>JAKSZT010054329.1:820563-921454 GCA_026826555.1 Tolypeutes matacus | reverse complement strand
AAAAAAAAAAAAAAAAAAAAAGGTATTAAGTAATTAATCATTGGAATAGAAGAGATGATATAAAATCCTACACTTGTTTGTACTGCTTCCCATATAAGATGGAGGCACTCTTTCCTTGTGCATCCCCATTGCTTCATCCATCCATTACTTGTCCCTAAACTCATGCTTTCAGCCCTCAAATCCTGATCCATTTAGCCAATGGCCCTGCTTCACAGCCACATCAATATCTACTTGAAAGTTTAGGCCCAAAGCTCTGTTCAAATTTAGTTTTGCACACCTGCCCATTCCAGTGTTCCTCAGTGCATTAAACAGTGCTACAATATTCACTTCTTCCATCAGCATCACCCTCAACCAATCCACAGAATTGTCTCTACAGCACAAGCTCAAATATCTGCATTATTTTTTTTTGTTTTGTTTTGTTTTTGGTGAGACAAGCTTTTATTTGAATAATTGTTTTGCAGGCAGAATTTGCATGTGTCAAAACATACAAGCTTATACTAAATTTTCTCTTGTTGACTCCCCCAGGACAACTGACTAGTAGATGATGATGGACAATGTCCATCCCAAGGAACAGAGAGTGTCTGCATCTGCAAGCAAGATAGTTCCATCCATCTGCCCCATTGGATCTATGCCTCTTCCCAATTAGAGGCAGAGTGAGTATCACCATCCCAAAATCATCAAGACTGGGAAATGAACAATAGACAAAAGTAGACTTACTATTTTTCTACTACAGACTTATTGTTATTCTAGTAATGGAAGAACTTTTATCATGGATGTGGAGTCAGTAGCCACCAGAGATTCTAAGGGAAGGGAAAGGGAAAAACAGGTGTTATATGGGAGCATTTTCAGGACATTGAAATTGTCCTGCATGACATTGCAATGATGGATACAGGCCATTATATATTTTATCATACCTTACACATTTGCATGGGGTAGAGTGTAAACTATAATGTAAACTATAATCCATGGTTAGTGGAAATGCTTCAATATGTGTTCACAAATTGTAATAAATGTGTCACACTAATGAAGGATATTATTAATGTGGAAAAGTATGGGAGGGGTAAGAATTGGGGCATATGGGAATCCCCTATATTCTTTATGTTACATTTATGTAATATAAAGTTCTTTTAAAATAAATATACAACTAAAAAATAAATACATACTTTTATACTTTAATGATTTTTTTCCAAGAAAGTGAAAATGCAATCTACTCAAAGGGAGGAAATATTTGCTAATCATTTATCTAAAAAGGGCCTAATATCCAGGATTTATGAAGAAATCTTACATCTCAAAAATAAAAAGACAAACAACCCATTTAAAAAAATGGTCAAGTGATTTGAATAGACACTTCTACAAAGAATAAATACAAATTTCTATAAAGCAGATGTAAACATGGTCAACTAGATATTAGTGAAATGAAAATCAAAGCTACTATGAGATATCTTCTTACACATACTATATTGGTGGTTATTTAAAAAAAGAGAATTACAAGTGTTGAATAGGATGTGGTGGTAAGGGAAGAGTTGCCGATTGCTGTTCAGAATGTAGACTGGTTTAGCCATTGTGGAGGACATTTTGGCAGTTCCTCAGGAAGCTAACTACAGGACTGCCATATGATCCAGCAATCGCATTTCTGGGTATATACCCAGAAGAATTATAAGCAAGGCTATGAACAGATATATGCACACCAATGTTAAAAGCAACATAATTCACTATTTTCAAAAGTTAGAATCAAAGCAATTGTCCATCAACAGATGAATGGATAAGTAAAAAATGGTATATAAGTAAAAAAGACTATTACTCAGCTGCAAGAAAGAATTAAATATTAACACATGGGACATTATGGATGAACCTTAAAGACTTTATGTTGAGGGAATTAAACCAATCACTGAAGGACAAATATTCCATGACTTCACTGATACAACATAAGCAAACTGAACAGTGTTACACAGCTAGATTGTGAAAAATAGGTTATCAGAAGATGCATAGGAAGAGAAGGTGGTGATCAGATGTTCAATATGGACAAAATCTATAAGGTTTAAGGCAGTGATTGGGCAGTGAATAAGAGTGATAGTCATGCAGAGATGTGATTGGGTTTGACAGTGCTGGGATGTGAGGGGAAGTAGGGTGGGGTTTGGGGTGGACTATCCACAGAACTGGGCGGAGGGCTGGAGCAAGGAACAGGTGAAATCTAGGGATTTATATATCAGTGTTTAAAGTTACAATGTGGGGCATTTTCTTTTGGAAAATATGGCAGGGAAAGTTTACTTCTGCCAGGCATTAAATTGGGGGAATAGATGGATTAGGGTACACCTACGTTATGCTTTTATGGAATATGAAAGTGTTCATCTTGTCAAAGTGTTATCTGACTGGATGGAAATCCACACAATAAACTACGAAATAATGAACTCCCATCATAGGGAGTTTAACTATATTCTCCATTAGAGGGACAAGGATCTCCTGAGAACATAAGCTGTGCCTAATTAAGGAAAAAGAACAATATTTCAAACCTTCAATATTATTTCATGTAACTAAGAACATTATTCTTTAAAAACTGAAACAGTGGTTAGCATAAGTTCTTAGAGGAGGGAATGGTAGAATAGAATAGAAGGAATATAGGACATTTTTAGGGCATTGGAATTGTTCTGAATGATCTTGCAATATGGATACAGGCCATTTTAAATTTTGCCCAATCCTATAAAAGTTTATGGTGCAAAATGTAAACCATAATGTAAACCATTGACCATGGTTAGTAGTAATGCATCAATATTTGTAAATCAATTGTAAAAAATGTCCAAACATATGTAAAATGTTATTAATATGGGAGAGTGGGAGAGGGGGAGGGTATTTGGTATAGGGGGATCACCTATATTTTCTATGTGACTTTTCTGTAATCTAAAGCTCCTTTGAAGATAAAGAAAAAAAAAGTACAGATTATATAGAAGAAATTGTCACTGTACATAAAAGATAAGACATCTTATGGTGATGACAGACAGAAAGAAAAATTTTAATTTATTTTTTTAATTTTTTGCATTTTTAAATTTCTTTATTTTTTGGTTTTCTTGTTGGGGAGTTTTTGGATTGCAGAAGTGTCATAACTGTGGGAGAATAGGATCACTGGTGAGTGGTGTTAGTAATGGGATAAGTGGGGAGGGTTGCACCTAGGGCATTCCTCTATAGCATATGAATATGTTCAAGGTTTCATGGGGCATTGTCTCAGTGTATGGACACACATACAATAGCAGAAAAAAATATTGAATTCCCCTTCTGAGAAGTCCAGCTACATTCTCTAATACATCAGCAGGAATCCCCCAAGAACATGTGAAGTACCTAGTGAAGGAGGGCAGATCATTACACGAGCCCTTGGTATTAATAGTTGTATCAATACAAGAAATTCAATTTCTTGTGAAATTGAAACAGCCTAGTGTTAAATATTGCCTAAAAGTTACCTCCTGAAAGTCTCTTTGTTGTTCAAATGTAGTCTATTTCTAAGATAAACTCAGCCTATAAATGCACTACCTTATCCCCAGCATGAGACATGACTCCCAAAGATAAGCCTCCCTCGAACCGAAGGATATTTACCAAGTGTCACCTTGTGATGCATTTTGAAAAAAACTTGACCAAAAGGGGGAAATATTAAATACAAATGAGTTTTTATGGCTAAGAGATTTCAAAATGAGTTGCAAGGTCAATCTAGAAGTTGTGCTTATGTACATCTCAGCAGGATCTCATTGACTGCCACAGCAAACAGTGCCTTAAACATGGGGTTCCTGAGAGCTCTAGAGATATCTAGAAACTAACAACAGGACACACAATCCCAGGAAATCAGCACCCTGTCAGTGGACCTTACTTTATAATATATGTTCCCCAATGTAATAGAGTTAGATTCATTTATAACTTCCCAACACGTGGCTCTTCTGCCCCTTGTATTTGACTTGTAATTAGCACTATACTTGTTAAATATCGGTCCCAGAGGCTTAAATCTTCAGCTGTTCATATGCCAGTTGAGCCATGAGTGTCAGTAGAGTTGCAACACCTACTTTCCAGTTCATTGGACTCACCCAGTATAACAAACAAAAGGACAAGGATGGACAATGTCCACCTCAAAAAGCAGGAAGTATCCACAACTCATGCAAGATAGTTCCATCTCTGTGCCCATCAGATCTAAGACCTTCTCAATTAGAAACAGAGTGGGTCTCACCATCTGCAAATCCTGAAGATTGAGGAATGAACAAACAAAAAGGTGTATGCAACTATGGACTAAATAGATTTATTATTATTCTAGCAATGAAAGTATTTGTATCATTGTTATAAAGACAGGGACCACCACAGTTTTGGAGAGGAAGGATAGGGAAAAATAGGCATAACATTTGACATTTGGACATTGCGATGATGGGTGCAGGCCTTTATACATTTTGTCAAAACCTATAAAATTGTGTGGGGCAAAGTGTAATCTACCAAGCAAATTATAGACCATGGTTAGCAGCAACGCTTTAATATGTGTTCATCAATTGTAACAAATCTACCACACTAATGAAAGATGTTGCTAATAGGGGAAATTGTGGTAGGGGAAGGGTGTGGGCTATGTGGGAATCCCCTACATTTTTAATGTAACATTTTTGTAATCTAAACCTTATTTAAATATAAATAAAATAAAAAAAGAAGAAAGGGACCATTAATTGGTTATGCTTTCCTTTTTTTTTCTTAAGGCATATTAAGTTCATTGAATGCTTTGGTACAATTTTATATCCCATTTTAAAAAGTGTCTCTAGCTACACTCTATTTTTCCTGGTCTGACAGTTAAAGATTATTTTTGTGAATCCCAAAAAGGGAAAGATTATGTTTTTAAACTAACCTATTCCTCTTGGTATGATACCCTTTGATTACATGGGATTCAGTTAAGGTGCCCTTGATTAGATTACTTCATATAATAGCTTTGAGGGATTTCTTAGATTTGACTATGTCAGTAGGCTGTGACTCAGGTTGAGTCATCACCCCCTTGGTTTGTATGATATAAAATGGAAACTCACTCAAAATAGACAGACAAGAAGGGAGAGAGCTCTGTCATTTTTTATCTTGGGACCCTGGGGACAGATGAGCTTTTTGCCTGATAGTTTGCAACTAACCTTGGGAAGAGAACAGAACAGCTGAGACTGATATAGAAAGCTCAGAAATAAATGAACACTATGCCAGGAGAGAGAGGGAGCCCTAAGGGCAAAAATCTATGCCAGCCTACAGTTGATACTGGGAGAAAGTTGGACCCATGAAGCCTAAGAGGAAGAGGCTAGAATCCAGCAAAGATTACCTGCCATATTGCTTCACCATGTGGCAGCTGACTTTGGTGAGAAATTAGGCACTATGGTAACTTGAATTGGACTTTCCATGGCCATGGGACTGTAAGCTTTTATCCCACACAAATACACTTTATAAATTCAACAAATTTCTGATACTTTGCATTGGCATCCCTTTGTCAGACTGATGCCTGTTTCTTACATGTCCCCCCAAGATCCTGTAGAACCAGCGTCTTCCCTCCAGCTCTAACCTCATGCCATCTCTCTACTTTTCTCACCAAGACCTCCCAACCCAACACCTACTCAACAGGGTTATCATCTTCTTGCTGCTTCTCAAACCTGGTAAATTACATTTGGTGTCAAAGCCTTTACCTGTCCACTCTGCTAAAGCATCATTGCCCAGATGTTTAAATGCCTGTTTCCTGTTACATTCAGGGGTTTATGCAATGTTACCATATTAAAAAAAAACACAACTCATTATAATTTTGAGTGTTATCATTAATCACCTGGCCAAAAATAATTTTTAAAATCATTCTCCACTACTTCACTCTGCCTATATTTTTATTCTTTGTACTTATTAACACTCAATATTATAATGCATATTTGTTAGCTATGGTATTTGACACTAGAATGTACCCTCTATGATGATAGATTCTGTGTCTCTTGATTATGATTGTAAAATATTGGCTGACACATAATTGGAAATGAATAAATTTTTGAGTGAATAAATGGATGAAAGCAGAGATCATTCAATATTTGAAGTTAGTCTCTCTTTATATATATATTTTTAAAGGTATTTAGATTACATAAATGTTACATAAAAATAAAAGGGATTCCCATGTGCCCCACTTCCTACACCTTCCACATTTTCCCACATTAACAACATCTTTCATTAGTGCAGGAATCCATCTTGCAAAGTCTTGTGGGGGTCCATCCAGCAGAGCCCATGATGGCGCAATGCAGTTACTCTTAACATGGACTTTGAGAGAGGTTAGGGGGAGAGCAGCTGAAGAAGCTGTTCTTCTGAGCTGATTCCCAGCACAGCTTTTTATTCAGGGTTTTTTCCACAGTCAATGCATGTGCAGGAAGATCAGGCAAGTATGGCAGTACATAAGGGTTTTAAATAATCTCATAAGAATTCCAGGCTGATAATGGGGAAGCAGGATTACAGAAACATTTAGTGATATACTTAGGAGATAGGGTGGAAGATAGGATAAGTAGGAGTGGTGATTTCTCTGTGTGGGCAGAGAAAACAGACCTCCAACTTATTTCTTAGATGTAAGAGGTTTCCCACACATTAATGTGGTACATTGTTACAATTTATGAAAACATTTTCGAGCATTGCCACTAAACATGGATTGCAGTTTACACTGTAATTTACACTCTCTCCCACACAATTTTATAGGTTATGGCAAGATATGTAATGCTCATATCTGTCATTGATGAGCCTCCCTGGCACTGAGGGATCACTACCAAGCACCAGCTGGTGATACAACTCAAAAAAGATCTTGAATAAAGGGGGAAAAGGTAAAGACAAATGAGTGTATATGGCTAAGAGACTTCAAAGTTAGTTAGGAAGTCATCAGAGAGGTAACACTTATGCACGTCACAGCAGGATCTCATAGAAGGCCAAGGTAGATACAAACCCAAATAGTGGGATCCTGACAGCTCTGGAGACACCCAGAACCTAGTCATGGCACATAGCTCCAGAGTTTGGTGCCTTGCCAGTCACCCTACTTTGGAGTTTGTGCTCCCGAGTGTATCAGAGGTGTACTAAGTTGTAACATCTCTACACATGCCTCTTCTGTCCCTTTTATTTGAGTGTAGAATTGGTGCTGGAGTTGGTAGGTGTATGTCCAAGAGTCTTTAATCTCTGGGCTGTCAATGGGCCAGGTGGGCCCTGAAATTCAGTGAAGTTGAAATACCTACTGTCCAGTTCATGAGACTCATCCAGGAAAACTAACAAAGAGATGATGATGGACAATGACCAACCAAAGGAACTGAGAGAATCTACAACTGCAAGCAAGAGTGTCCCATCCATCTGCCCCATGGGAACAAATCCTCCTCTCAATTTGAGGTGGACTGGGCAACACCATACAGAATCTTCAGGATTGGGGAATGAACTATGGTCTAGAGCAAACTTACTAGTATTCTACTATAGATTTTTTGTGAGTCTAGCAATGAGAGAAACTATATCATTCACATAGAGGCAGTGACCAATAGAGGTTCTGAGGGCAGGGAGAGGAAAATACAGGTGAAATATGGGGGCATTTTGGGGACTTGAGAATTTTCCTGAATGATATTACAATGAGAGATACAGGCCATTACATATCTTTTTGAAAGCTGTTATGTTAAAAATAAATGGTATACTACATCACCAAATAAATATCTGCTGTACTAAAGTTAATGTACAAAATAAACTTCATACTCATTCACTGTAAAATGTTAAAGTGAATCATTTTAATGATCCTAAAATTGTGTGAGTACATTTTAATTACACAAGCAATGGAGTAAATATTAATATTTTATACAAAATATTTTTCAAATTAGAGGGGCATAAAATATCAAAAATTAACAAAACTATAAATATTTCTTTCCATTTGTTACCATTCTTAACATGTAATTTTAAAAAATGTGCAAAAGATAAAACATTTCATAAAAGCAGTTTTATATATATATATATATATAAATATGAAAAGTCATATAAATATCACAGAAAGACAACATAAATAATGATGTACTTAAAAAATTTCAAAGATAGAAGAACAAATAAAGTTCAATGCTATTTCAGATGAAGTTTGAAATTGTAACACATTTTAAAGAGGCTTTTGGAAATTCAATATATTGTTGTGTACTAAGGTACTTGAAAGGTTTTTTATCCTTGTCATAAGTTAGCTTTGGGAAAAATGCATCCAGAAAATGATTTTTATATAAATATTTTTATTTCAGCATAATTTTAATTTTGAGATTTAATCAAAATGTAAATATCATATAGTAAGGGAAGGCTATATTTAATTTGATATAATATTAAACTCAATGGTCTGTTTACAGTATTATAAACACACCACTTTAAACATTTCAAATAGAGGGAATTTAATGTAGGAGAGTGATTACAGATGTTTTACAATGTCTGAAGGAGAAGGCTAGAGAAGCAAGGGAAAGGAGTGTTCTTTTTCAGAGTGGTCACTATGGGAGCCCCACATGTCTCTCATTACTGAGCTGATGGGGATGCTACACCTCTTAGGCCTGTTACTGGAACCCACACATGCTGAGGGCTGTCACCAAGATACCCCATTTTGCATCACGGCATTAATCTGCCTTTGATTGCTAGGCCCTACATGTCCCACATGGTCTCCTTCGACCAGAGCTGAAATGGCATTTGCCAATGCCCATCACCAGAAGCAGAAAAAGCAGAACAAATTTGTTTCTTCTCCCTGCCCTCTAGTGTCTTCCCAGTGCCTCCCACTCTAGGAGCTTTACAAGAAACTAGTTGGCAAAAAAATTTAGGAAATACTGACTGCAGGCTGAAACGTTTGTGCTTCGGTTGAGGCTGCAGCAGACAGGGGGTGTTCCTGATGCAGAAAAAACAACATTGTACAAAAACTATCATAAAAAAACATGATTTCAGATACATTTAACTCAGTGAGGAAAATGAACAAATGGGTCCAAAACATAAAAATAGATAAAAAAAAAATAGGGTAGATTTTCACTGCAACTTCAATGTCGGTGAGGAGCTGCTTCTATCCTGTTCCCTCTTTTATCCCAAGACCTTGCAGTGGTATGTGATAGGCACTAAATGAATAATTTTAGACAAGATATCAAAGAGTGTTTTAAATGCTTTTTTCTCTATCAATATGGTTGATCATGTGATTTTTTCTTTTGATCTGTTAATGTGGTATATCACATTGAGTTTTAAGTGAGTGCTTTTCTTTTTTTAGAAAATCAATTTTAATTAATACATATCAATAAAGCATAAATCCATTCAAAGTGTACAATCAATGTTATTTGGTATAATTACTTAGGTATCCATTCATCACTTCAATCATTTTTAGAGCATTTTAATTATTCCAGTAATAATAATAATAACAAATAAACCCCCAAAAACAAAAGTCATCGACTCTCAATCTCTCTATGCTTCCTCTGCCGTACATCGGTGGTATTGTTTATTTCTCTTCAGTTTATTTGAATTCATATTTTGTAAAAAGAGTCTTATATATGCACCCATTTTTATGTTTTACATGAAGTTTCACTGTGTTATACAGTCCAATGTTGCACTTTTTAACTTTCCTTCTAGAAATAGATATGTTGAGACTTTCCCTTTCAACCATTTTTTTTATACATATAACAGCTCTTCTAGTAACAAGCACCATGATATACTTTCACAATTTCCATTCATTTCCAGAGATTCACAAACAACCTTTTAACCAATGCTCCACAGATTATAACTCAGCTTTCCTTTCTCTACCTTCATTCTAATTTCTGGTGACCTATATTCTAATTATTAACTCCATGAGTTTACACAATATATTTAGTTCATAATAGCACAATCATACCGTATTTGACCTTTTTTGTCTGCTTTGATTCACTCAACATAATGTCTTTCATGTTCATCCAAATTGTCATTAGCTTCATGACTTCATTTCTTCTTATAAATACATAATATTCCTCAGATGTAAGGACAGAACCAGGTTAAAAGTGAGAAGTTGGAAAAAGATTGATTTTCTTATGTTAGACCATCCTTGCCCTCTGGGATAAAGCCCCCTTGATCATGTTGTATAATTACCATGCTGTGTTGTTGAATATGATTTAACTTGTTGAAAATTTTAGAATCTAAGTCCATTAAAGAGATTGGTCTGTAGTTTTTTTGTGGTATCTTTATGTCTTTGGCATTAAGATGATGTTGGCATCATAGAATGTGCTAGGTAATGTTCCCTTCGTTTATATTTTTTTTGGACTTAAAAAATGAATGATTTGTCACTCTGAAATGATTGGTAGAATTCACCCCTGAAGAAATCTGGTCCTGGGCTTTTCTTGGTAGGGAGGCTCTTGATGACTAATTCCATTTTACTGTTTGTGATTGGTCTGTTGAGTTCTGTTTCTTCTTCTGTCAATGTAAGTTGCTTGTTTGTTTTTATTAATTTGTCCATTTCATCTAAGTTATCCTTCTTTTTGACATACAATTTTTCTAAGTAAACTTGTATGATATTCTATTTCTGTGAGATTAGTGGTGATATTCCCTCTCTACTTTTGAATTTTATTCATAGGCATCTTCTCTCTTTTTTTCTATGATAGTGCAGTTAAAGTTTGGTAAAATTTATTAATCTCAAAGAACCAGCTTTTGTTTCTGTTGTTTCTAGTACTTTTGTTGTCAATTTCATTTAGTTCTACTCTATTGTTTGTTATTTCCTTCTTTCTACTTGCTTTGTGGGTAGTTTGTTGTTCTTTATATAGTTTCTCCATGTGTGCAGTTAAGTCTTTGATTTTAGCTTTTACTTCTTTTTTTTTTTTGTTATTGTGGTAAAAATCAAAATTTTCACAATACATACCAACATTTGCAAAATGATATATAAATATATATGCATATATGTGCATTTGTTTACAAAAATGTTATATATATTTTAAGAGGTGCTTAGATTACCTAAAATATTACACAGAACCTACCAGGATTCCCATGTTCCCCACCTCCCACCACATCCCACACAAACATCTCCTACAAGTGTGGCCCATCACCCTCAAAGGACTTACACATCCTGGGGCCTTGCCATCAACTATAGACTACAGTTCACATCGTAGACCACACACTCTCCCACACAGTTCTGAATGGTGTGTGCTGATTTAAAATGACATACATCTGTTGCCACAACGGCACACAGGACAACCTCCAAATCCATCTCAGACTGCTTTATCTGTGTCCCATAAGTTTTAATTTGTTTTTTTCTCATTTTCCTTTTTTTTTTACTTTATTATTATTATTTTCAAAAAGATACTTAGATTACATAAATTTTACATAGAAAATATAGGGATTCCCATATGTTCCACCTCCCACACCTCCCACAATTTTCCACATAAATATCCTTCATTAATTTGGTACATTAATTGCAATTGATAAACACATCCTGAGGCTTTGCCGTTAAGCATGGACCATAGTTCACATTGTAAACTATACTCTTTCCCACACAGTTCTGCATGTTATATGATGATATAAAATGGCCTATATCAGTCATTGCAATGTCACTCAGGACAATTCCCAAGTCCTGAAAAAAAACCCATATTACAACTGCTTTTCCCTGTCCCTGCCACCAGAGCCTCCAGTGGCCATGACTCCACATCAGTGTTGTAATTTCTTCCATTGCTTGAATCACAATATGTCTATAGCTGAATACAAGTAAGTCCACTTTAGTCCACAGCTCTTTCTCCCATCCTGAGGAGTCTGGGATGGTGATGTCCATTCCACCTCCAAGTGAGAGGGGGCTTATATCCCATGGGGAAGATGGATGGGATTATCCTGCCTGCAGCTGCAGACTTTCTCCCTTCCCTGGGATGGCTGCTGTCCATCATCATCACCCTACCAGTTGTCCTGGGTGAGTACAATGAGCTGTAGATTAGGAGTTGCTGTTCCACTGAGGTTCTGTGCCCAGGTGGCTTATGGACAGCCCAAAGACTCAAGTCTCTGGATGTACACCTACAAAGTCCAGCACCAAGTATAGGTTTGAATAGAAGAGACAGATGAGCTATGTGCAGGGAAGACATAGTTGAGTCCAACTTTCTCACTCTCAGGAGCACAAATTCCAAAGTAGGACTCACTAGCAAGGCACCAAACCAAATCTGGAGTTATCCACCCTGACATAGGACCTGGGTGTTTCCAGAGCCCTCAGGAGACCCACTATTTGGGGTGATATCCACTTTGGAATTCTATAATATCCTATTGAGATATGCATAAGCATCACCTCTGAGATGACGTCCTGATTCATTTTGAAGTCTCTTAGCCATATAAACTCATTTGTTTTTACCTTTTGCCCCTTTTATTCAAGGTATTTTTCCGGTCATATTGCCAGTTAGCACTTGTATGAACTGATTTCTTTTGCAATTTCTTCCTGACCCAATTATTGATTGAGTGTGTTGTTTAACTTCCAAATCATTGTGCTTATTCTGGTTCTTAGCACCCTTATTAATTTCCAGTTTCTTTTCATTGTGATCAGAAATATTGTTTGCAGGATTTCAATCTTTCTAAATTCAGTACAACTTGTTCTGTTCTGTAGAATGATCCCTGTTTACTTAAGAGGAATGTATATCCTGCTGCATTTAGGTATAATGATCTGAATATGTTTATTAGGTCTAGGTCCTCTAACTTATTATTCCAGGTATTGGTTTCTTTATTAACCCTCAATTGTGGTGTTCTGTCTAAAGTTGATTTTGGTGTTTTGAAGTCCCTCTTTATGATTGTAAAGGCATCTATTTCTCACCTTAGTTTAACCATTGTTTGCCTCATTTAGTTTGGGGCATACTGGTTAGGTGAATAAATATTTATGACTTTTTTTTTTCTTTTTCAGAAATTATCACTTTTAAAACTATTTTAAGAGACTTTGTTGTCTCTTACAATAGTTTCACATTTAATGTCTATATTGCCTGGTATTAGTACAGCAACTCTTTCCCTTGTTTGCCTATTGTTTGCATGTAAAATCTGTTTCCAAGCATTCACTTGCAACCTCCTTGTGCCCTTGGGTCTAAGATGAGTTTCTTATAGACAGCATATAGGTGGTTCATATTTCTGTTATACCCATTTGGCAAAATAAACCCCTGTGAACCCAGTCAGTGCTGGCAGATCTCCCTTCCCCCAATAACAGATGGCCCAAAACCCTCACCCCTGTCTCTATTCCAACAGGATGTATGATCTCAAACTATCCATGAGAATATCACAAGATTATCAAAAATCTTGTTTGACATTCCAACACATCCATCTCCTCCTCCCCAAGACCTCCTCCCCAAATTGTAAAAGTCAATAATCTTCCACCCATATCTGCGTGCTATGTCTACATGCCACTTCTGTAAACCCTCTCAGTTACACCAGCTCAAAAGAAGCAATCTTAAACCTAGGTGGGTGGTCTGAAGTCTGACTTCAGGTCCTCACCATGCTGGTGATCTAATAAACTTCTCTGCTTGAATTTTGGTCTATCTCTGAGCCTCATTGGACTGGGATGAACATATTGTTGCCAAAACCTTGGAGGCTCACTTGGAGACCTACCAAGTCCACAGCAGACCTCCACCTTGCAACTGCAGCTTTTCCAGCCAACACCAGACACAGATTCCTCTTTGGGTGAATCTGGTAACACTTCCAGAGGATCCTGTCTATTTTAACTCTGCCCAGAATCCCTATCACTAGGTCAGTGATCCTCCAAAACATCAGGGAACTATCCTGATCATCTCACCTTCTAGGCAACAAGGTTTCCTGGCTCTGAGTTTGTTCACCTGCCATTACTGGCCTTCACATGACCCTCTGAGCTCCATGGACACCTGGTTCTGGGTCCGGTCACTGGCCCTTTAGCCCGTTACTGGTCTGGAAATAAAAGATTCAAGGGTGCTTGTTTCTTTCATTCCACACTCCCTTATGTGAAAGATCTCTGAACTTACCCACACCCCACCAACCATGGGAAACTCCCAATCACTTTCTCCAAAAGAAACCCTTTGGGGTGTCTCCTCCACAACCTTAAAACCATCTATTCAGGAGGAGAAATCAAATCAAAACAATTTATTCTTTACTTTAATACGATTTGGCCTCAATATAAATTAGACAGTAAAAGTCAATGGTCTGAAAATGGCAACTTTGACATCCAACTTCTCAAAAACCCTGAGAACTTTACCCAACACAGTGGCAAGGTGTCTGAGGTTTCCTACATTCAGGCTTTCCTTTTCCTTCATAGCCATCCTTCCTTCTGCCAATCCAGTGCTACCTATCAAATCCTCCTTCTCTGCAGTAGATCCCCCCTTCTGCATGCAGGAAACCCTTCTGACTTTAATCCTTCTGATCACACCCCTACTCAACCACTGTATGCATCATCATCACCCCTCTTCCCATTTCCCCACACCTCCCTTCTTCCCACTCATCACCTGCTTTCAAGCCCAACTCCCTGCTTTGAAGTCTTCTTCCCCAGCTCCTGTTCTCCCTCTCCAGCAAGTGCCCAGGACAGAACGCATTATGCACGTTTATATCCCCTTCTTCCTCTCTGATGTCTCCCAAATCAAGCACTATATCAGGTCCTTTTCCTCTTATCCTTATAATTTTATCAAAAATTTCAATACCATGCTGTCCTTAATAACGTTACTTGACAAACCTACAGTTGCTCACCTCTTCCAAGTAAGTTTTCAGTTGACTCTTAAGTCTGTCTAGATGTACTCCTAAAAAACAATAATCCAAAATATATGTATTAAATATCTGTCTATCTAAACTACTAACTTAAAACTTGACTACATTTATAGTACTCAAATATTCCTACCTAGTTGCTGATTCCTAGTAAAAGTGTTTCCCAAAACAAGCTTGCTTATTTCAAGCAACACCGATTCCAGAAAAAAAAAAAAAAAAAGAACAACAACAACAAAAAACAACAAACTTAAAAGCAGTAAAATCAAAGTTGGAAAATAATGGAAAGCCTAAAAATAACCATACAAAAGGCGTAAGAATTATGAGTTAAGTTAATGAGCTTAATGTTTCTGTCAGTGTGTCATAATCTTTTTGTGTTTGTCTGTTTGTTCAGTGTATATTTTAATACCTCTGGATGGTAATATTAAATGATAAGTGAAAATTCTTAAAGAACTCTATTCAATGTCCAAAAAATTAAATAAGCACTTATATTAATGAATAAGTATGCATGCTGATAATACAAATTAGCCTTATAAGTGTTAAAATTTTAAAATGATGAAAATTGTAAATTTTGACTAATGAAATCACTATAAACCTCGTTTATTTAAAAAAATTGCATAAAATGATATGATTTGTTTCTTTTTCTTCACAGAATGAAATGAAGAATGTGAGACTTAAATGAATAATGAAAGAAATAAAAAGTTTGTGGAAGTGCTGCCTAAAATTTGACAAGTTTGTTCAAGGAAGAGTGTTTTGTCCTAAGATAAATGGCTGGTTTTCAAAAATCAGAATGGAAGTATGTAGGACAAAACTCACATGCATATGGCAAGTTATAGAAGGTATTGAGATAGCATTAAGTAATGGAATGTATTCTGTGGAGGCAGAATTTCCATTGAGATGAAGTAATTATAGTCTATGTGAATATGGATAGTTATAAGAAGTTTACACAAGCATTGTTAAAACTGAAATATTTAAATGGCTAATTATAGGAAGTCATTATTAAACAAAAACTGATTGATGCTGATAACAAAAAGTAGCTTCATAGCAGAAAAGTGTCAGAAACCACCTCAATCTGAATATTCAAGTAGTGGTAGGGAGAAGATAATTTTGATTCCATTGGGAATCTTAAGATTTCATAAAATAATGAAAAAAGTAATTTTCTTTGTCCTGCTAAAATAAAATACCTGTTAATTAATGTAATCATGGTCATTGTATGTTGTAAGAAATTTGCTTTCAGACAGTTTCCAAAATCATTTTACTAACTTATGTACGAAGCGTGTATTGAAAGTGTTTTTATTATTAAGGAAAAAGACAGTAACTTTGTCCTAAAATAAAATGATTGGTTATTAAAATATATTAAAATATTTAAAAAGCCTGAATGAATACAGAAAGTGCAGAAGGTTCCTGAAAAATAAATTTTTGTAGTTAAAGTTGAGTAAAATTTATTGGGTGTATCCATTAATTGTTAAAAGCTTTAATATCACATAGAATACTGATGCAAAGTTAAAAGTTTGTACTTTTCAGTTAAAATAACAAAATCCCCCAAATCAGTGGTCTGTTTCAGCAAAAGTTTACAAAAAGATTTTCTCCTGAATAATCAGTATACAAAAGAAAAAAAAAATCTCTTTATCAATATAGCTTCTTATACTTTAACCTTATCATTTCCTTGGTTGTTTAAGAAAAATAAATCTTATCACTTTTAAAAGAACAAAATTTTCAAAGCTGTCTTCTCAGAGTCAAAATCTGAAAAATAACTTTCACCTTGGGGAAAAAAGTGAATTAATAGAATAGTTGAGTTCATTTCATATATAATAAGTTGAATGGAAAGTGTTTAAAAGTGTTATGAAATTAAAAGAGGTTCTTTATCTCTCCATTAATCAAAGTTGCATCAATAAAATGTCCATATGAATAGTTTAAAAGTACATAAAATTCCTGAAAATCTAAAATTGTTTTGTCATAATATTAGATAAAGTATAATGCTGTTAATCATGGTTTTAATTATTTTTTTAAATGGTATGTGTCAAAGGAACAACCTCTCCACCTGAAAATCAAAGGGAGATGCTTTAATTCATATTTTTTCTGATTCACATTGAAGGCTGCCATGGAGTGGTATAACACCACTGCAATATGCAGCAACCCTAAATATTTACTACAAACAATTAATATCCACTTAGTATCTCTTTAGGCATGTCAAGCCAACCTGCATTCTCCTTCATGTGAAAATGCCAACAGTGGATTTTGCAGTGCTTCACCAAGGCTGTGTGTATAGCCCAACCATCTGTCCTGGCCTGGTGACAAAATATCTGGCTGTGTGGAAAAAACCTGTAGCTGTAACCCTATTTTTTATATTGATAATATTATGTTAACCAATAATTCTTTTTTTCAGACTTAAAAGAAACCTCAGAGACAATGGCATCTTTACTTTAGAGATTGCATTGGGCAAACAATTGGGACAAGCTGCAAAGCTCTTGCTGATCTGTCAAACTTGTCAGTGTTATTAAAGTATAATGTTTTCCCACACCACAAACTCCAAAACAATTAAGACATTTCTGGGGTTGTTGGGGTACAGAAAACCCTTCATTGCTCATTTAGTTCAGATGTTAAAATCATTGTATGTATTAATTAGGAAAGCTTGTGCATAGAAATGGGAAAAAAAACCAGCAGACTGCTCTTAAAAAGTAAAGAGGGCAATAACACAGGCTCAAGTGGTACAAGGGGATGGATCTTAACTTAACCTGTAAATTGGATGTAGCCTGTACAATGTTGGCTTTGTGTAGAGTTTGTGGCAGAGGCAACATTCTAAAGGAATACCCCTTGGGTCTTAGTCCAACTCTGGGAAGGGGTCAAAGTACAATATAGCCCCTAAGGAAAGCAACTATGTGTAGCATACCATGCCCTGTGGCAAGTAAAAGTTTTAACCCACTAATGTACAGACACTATGAAAACTGCCAGCCTTATCCAGAAGTAGACTGCAGCTACTAGAATCAAGACAAGAGCAATGAACTATCATGACCCACCCACCCACAGTTTCCACAGAAAGAGATCTGTGGAAAATCATCTGAAATACCTGCCAGGAGCAACAGGTAACTGTTTGTCATGTCCCTGCTTACTCCTCTAACACTCTTCTCAGAACCGACAAAGCAGATATCCTCCTGAAGTTCCAGAGCCAAACCATTGAAACACGAGAAGCAGCAGAGTAGCTGTAAAGGAGAAATTAAAATTTCGACTACTGAACCTTTTGGCAGCAATTCCAACAGCCTGTTGCTCACCAGCAGCCATGAACATCACCCATGAATGTCCATTGTGCTCACTCCAATGACTGAAACATCAGTCCCCTCCTGCTCTGGGAAGGGGTAAGGTATGCTATCACTGCTGCAAACACTGCAATGAAACTCTTAAAACCAAGGAACTCTATTTACTAGCCACCTCATGCAGTGTCCTCTTAATGTATTTTATCTCTTCCTTCACTTCATTAAGATAATACAGGGTATTTGTTTGGATATCCTTGATTAGTTGTCCCACATTCTGCATCTCCTCCTTTTTTTTGTTTGTTCATTAGACTAGGCCATGTCTTCCTATTTCTAGTATGATTTGTAATTTTTCCCAATGTCTAGGCATCTACTTATCTTCATAAGTTTATTTAGTTGATGAACTACGCTATTTACTCTAGGGTTTTATTTCTTTTTGTTTGTTTATTTGTGTCTTCTTTGATACTTGGTTCTACTTTTTCTATATCATTCTTGTTGCCTGTGTCCCCCTCCAAAAATATTAAGATCATAAAAAGTAAAGTAAAAAGAATAGAAAAGTAATAATAATAAATAAAAAGTTGGAAAAGACACCATAAAAAGCCAAGAAAAACTAAGTAATATGATTATAAAATCATAAAACAATAAAAAGCAATGAGAATTAAAAAGTTGGAATAAAAAAAGAATGAAAAAATAAAATGAAATGAAATGAAAGACTGGAAAATGAGAAAAGATGAAATTAAATGAAGACCAAACAAGGAAAGATAGAATGAAAGAAAAGCTAACAAAATTGTGAAAAATAAAAGAAAGTATCCAAATAAAGAAAATATGGTGGACAAAAAAAAAAAGATAAAAAATGAAAAATGGATGAAAATAACAAGCTTCCTCCTTAGGACACTAGTAACCATCTCAGGCTGCCAGTGTTCAACAGTTAATCATCGGGCAGCCCACCCTTCTCAGGTAAGATAACTAGGTATAGAGAAGAAAATAAAGAATAAAGAAAAAGAATAAGTATAAGAAATTAAAAATGTAAAATAAATGAGCTAAAAAACATCCCAGTTTAAGTTCCCTGTCATGAGACTGCTTGTTCTGCAACTTTCCCCTTCCCCAATGAGTTGGCTGGGTGCCTCAAAATTTGATGGATAGTTGCTCTCAGGTTTCCTTCTTTCCTTGGTGGTTGGGCAACTGATAGTTCCCTCTCCCAGCACCCTTTCCCCTTGGCCAGGTAGGTTTCTGATGGCTTGTTGTATGCCTCAACTGGCTCCCCTCTCACCAGGGCTTTGAGACACTTGTCAACCCATCCCCTCATTAAACCAGTTCCTCTCTCTGCTAAGGAGTGTGGGTATGACAGACCACCTGAACAAATTCCCCAACAGCTGTTGCTCATGTTGTTTCAGCACTTGGTGGCTTCTTTTCTTTTCCCAGGAAACAGATGAGATCTGGTCCACCTGCCATATCTCCCCTCCCTCCTTACTCCTCTTTCTTCTTGAGCCAATTGTGTGCTGGGTCCAAACAACTGTTTGCCGTACTCCTCCATCTCAAGTGCATGCTGGTACTGGAAAGCACCACTGGTCACCCAAAGACTTTCCTCTTTAATAAATTCAATGGGAAAGCTGAAAAGATTAAGGATATTAAGACACTTGCTGAAGACAAAGTAGAATCTTTATGGTGTCTACAAGAGACTCACCTTACATGCAAGGAACAAATTAACTGAAAGTAAAGGTTTGGAAAATGATATTCCATGCAAACAGTACTCAAGAAAGAGGTGGGATAATGATAGGAAGTTTGGACAAAATAGACTTTAAATACAAAACTCCTAGAAAGGGCAAAAAGGGACATTATACCTTAATAAAAGAAGCAATTCATCAAGAAAAATAACAATCACAAATATTTATGCTCCTAACCAGCATGCCCCAAAATACATGGAACTCACATTTACAGAACTTAAGAAATAATTTCTCTACAATACATCTTCAACTTCTAGTTGAAGCTGGAGACTTCAACTAGATCAACTAGACAAAACATCAGTAAGGAAAAAGAGAATTTAAATAACATAGTAAACATTAAAGACTTCATAGACATATCTAGAACATTGCATCACAAAAAAGCAGGATATACATTTTTCTTTGGTCCTTATGGATCTTTCTACAGGATAGAACATATGTTGGGAAACAAATCTCAATAAATATAACAAGATTGAAATTATATGAAGCATTATCTCTAATCATAAAGAAATGTAGCTGAAAATCAACAACATGTTTAGAAATGGAAAACACACAAATATAGAGAGGTTAAAACACACTCAAACAATCATTGGGTTATAGAAGAAATCCATAAATATCTTTATACAAATGAAATGAAACACAACATATTAAACAAAAACTAAGGGAAGCAGCCAAGGCAATACTGAGAGGGAAATTTATGGCCCTCAATGCTCACATTGAAAAAGAAGAAAGTGCTAAAATCAAAACCTAACTGAACACTTGTAGGAACAAAAATGAACAACAAACTCATCCAAAAGTTAGCAGAAGAGAAAAAATAACAAAGACTAGAGCAGAATAAATGAAATTTAGAGAAAAAATAAAAACAATAGAAAGAATCAACAAAACCAAAATTTGGTCCATTGAGACAATCAAGAAAATAGAGAAATCCTTAACTAGATTGACAATGAATAAGGCTACAAACAAATAAAAGGATAAAGGAGAGGAGGGACATTACTACAGAGCCCATAGAAATAAAATGATCTTAAGAGGTTACTATGAACAACTGTGTGCCAAAAAAAAAAAATGGAAAAATTCCTAGAAACACAGGTACAATCTGCACTGACCATAGGACAAAGAGAAGACTTCAACAAACCAATCACAAGTAAGGAGGTCAAAATAGTCATCAAAACCTACCAAATATGAAAAGCCCAGGATCAGAGGGCTTCACTGTTGAATTCAACCAATCATTCAAAGAAGAATTAATACCATTCTTGTGTAAACTCTTCCAAAAAATAAAAATAAAAGCCAGATAAAGATAACATGAAAAAAGGACATTATACACGAAATTCTTTAAAGAATACTCCAGTAAAAATCCTCAAGAAAATACTTGCTAATAGAATATAACAACACATTAAACAAATTATAAGTCATTACCCTGTAGATTTTATCCCAAGTATGCAAGGGTGGCTCAACTCAGGAAAAGCAATCAATGTAATATATCATGTTACTAAACTGAGGAAGAAAAATGACATTATTATCCCGTTGATGCAGAAAAATCATTTCACTAAGTCCACATTCTTTCTTGATGAAAACTCTCCAAAAGATAGGAATAGAAGGAAATACTCTCAACATGATAAACTGCATATATGAAAATCCCAAAGCTAACATTATACTCAATGGAAAAAGGCTGAAAACTCTCTACTGAGATTGGGAACAATACTAGGATGGCCACTATCATCACTGTTATTCAATATTTTGCCAGAAGTTCTAGCTAGACCAAATAGGCAAGAACAAGAAATAAAATTCATCCAAGTAGGAAAGGAGGAAGTCAAACTTTCACTATTTTCTGATGACATGATGCTATATTTAGAAAATCCTGAAAAAAAAATTGTAGAACAAATAGATGAGTTCAGCAAAATGGCAGATTACAAGATTGACACAGAAAAAAATAGTAATGTTTCTATAAACTACTCGAGCAATCTGAGGAGGAAGTCAGGAAAAAATCCCAATTTCAATAGAGATGAAAATAATCAAATATTTAGGAATTAACTAAATTAAAGACATAAAGGACTTGAATTCGGAAAACTACAAAATATTGTTAAAAGAAACCAAAGAAAAAGCTAAGCAAATGGGAGAACAATGCATGTTCATGGATTGGAGACTAAATATTGTTAAAATGTCAATTCAATCCAATTTAGCTAGAGTTACAATGCAACCCCAATAAAAATTCCAACACCCTTTTTTAAAGAATTGGAAAGGCTAATAATCAAATTTAATTGGAAGTGTAATAGATCCTTAATAGCCAAATATATCTGTAAAAGAAGGAAGTTGGAGGACTCTCACTTCCTGACTTTAAAGCATATAACTGAACTACAGTGTTAAAATTACATGATACTGGCACAAAGTTAAATATGTTCCCCAATGGAATAGAAGTGAGTTTGGAAATAGATCCTTAAATTCATGGCAAAGTAATTTTTTACAAGACTGTCAAGCCTATCCTACTGGACAAGAACAGTCTATTCAACAAATGGTGCTGGGAGAACTGGGTAGCCACATCCAAAAGAAAGAAGGAAGAAACTTATCACACACTGTATAAAAAATTAACCCACAATGGATCAAAGACCTAAATGTAAAAGCTATAATCAGAAAACTTCTAGAAAAAAATGTAGGGAAACATCTTCAAGATCTCGTGGTAGGCAGTGGTTCCTTAAACCTTATACTGAAAGCATGAGAAATGAAAGAAAAAACAGTAGATAGATGAGATGTCTTCAAACCTAAATACTTTTAGGCTTCAAAGGATATTATCAAGAAAATAAAAAGGCAGCTTAGTCAATGGGAGAAAATATTTGGAAACCACATATCCAGTAAGGGTTTGATATCCATGATATATCAAGAGAATATACAACCCACCGATATAAAGGTAAGCAACTCCATTAAAAAAATGGTCCAAGACTTGAATTGACATTTCTCTAAAGAGGAAATACAGATGGTCAAAAAACACAAGGAAAAATATTCTACATCATTAGCTATTAGGGAAATGCAGATAAAAATTACACTGAGATATCATTTCACTCCTTATAAAATGGCCAATATTACAAAACAGAAAACTACAAGTGTTGGAGAGGATGTGAATAAATAGAAACACTCCTTCACTGTTGGTGGGAATATAGAATGTTATAGACCTTTTGGAAGAGAGATTGGCAGTTCCTCAGGAAACTAAATATAGAACTGCCATATAATCCTTCAACCCCATTACTAGGAATGTATTCAGAAGAACCAAAAGCAAGGATGTGAAAAGACATTTGCACACCGATGTTCAAAACAGCATTCTTCACAATTATTGAAATGGGGAAACAAACCATGTCCACGAAAGAATGAGTGGAGAAACAAAATGTGGTATATATGTACAATATAATAGTATTCAGCTTTAGGAGGAAATGAAATCAGGATGAATATGACATCAAGGTTGAATTTTGAAGACACTATGTGGTGTGAAATAAGTCAGACACAAAAGGGAAACTATTGTAGGGTGTCACTGATATGAACATAAACAATGAATAAACTCATTGAGGTAAATTCTAGGGTATAGGTTATTAAAAGTAAGACTGTTGGGTGAGAATGGAAGCTGATGCTTAATGTATGTAGAATTTTCAATAAAGTTTATTGTAAATGTATGGAAATGAATAAAGTGCATGATAATACATTATACTGACTATATCTAACACTGCTGATATAAAAATGTGATTGTGACTGAAAGGGCTAGTTTGTGGATGTAATATTTCAATTGAAAGGATGCTAGAGAATAATATAGGGAGAAAAAACTGTGATTTGGTGGTGGATGAAGATTGTGGTTTATAGTACCAGTATACACATGTTCTTCCTTTACAAAGTGTTTAGTATGTGGTGATACATGGGAAAATTGCAAGTAATGGAACTTCTGGATTATTGTTAGCAGTAGTATTATAAAAATTTTGCAGCAATGACAAAGAAGACATTATATCAATTTTTAGAGATAACAATTGTAGGATATAAGGAGGTAAGGGATTTTTCCTTTCAGAATAATGAAAATGTTCTAAAATTGACTGTGGTGCTGACAGAACAACACTGATGATTATGAGAGTCCCTGAGTGTATGCCTTGAATGGATTGTACAAAGCCTGGTACTGTATAACACAATTAATCCTGTAGTGGAAGATGGACTGTGATTAACAGAACAAATATGAGAACTCTCTCTCATGAACTATAACAAGTATATAATACTAACACAGGATGTCATTAACCAGGTGGGCTGGGGGAAAACTACAAGACATATAAGATATTTGCCATAATTTATAGTGATAGTTGATGATTCCCTTTCAAGGTTGTAACAACTATTTCCCAACAGTTCAAGGTGGTAGTGGGGTAATGTATGGGATCCCAGTATGATGTTATGTATATTTGTTTTATAAGTTCACAACATATACTACACACTCATTGTTTATGGATGTTCATATGAATGATAAACTTCAAAAAAGGTAAAAAGAATAAAATAAAATAAATTTCTACAAAAAATATTTATATCTTAGCAGTAAATAAACAGCTTTTTTTTTTTTTCAAATGAAGATTTACTCAAAATTCCAGTAGTGCATTGGATTGAAGTTGGTGGGCAGAAAATAAAACATCGAACCAAATTATTTGAAATCAATCCAAAGCCTGTTATTCTAAATTCCCATTCATTGGAAATCACTGTCTATGACTGTAGGGGTCATGTCTATTTTTACATCTATATGAAAAATACAATTGGGAAAGGGCTGAAGGATTTGAAGGATAAGGAAGGAAGAAAAAAGGAAGAAGAGAAAGTTGAAGAAGACACTGAAAAGGAAGTTTTAGAAGTTATATATCTATCTATTATAAATAATTTGGACTTTTCCAATCTTTGCAAGATGGCTAAGTTCAACTCTAGAAGAAAAATAATAACATAAGTGTCACAAACTTAGACTGAATCATATAATCTTCACAGTTTGAGCTATTTTCCTAAACAGACTAATTGATAATAATGATAATAATGACAGAACCCTGACATAATTGTATTGGGAACACTTGTCAAACATTGTCATTACAACGAAGTAAAAGTGGATATAACCATAAGGCATAGTCAGGTAAACTGAACTGGCTTCTAAAAGCAAAACCAACTTCCTGGTGATTTTACCCATATCAAACTCTGTCAATCTAATTCAGTACTAAAAGGATCAATACCTGGTTATAACCCTTGGGCAGCTCTCTAGGGAACCACATCAAATTATATGAAAGTATCTATTCAGGTAGACTCAATATCTAATTGAATAACTTGTATTTATTGATGCCACATATAAATATTTTTAGGAAGAATTAGCTGTTGAAAAGCATTTTTAAATATCTGAAAATATGTGCTCTTTTCATCTGTAATATAAGTGGGATAAGATCTATGCCTAATGATTTCATGATTTTCAGAAATCATATGAGTAATATACCATGACCAGGTTATGAGAAACATCCATTGATGATAGTTAGCGTTGTAGTTGTTACTTAAGTTGCTCTCCTCCCCACAAATGACCTTCTTTATTTTCCTCTTCAGGGAAATAAAAGTAATTTTCTCTGATACTTAAATCTCTGACTATACTTATGCAAAAGAATTTTCATTAAATTTATGACTTCTATCTGTTTTACTTCATCACTGCTTTCTTTTTCCCTTCCCTTTGTTCCTTCCTCCTCCCTTCCTTTCCTTCTTTCTTCTCTTCTTCCTTTTCTCTTTTCTCTTTCTCATGTCTCTATTATTCTAATTGAAATGGCTATGTTCATGTATCAACTGGGCCTGCTTATGATGTCCAGTGTTTGTGCAAGTAAATCTTATTCTCAAGGCTCCTATCAGGATATTTTGTGGATACAAATCACCTGTCATTTGATTACAGCTATGGCTGATTTTAAGCCAGAAAAGAGATTGTCTTCAGCAATTTGAGATGTCTCATCAAATCATTTGATGTCCTAAAAGCATGAACTGATGATTTCAGCAGTTGCTTCTCCTGGGGAATTCATCAAAACCTTCACTGGAGCTCCCAACTTGCAGCCTGCCCTACAGCATATTTACACACACACATGTACGAAAATGTTGGTTCTGTTTCTCTGGAGAAACCTATACACTGATTTTGAATTCCATTTCAATACCAACTTGATGAATATTTCTGAAAAATACTTAACCTGTTTGAGTGTCAAAACATATTTTTAAATATGTATTTATCCCCCAAAAAGTCCAATGACATGAAGGAGAGAAGTTTCTCCAGTTTAACACAGATTCTTGTTTCATTGATATTCTCAAAATTTTTTATTACTCTTCAAAGATGCTAGAACTAGATAAATAATTTTATGATTCAATATCAATAAATGATTACAAATTTTCACTTTGAAAAAGAATTTACCCTCTGGGAAGAGGGAATGTGCTTTGGTTGACTTTCCTCTAATGCACAAGGAAAACCAAATAAACTTGGTTTAATTACTCACCAGGGTATTCCTTGTGAAATATGTGGAAACAGTACTCTTTTGACCAGGCCCCTCCACCATACCAAAATATTTAAGAAGTCTTGTCATTTCAATCTTACATTACTAAAACTTGGACTCAGCTGTTCTGAGGAAAGGTCATTTAAAAGTTTGCCATGCTGTGTGCTTATCTGCTAATGACAGATAATATTCTCTTCCAGATTAGGAAGTATAAATAAATACATTCATTTTCTGCAACTTGACTATTGGAAAATGGATAAGTTTCTTGAAACATGGGAAGATAAAGAGAACTAGTCATGAAAGGATTTAATGAAGTAAAAGGGAAATGAAAGAGCCAATGCTTGCAAAAAGTATGCTTAGTATTCATTATAAGGAATTTTCATATGTTAATGGGTAGGCAGTTAATATGTGAATTATTAAGGGAGAAACATGGATTATTTTCTGGATATTTCTTAAATATATGTTGCTTTCTTTGTATGTTGCAAGATGTGGGAACAACTTTTTTCCCTCTTGGGTGTAGGTGAAAATATTGTTTTTTTTTTCCTTTTATATTTCTGATTATTTTAAGAACTTTCTCTTTTCCTTACTCCATAAGTCATTCACATGCTTATATGTGCTCTCAGAGCCCCTCTAGTGATCTATTTTTGTAATAGACAGATATTTCTTAATGAAATCCTCTGAACATATTGCTAGCATGAGTGTATGAAAGCTCATTGGGATGCTTAAGTGGTGTAAAATAGTCTTATATCTGCATGTTGTATATTTAGTTTGTATAGCATAACAATGAACATGTTTGTGTAATGATGTAGGTCTTGGCTTCTCACCACCCACTCTATTACTCCTAGTCTGGTGTAGTTTCTGCTTCCCTCTAGCCTCAACTTCCTCCTCTACAGAATTATTGGAGTGGCCCAAATAATTGCCTTGCCCCACTCTTTCACGTCTCTTTGTCACCACATCAAAAAGCTGACAACACTGCTCAGAAAGCTCTATCTATACTTCTGGCAGCTGGGAGTTTAGAATCTAGACATTCTACTTAATATTGCAGGAACCCAGATGTTCTTCTTTTACCAGTGATAGTATCCCTGAAAATATTTTTGGGATAAATTGGAACTTAGAATTTAAATCTAGACAATTCCAACAACACTAATTCCAGGCACAGTAGGTGTTCAATAGATTTTACCCAAATTCCATGAAAGCACTAATTTTTAAAGTAAGGAAATGCTCTTCAGTATTTGTTTTTTCATGCTTAATTTTCCACTTTGAAAATTTTTAAATTGACTCCAAGGTGGCAAGAAGTATAAGATTCATTTCCATTGCACTAATAAATCAGTTATCATTTGGATGAATAGAATAAGTAAAGTGTATATTTAGGGAAATAGATGACAATGAAAATTAGAGAAATGGTGAAGGAAAAGAGACAAATTTGCATCAGAGAATACTAAATTGCCATACATGGAAGAGAGAAAAATCTAACTATTCAGAACCAGAAACAATGTCCAAGTTTTTTGCTAGTTTTAAAAGTAGAAAAAGAATTACACTATGTTGAGTGAAAGAAGGGAGACATAAAGGACAAATATTGTGTATTCTCAATAATATGAATTTAATATGATAAGTAAACTCATGGAGGTAAACTCTGGAGATTTAGCTTACTAGGAGATAGAGTATCAGTGTAGAAGGGGAAGCTGATGCTGAATGTATGTAGAATTTTTAATAATTTTAATTGTAAATGTGTGGAAATGAATAAAGTGGATGTTAACACAGTACAGCAAGTATAACTGAAAGTGCTGATTTATAAATATGTTTGTGGAAGAAACAGGTAATGTAGGGATATAAATGTCATTTGAAAGAAAGCTAGAGATAATATTGGGACTGTATAAAATAATGATTTTGGATTTGGATGAAGATATGTTTAATACTATAAATACAAGAATGTCTTTCTATTACAAAGTGTTAAGAATGTGGTGATACATGGGGAATATACAACTAATGTAACTTATGGACTATAGTTAGTAATATTTTAATGTTTTTAAAGCAATGAGAGAAGATACTATAACAATTCTAAAGATCAACAATAGGGGGTATAAGGAGGATTAGGATTTTTTCTTGTGGCATAAAAAAACATTCTAAAGTTCACTGAGATGATGATATTACAATTCTGTGATGAAGCTGATAGCACTAAGTGTGCACTTATGATGGACTGTGCAACCATGGGACAATATAACACAGGGAATCCAATGCTAACTGTATAGTTGTGAGAATGTTCTCTCATGAACTAAAACAAATATACCATACTAATCTGAAGAATTAATATAATGTTGGTCTTGGGGAAAATACCCCACATGTAAGATGTGAATTATTGTTAGCAATAATATTTTGACAAAGCCCTTTTATCATCTGTAACAAATGTTCCACAAAAATGTAAGTTGTTTTTGGTGGGATGAAGGATGGGACCCCTATATATTATGAAAGAAGGTTTTGTAACCACACAACTTTTCCAATATTAAAAAAAAGGATTGCTTGTTTAGTCGACATAGGCAAAAGAGAGAAGAAATTGAATCTCGTGGATACAGTCCATTGTGACTTCAATAAAAATAATAATAGTAAGTAATTTTAGACATCTTTCTTTCAAGATTAGTCTGATTAAACCTGCCAGATATATCTTTCATAATAACTGTAACTTTCCTACTCAAACAGCACCTTATTTATATATCCCATTTCTAGATAATTGGAGTCAAAATCTTTCAGCTTTCACTTTCTGCCCCAGGATAACCTAACCACACCCTACTCCACACACAGTAGTTCTCCAAGGCATCTTTCAGATGCCTGAGAGTCTTTCTTGATATTGTTTAAACCTTCCATGATTCTGTCTTTCCTCTATCTCTATAAATCTCAAAACTTTTAATTAGGCCAATTTTTTTTCTTTTTGTATTAGCAAAATTCACCCTAGTCTCCCCTTGGTCTTGTGGCATTACTGCTATTTTCAGAAAAGGAATCACTTTAGTGTTCTTTAAATGTCCCCTGCTTTCATGTTATCCCTTTCTTCAGTTGTAGTGTGAGATTTTTGAGGCAAGGAATCTGAATTATATTATTTAGCCTGGTGCACAGTATTCTCATGCAGAGGACTGTTTATTCTGACTTTTTATATGAGAAGCATCTAGATGCTGCTTGGAATATGGCAAGCTATATTTTCTCTTTCTGGTTTGTGAGATATTGTGAGTTCTTATTTCTCCTCCTACCTCTCTTGAGGATTTCCATGAAATTGTCTTCTCATCACAAACTTCACCCAAATTAAGTATGTTGTAATATTTGTTCTTGATCACTTTCCTCTCATGAAGAAACAATCTGATGATATTAGAACATGGAAGCTTATTTTTCATAAATAAGTTTCTTCAGTAATGTTTTCAGTGAAATGGTGAGAGCCACACTGCATTTAATATTTATAAGATGTCAAGTAACAATAACTGACAATTCATCCTTCAGTGTCCCAAAACATACCAAAGATATGCACATTTACATTACTCTAGGATAAAAGAATGAGAATTTATTCCATTTTATTCCAGGGAAATCTAATACTACTGTGTCTTTTTCCATTTAAGGATAGGAATTTCTTTCTTATAAGCAGGATGTATCAGCAGAACACTAAGAAAATAAATTTATGGAAAATCAACTACATTTGCTACTCAGGACAATATAAAATACTGTTAATTTCTGTATGCCACTCTGTCAGATAAATCACATTAACATTATTGATGAATATAATAGGTTATTGGTAAATGATGTTACATTCTACTGTCAATCGATTTCTGCAGGCTTAGGATGTTAACCAGAAAGAAAACACAATGATGAGTCTTAAACTTATGTGTTGAGCAAATTTCACTGAGGTACTCATTTAGAAACTTTATGAGAAAATAGTTCCCAGGTATTTAACATATGTGACCCATGCCTAAAACATTAGCTTCCTTTGAATTATAACATCTGCCATTGAGCACTGGGGCCCTGGAACATCAAATGAAGTTAGTAGTACTACCATGTCAATCATAGTCAAAATGGTTAAAAATTAAAACAAGCAAAAATAAGTTAAAATTAAATAAAATTATTGGCATTGCATTGATTCCTCTATGAATTTACTAAACTGCAAATGGATGACTTTGATAATCCTAACAATGTAATCATCTTCATGGCAGAAAAATAATTAGGTTTAACATATGCATATTGATTGCAAGGTAATAAAGGAGATAAGGCATCTCAGAAAATTTTCTAAATAAATTGTAAGATTACAAAGTGTATATGGAAGATGTTTCAGATTAAAAATAGAGCAGACAGTTGGGATAATATATGAAATATCACATTAATTTCTCACTTCTAGCCTATAGTGATAGAAATGTGCAATGTCATTTTCATAGATGATAAGACTGAATTTTGTAAAAATTTTACCTGTTCAACGTCACATATACAATATTACGAAACTAGGTTTCTAAAAGATACTGATTATGAATTCCATGTCTTTTCTTTTTTACTTATTTATTTTTTAAAAGATGCTTAAATTAGATAAATGTTATGCAAAGAATATAGGGATTCCCTTATGCCCTACCTCCCACACCTCCCCCATAAACAACTTTCATTAGTGTGGCACATCACCTGCAATGGATATACACATCCTGGGGCTTTGCCACTAAGCATGGAAAATAGTTCACATTGTAGACCACACTCTCTCCAACACAGTTCTGCATCTTATATGCTGATGTAAGATGGCCTATATCTGTTGTTGCAATGTCCCTCATATTAATTCTTAAGTCCCAAATAACCCCCTGTATTACAACTGCTTTTCCCTCTACCTGCCCCCAAAGCATCCAGTGGACACTGGCACCACAATAATGTTGTAATTTCTTCCATTGCTTGAATCACAATATGTGTATAACAGAATACCAGTAAGTCAACTCTAGTCCATATCTCTTCCCCCAATCCTGAGGAGTCTGGGGTGGTGATGTCCACTCCACCTCCAGGTGAAAAGGGGCTTATATCCCATGGATAAGATGAATGGGATTATCCTGCCTGCAGCTGCAGACTCTCCCCATTTCCTGGGATGTCTGTTGTCCATCATCATCTCCCCGCCAGGTGTCCTGGGTGAGTCCATTGAGCTGTAGAGTAGAAGTTGCAGCTCCACCAAGATTCAAGGCCCAGCTGGCACATGGGCAGGCCAAAGACTCCAGTCTCTGGAAGTACACCCAGAAACTCCAGCACCACATATGGGTTTGAATAGAAGGGACTGATAGACCATGTGCAGGGAGGACTTATATGAGTCCAACTCTATCACTCTCAGGAGCACAGATTCCAAAGTAGGTCCCACTGCTAAAGCATGAATCCCTGGAGCTATCCACACTTATATAGGACCTGGGTGTCTCCAGAGCCCGCAGGAGCCCCTCTATTGGGGTAATATGCACATTGGAAGCTTATGAGGTCTTACTGAGATGTGCATAAGCGTTACCTCTGGGATAACCTCTTGACTCATTTTAAAGGCTCTTAGCCATATGAACTCATTTGTCTTTACCTTTTCCCCCTTTATTTCAAGGTCTTTTTGCAGTCATATTGCCAGTTGGCACTTGGTAGTAATCCCTTGGTGCCAGGGTGGCTCATCCCCAGGAGTCATGTCCCGTGCTGGGAGGACGTAATGCATTCATATGCTGAGTTTGGCTTACAGAAAACCTACATTTGAGCAACAAGGAGGCTGTCAGGAGGCAACCCTTAGGCACCCCATAGCAATAGGCTAAGTGTCAATTTCAAAAGCAAAGGCTCGTAAGGCTACTCATCAATAACAAGAACCCATCAGTGGATCATCCTCCTTAGCCAGACACTTGGAGGACTTTAATGCTCCCTTGGAGAGTGTGGCAGATCTCTCCAGGCTGGGAATTCAGTATTCTCTCATTTATTGAGTGATTCTCCACCCACTGAGACCATGTCCCATGAGCATTTGAACAATTTTATATACATTTTATATATGTTCATGTGAACTTCCTCCCATGAGCACCCCATCCCTGACACCCCCCACCAATGATTCTCTCCCACTCCAGCTATAACCCTTTTATGATCCAAAGCCTCTTTAAAGATGAAACCAATATAATAGCCAAATACAATTAATAGGAAAATGAAATAATAATGAAAAGTTTAAATGTAAGATATGAAATATAAGAAAACTTAAAAAAAATTAAAAATAAAATAAAATTAAAGGATTGGGATATTTAAAAAATGGCGAAAAGTTAAAAAAAATTTTTTTGCATTTTACCTTTTATCACTGCAATATCGGATGCCAAGTCTATACCGTGGCACCTTCCCCCTCCCACTCACCAGTGTCTCAGTATTTTTCATTTAATTTTCAGAGAAGTGTTTGTTCACAGCAAATCACACACAGACTACAAAAGACTCTCATATACCTAACCTCCTCCCCCTTTCCTCACTCGATATTAAAACTTATTTGTATGTGTATAGTAGCATTGTTATAACTGTTATACAGATAGTGAAACGTAGCTACTAAACATTGTCAATGGTTTACAGTATGGTTTACATTTTAGACCATACACTTTTATAAATTTTGAAGATATTTACAATGTCCTGTGTCCATCACTGTAAGGTAATGAAAAACATTTCCACTGACCACTAAATGCCCCCTGTTTGATCTATTCTGTTCCTCCTCCCCATCCCCCCAGGACCCATGACAAAATCCTGCCTTTACTCATTGGATGACAAGATTCATAGTTACATGCAACAAGAGGTCTTGACACACTTGTTTGTCTTCCCTTATTAGGAACTGCCCTTGCTCATAAGAGATGCCCAACTGTCTGTTTCTGGGCAAATTGGTCCTCCCAAAGATGGGAGTCCATCTTCTTCCTGCTCATTGTGTGGGTCTCCACCCACTGATACAACACATTATGACAGGATGAAAATTCACATTCTCCATAGAATCCTGATCCAGATTCTCCCTGTCCCGAATGCCCCCCAAACCAACTCCCTAAACCAATGATACTTTCTTGTCATATTGCAAGAATAGCATTCCCAACTCTGTAATTTCAACCTCATACACACAAATCCCAAGTGTTCACCTGGTCCCTCTCCCATGTCTCCCCCCAGGAGACTAACCAACATTCCCAGTCTACCCAACTGTAAACCATGCATCATCAAACACAAGAATATCACTACCCACCTGTCCTATCCCTTCAATACACAACTACAGTCTATCACTTTACCACAGATTGTGTTCATATGAGTGATGGCTCACAACTTTCTCTTCTCTTTCTCTTTCTTGTAAACCTATCTTTCAGACAATGGTTCCCAGACACTGCTCAATTTCTTTAATTGATATCAGTGAGATGATGCACACTTCATCCCTCAATGTCTGCTTGCTTAACTCAACATAAGGTATTCAAGATTCATCCATGTTATTCCTTGTGTTAGCATTTTATTCCTTCTTACAGCTGAGTAATATTCCTTTCTATGTATGTACCACATTTTGTTTATCCCTTCTTCTGTTGATGGGCCCCGGGGTCGATTCCAACTTTTGGCAATAGTGAAAAATGTGTCTATGAATATTGGTGTGCATATATCTGTTCATGTCTTTGCTTTCAATTCTTCTGGGTATATACCCAGCAGTGGAATTGCTGGATTGTACAGAAGATCTATAGTTAGTTTTTTGAGGAACCACCAAACTGTCCTCCACAGTGGCTGGACCATTCCACAATCACACCAGCAATGGATGAGGATTCCCATTCCTCCACATCCTCTCCAACACTTATAGTCTGCTCTTTTTTTTTTTAATAGCCATCATTCTAAGATGGGATCTCATTGTAGTTTTGATTTACATTGCCCTAATAGTGATGTTGAGCATTTTTTCATGTACTTTTTACCCATTTGTATATGTTTCAAGGAGAAGTGTCTTTTCAGGTCACTTGCCCAGTTTTTAAATGGGTTGATTGTCTTTTTATTTTTGAGGTGTAGGATTTCTTTATATATGCAGGATATGAGGCTCCTATCTGATATATGTTTGCCAAATAATTTCTCCCATTTGGTAGGCTGCCTTTTTATTTTCTTGATAACATCCTTTGAGGTGCAAAAGTTTTTAATTTTGAGGAGATCCCATTTATCTATTTTTTTCTTTTGCTGCTCATGCTTTGGGTGTGAAGTTCATGAAATTATCTTCCAAGGTCTTTATTGTCTTGAATCTTATATTTAGATCTTTGATCCATATTGAGTTGATTTTTGTATAAAGTTTGAGATGGTGTACCTCTCTCATTCTTTTGGATATGGATATCTAATTCTCCAAGCACCACTTGTTGAAGAGCCATACTCACCCAACTGAGTGGGCTTGGTATGCTTGTTGAATATCAGATGACTGTATATGTGAGGATTTATATCACAACTCTCAGTTTGGTTCCATTGGTCAGTATGTTTTCCTTGTGTCAATGCCATGCAGTTTTGACCACTGTAGCTTTGTAGTATGTTTTAAAGTCAGGTAGTGTGATACCTCCAACTTCATTTTTCTTTTTCAATATGTCTTTGGCGATTTGGGGCCTCTTAACCTCTCCAAATAGATTTTGTAGTTCCTTAAAAAATACAGTTTTGATTTTTTTTTTGGGGGAATGCATTAAATCTGTAGATTAGTTTGGTATGATAGATATCTTGATGATGTTTAGTCTTCTTATAACTGAACAGGAAAATATCTTACATTTATTTAAGTTTTCTTTGATTTCCTTTAAAACTGTTGTGTAGATTTCTGTATATAAGTCCTTTATATCTTTAGTTTAATTTATTCTTAGGTATTTGATTCTTTTAGTTGCTATTGTAATGGTATTTTTTTCTTGATTTCCTCCTCAAATTGCTCAGTATTGGTGTACAGAAATGCTACTGATTTTTCAGCATTGATCTTATAGCCTGTGACGTTACTGAACTCCTTAATAAATTCTAGAAGCTTTGTAGTATGTTTCTCAGGGCTTTCTACATATAGGATCATGTCATCTGCAAATAATGAAATTTTTACTTCTTATTTTCCAATTTGGATGCCTTTTATATCTATTTCATGCCTCAGTGCTTGAGCATGTATTTCTAAGTCAATGTTAAATAAGAGTCATGATAGGGGGCATACTTGTCTTATTCCTGAACTCAGAGGGAAGGCATTTAGGATTTCACCATTGAAGATTATGTTAGCTTTGGGTTTTTCATATATACCTTTTATCATGTTCAGGAAGTTTCCTTGTATTCCTATCTTTTGCAATGTTTTTATCAAGAAAAAGGTGCTGTATTTTGTCAAATGCTTTTTCTGCATCTATAGAGATGATCATATGAATTTTTATCTTTCAATCTGTTAATGTGGTGTATTACATTGATTGATTTTCTTATCTTGAAACATCTTTGCTTACCCAGGGTGAAACCCACTTGGTCATGGTGTATAATTATTTTGATATGTTGTTGAATGTGATTAGCAAGTATTTTGTTTAGGGTTTTAGCATCTAGGTTCATTAAAGAAATTGGTCTGTAATTTTCCTTTCCTGTGGTATCTTTGTTTGGCTTTGGTATTAGGGTAATATCGGCATCATAGAATGAGTTAGGCAATGTTCCTTCTACTTATATTTTTTGGAAGAGCTTAAGCAGGATTGGTGTTAGCTCTTTCTGGAATATTTGGTAGAATTCAGCTGTGAAACCATCTGGCCCTTGTCTCTTCTTAGTTAGGAAGTTTTTGATGACTGAGTCTATCTCTTTACTTGTACTTGGACTGTTGATTTCATCAATTTCTTCTTTCATCAAAGTAGGCTGTTTGTGAGTTCCTAAGAATTTGTCCATTTCATCTAAATTATCATGCTTGTTGGCATATAAGTTTTCAAATTATCCTCTTATGATATGTTTTATTTCTGTGGGTTCTGTGGTGATATCCCCTTCCTCATTCCTTATTTTGTGTATTTGCATCTGCTCTCTCTTTTTCTTTGTTAATCTGGCTAAGAGTTTGTCAATATTATTGATCTTCCCAAAGAAATGGTTTTTGGTTTTGTTTATTGTTTCTAGTGCTTTCTTATTCTCTATTTCATTTAGTTCTGCTCTAATCTCTTTATTTCCTTCTTTCTACTTCCTTTGGAGTTCATTTGTTGTTGTTTTTCAAATTCTTCCAGATTTTCAAGTAGATCTTCAATTTTAGCTCTTATTTTTAAATATATGCATTTATGGTTATGAACTTCCCTCTCAGTAGAGCTTTGGCTGCATCCCATTAGTTTTGATATGTTGTGTTGTTATTTCCATTCATTTCAGGATAGTTACTGATTTCTTTTGAGATTTGTTCTTTGACCCACTGTTTTTATAAAAGAGTGTTGTTTAACTTCCATATCTTTGTGCATAATCTGGTTCTCTGACCTTTACTGATTTCCAATTTTATTCCATTGTGGAAAGAGAAATTAATTTGTATAATCTCAATATTTCTGAATTCATTGAGAGCTGTTCTGTGGGCTAGCATGTGGTCTATCTTGGAGTATGATCCATGTGCACTTGCTGTATTTGTGTGCAGTGTTCTGTATATATCTCTTAGGTCCAGGTCCTCTAATGTATTATTAAGAGTCTTTGTTTCTTTATTGATTCTCTGTCTAGATGTGTCTAATGATGATAATGGTGTATAAGACCCCCACTATAATTGTAGAGGCATTTATTTCCCCACTTAGTTTTCCCAGTGTTTGCCTCATGTATTTTGAGGTACCCTGATTAGGTGCATAAATGTTTATGATTGTTCTCTCTTCTTGAAAGATTATCCATTTTGCTAATATATATTGTCCATCTTTGTCTCTTACAATAGTTTTGCATTTAACATCTATTTTGTCTGATATTAGCATAGCTAATCCTGCCCTTTTTGTTATTGTTTGCTTATAAAATTGTTTTCTAGCCACTTACTTTCACCTTTTTGAATCCCTGGGTCTAAGGTGGGTTTCTTGTAGACAGCATATAGATGGATCATATTTCCTTATCCAATCTGCCTATCTGTGTCTCTTGACTGGTGAGTTTAATCCATTAACATTCAGTGTTATTACTTTCAAGGAATTTCTTATATCAGCCATATTTTCTTTGGTTTTATGTATGTCATATATTGTTTTTATTTCTCTGTCTTTTTAGTTGTTCTTACACTCTCCTCCAACTCTATCTCCCCTGTTTTTTCCTTTCAACCTGTAGAACTTCCTTTAGTATTTCTTGAAATGCAGATTTCTTATTGTTGTACTCTCTTAATTTCTGTTTATCTGTGAATATTTTGAACTCTCCATCATTTTTGAATGCCAGTTTTGCTTGATAGAGAATTCGTGGCTGGAAGTTTTTTTCTTTTAGTACTTTGACTATGTCATACCACTGTCTTCTTTCCTCCATGGTTTCAGATGAGAAATCAGCACTTAATCTTATTGTGCTTCCCTTGTATGTGATGGTTCTCTTTTCTCTTGCTGCCTTGAGTATTTTCTCTTTGTCTTGGTCATTAGACATTTTGATGATTATATGTCTTGGAGTAGGCCTTTTGGAATTTATACCGTTTGGGGTGCACTGTGCTTCCTGGATGTGTACATCCATCTACTTCAATATGGTTGGGAAGTTTTCAGCCATTATTTCCTTCAACACTCCTTCTGTTCCCTTTCCCTTCTCTTCTCCTTCTGGGATGCCTATAATACATATGTTTCTGCATTTTGTGTTGCTGGTTAAAGCCCTAAGTCCCTGCTGGATATTTTCTATCTTTTTATCTATCTGTTCTATTATATGTTTGATTTCAGATGTATTGTCTTCCACATCACTAATTCTTTCTTCTGATTGTTCAAATGTGCAGTTATGTGAATCCAGCATCTTTTTAATTTCTTGGATTGTACCATTCATCACCAGCATATTTTTTATCTTTTTATGTATATTTACAATTTCTTCAGTATGTTCTCCCAGTGTCTTCTTAATATTCTTAATCTCTTTCTTCACTTCATCAAGTCGGTTCATTATATTTCTTTGGAGAGCTTTGCTTAGTTGTTTGATGTTCTGCATCTCTTACTGGTTTTTAATTTGTTGATTAGACTGGTCCATGTCTTCCTGTTTTTTGGTATGGTTTAAAATTTTTGGTTGCTCTCTGGGCATCATTTTATCTTGATGGGTTTATTCATTTGAATAGCTTCTCTCTCTGCTCTAGAGTTTTATGTAGCTGGTGGTTCTGTGTGTGTGTTTTGTTTTCTCTTTGACATTTTGTTCTTGTTCCTTTTCCTTGCTTTTTTATATGTTCCCTTGAAGGAAAAGATTAGGGCCAGAGGAATTGAAAGAGGTAAAAAAGGAAAAGGATAATAGTAATATTGATAAAAGTTAGAAGAGGGGCCATATAAGACTTAGTAAAATGAATATTTAATTCATGTAGGCAGTGTACAGTAATAGGAAAAAAGTGGAGTAACTGCAATGGAATCAGTACCCAAATATAGGAAAATATGTAGGATGATTTAGAAGGCCAGAATGATGAGGAAAGAGAGAAAGAGTATAGAGAGGGCTGAAAGGAAAAAAGTTAATAATAATAATAATAATAATAAAAGAAAACAGAATAGACAAGACAGAAATCAACATCCATGAATTTGCAGACAAATGAAGAAAAGTGGAAGGTATGAACCAAAACAGAAAGCAGATAGAAAGATGAAGGATGGAAAAGAGATAGCATTGGTAGACAAAATCAATACACACAGAGAATGGGAAATCAAGGAAGAAGAATCACAGCAAAGAATAAACAAGCCAGCAGCACCTAACTAAAAACAAAAAATGTAGGGGGAGAAAAGAGGACAGAATAGCAAGAAACAAACTGAGAAAAACCAATCACACAAGCAAGCAGTCAAACAAAGCTAAGGAAGAACAGCGTTCCTTCTTCGTTCCTTGTGGAGCCACTCAGCCTGCTTGTGTTCATTAATCAATTAACCTGCAGGCTTCTATCTGCAGGTTTTGAGGCAGACTTTAGCAATTAAACTAAGTTAAAATTGTGTTTTTTAAAGTAACCTTCTTTTTTATTTTTATTTTTATTTTGCAGAAATAAGGGACCCAGAAGAATACCTCTTCTAGACCACCCCTTCACCAAGGGGACCCTAAATAGGCTGGTGGAAACTTATCAATTACTTCTCACTGCCTGGCCTCCTCAGGGGATTTGAAATTCTGATACTCACCAGCGCAAAATGATAAGATTGACTAACTCCACCTCCTCCTGAGTCAGGCCTCTTTATCACTGGGCAGTTAGATAAATCAGGCTTCCTCAGCATTCACTTCACCCCTCAGCCTGGCGCTGCTTCAAGCTGGCTGGCTTGCTCCCCAAATCTGCAAGAGGGTCCAAGTAGCCAAACCTACAGAAATGAAACCCCTCTCCACCCTCAGCCAGAACTCTCCCAGTCTCAGAGAATGCTCCCTGTCACTGGGCTGCCAGCAGGAGTCAGGGCTCATCCTAGCCCTTTGCCCTGAGAGTGGGCCTTAGCCATCTGTGTCCAAGAATTCACCTGGGGAAAAACTCACTATTTTAACTTGAGCAATCCACCTCACCACCCAACTCCCTCCAGATCGATGTCTCTAATGTTCTCACTCCATGCGCTCCCATAACAGACCACTTGGGCAGGATCCTCTCCCCAATCAGCTGTCCTCTGGGAGAGAGGTGGTGAGTGCCCACCTAAACCAACCCATGTCTTTTCCCTTATTCTATATTTTATTGACATAATATTAATAGTTAGGTTTTCCATAAACACTTGATTATTAATTAACTGAATAAATTTCTGCCCTTGATTTGCTAAGTGCTGTCATGTGCCATGGACATGGAGGCCAGTTTTAAGAACTCCCCCAAATTCATCATCTTGGGACTCATCACCCATCCAGCATTCCCTAGGCTGACCTTTGCAGTTGTCTTTTCCATCTTTGTGGTGGCTGTAACATCCAAAGTGTTCATGATTCTGCTCATACACACGGTCTCACATCTCCACACACCCATGTACTTCTTATTCAGCCATCTCTCCATCATGGATACAGGATTTGCTTGTTTATGGCATTGGGCTCCTGGGTTGTTGACTCATTGGATGGATTTATCCTGACCCCACTCACTATGATTTTCCCTTACTGTGGGTCCCAAGAAATCTATCACATTTTCTGTGAGATCCCAGCTGTGCTGAAGCTCTCATGTACTGACACCTCCCTCTATGAGACCCTGATGTACACCTGTTGTGTGCTGATGTTACTCATTCCCAAATGTTTCACCTCTGTCTCCTACACACAGATCCTGATCACCACCCTTTGGATGAACTCTGCTGAGGGCCAGGGCAAAGTCTTTGCAACCTGTTCCTACCATATCAGGTTGTGTACAAGCAGCCTTGTACACAAATGTGCTGCCCCATTCATATCACACACCAGAGAAAGACAAGATAGTGTCCGCCTCCTATACCATCCTCACCCCATGCTCAACCCATTAATTTACAGTTTGAGGAATAAAGATGTGGCAGCAGCTCTAAAGAAGGCCCTGGGGAGGAGCACATCTTCTCATAAAATCACAGGAAGGTGATAGGTCCAGTAAATTCTAGGGGGACAGGTTCTGAGTACAAACACCTTTATTGCAGCTTACAGTGATACATAACTTATTAAAAACATATATTTTCCCCCTTTTATTCAAAGTCTTTTTCCAATAGTGTTGCCAGTTGGCACTTGGGATTAATCCCTCATTGCCAAGGAAGCTCATCCCTGGGAGTCATGTCCCATGTTGGGGGGAAGATAATGCAGTCATATGCTGAGTTTGGCATAGAGAGAGGCCACATTTGAGCAACAAAGAGGCTCTCAGGTGGCAACCCTTAGGCACCCCATAACAGTAGGGTAAGTTTCAATTACAAGAGCAAAGACTCATAAGGCTAGTCATCGATAACAGGAATCCATCAGTGGGCCATACTCTTTTGCCAGACCCTGCCCCTGCACTCAAGGGACTGTTGCTGCTCCCTTGGAGAATGTGGCAGAGGTCTCCAGGCTGGGAATTCAGATTCCCTCATTTATTGATTGTCTACCCACTGTGACCATGAGCCATCCCTTGATCATTTGAACAATTTTATATATCTTTCATGTATATTCAGATGAACTTACTCCCATGAATCCCCCATCCCAGACACCCTCCACCAATGCTTCTCTGCAGCCCCCATTGTAACCCTTCTGTGATCTAAACCATCCTTGAACATGAAGCCCATATAATAACCAAATAAAATTAATAGGAAAAAGAAATAATAATGGCAAGCTTAAATGCAAGAGATAAGTACAAGGAAACTGAGAAAAAAAAACTAAACTAAAAATAAAATATAATTAGCAGATTGGGACACTAAAGAAAATGGGAAAAAAACAAAAAAATCCCTTTTTAAAAAAATTATTCTTTTTTTTAGGTAAAGGTAAAGAGAAATGAGTTCATGTGGTTAAGAGACTTCAAAGAGAGTCGGGAGGTCATCCCAGAGGTAATGCTTATGCACACCTCAGTAGGATCTCATAGAACAGCAAAGTGGATATCACCCCACACAGAGGGGCCCCTGAGGGCTCTGGAGACACCCAGGTCCTATATAAAGGGGGGTAGCCCCAGAGATTGATACCTTATTAGGGGCCTCTACTTTGTAATCTGTGCTCCTGAGTGTGACAGAGTTGGACTCAAATAAGCCCTCCCTGCACATGGTCCAACAGTCCCTTCTATTCAAACCTATATATGATGCTGGAGTTTTTAGTTGTATTTCCAGAGACTGGAGCCTCTGGCCTACCTATTTACCAGCTGTGCCTGGAATCTCGGTGGAACTGCAACTCCTACCTTACTGCTCAATGGACTCATCCAAGTCACCTGGCGAGGAGACGACGATGGGCAACAGCCATCCTAGGGAATGGAGAGGTCTGCAGCTGCAGGCAGGATAATCCCATCCACCATATCCATGGGATATAAGCCCTCTCTCACTTGGAGGTGGAGTGGACGTCACCTTCCCAGTCCCCTCAGGATTGGGGGAAGAGCTATGGACTACAGTGGACTTAATGGTATTCTGTTGTAGACATATTGTGACTCAAGAAATGGAAGAAATTATAACAGTGAGGTGGAGCCAGTGGCTACTAGACACTTTTGGGGAAGGGAGGGGAAGGGCAGCTGTAATACAGGGGCTTTTTTGAGACTTGGGGGCTGTCCTGAGTGACATTGTGGTGATGGATATAGGCCATTTTACATCAGCATATACTATGCAGAACTGTGTGGGAGAGAGTGTGGTCTACGATGTGAACTGTGGTCTATACTTAGTGGAAAGCCCCAGGATGTGTATATCCATTGCAGTTGATTTGCCACACTAATGAAAGATGTTTATGTGAGATGTTATGGGAGGTATGGGAGGTGGAGATCATGGGAATCCCTGTAATTTTTGTGTAACATTTATGTAATCTAAGCATCTTTTAAAATATATTTGAAAAAAAAATTATGTAAGCAAATGCACATATACATATATATATCTATATATCATTTTACAAATATTGGTTTGTATTGTGAAAATTTTGATTTTTACCCACAATAAAAAAAAAAAGAAATATATTTTCCCATCCTTTCAATTTCAATCTATTTGTGTCTTTCAGTCTAAAGTCAGTCTTTTGTAAACAACATACAGGTGGATCATATTTTTTATACATTTGCCAATCTGTGACATTTGACAGGTTAAGTTTAATCCTGTAACATACAGTGCTTTTACAGTAAAGGCATTAATTAAACTTTTTGTCATTTATTATATGTTCCTTTTTTTTTTTTTTTTTTTGCTTCTATTCCTTTTATTGCAAACTCCTTTTCTCTATCGTTGATCTATTTTCATGTATCTGGTATCTGAAATATCCCTTTCTCATTTCTCTTTATATATATATATTTTTTTTTCTGATGTGATTTTTTTTAATAAAACCTTAATCAGAAACAATTAAATATCATGTCTAATTACTATATATTAGCTATATAGGTGTTGTTTTTCTGTTTCATTTTATTTAGTCAATTATATTCAAAAGCATAAAAGAAAGTAGAAGAATATTTTGAAAAAAATATTTGTGTTGAAAGAGACAATTCAGGAAAGAAATCCAGAAATCTAGATATATACAGCAAAATAAGGTAATGTTCTAAAACCATATTAAGCAAATTACAGCCTTGACTGCCACCTCTCTTTGTAAAGAAAGTTTTATCAGAACATAGCAATGCCCATTTGCTTACATGTCAGGATTTCTCAACTTCAGCTCTATTAGCATTCTGAACCAGATAACTCTTACTGTAGCGGCTGTTCTGTGTGTGCTGTAAGATGTTAAGCAGCATCCTTGGCCTCTACCCACAAATTCCAGCAGTATTCTGCAATCATTGTGACAAACAAAAATGTCTCTGGACATTGCCAAACAAACTCTGAGGGACAAACTTGTCCATGGTTGGGAACCACTTGTTTGCATTACATCCTTTTACATTACAAAGGCAGTGTGAGGAGCTGTGAGAGACCATATGACTCACAAAGCCTAAAATATTTTTCTGGCCCTTTACAGAAAAACTTTTGAGAACACCTTTTGTCATAAGTGAAAGGAAAATATATATGTAAGACCAAGGAAAGGAACTGCAAACATTTAACAAAAAATCTAGAAAAACTACTTGCATTAAAAAAGAGGAAACATGATTAAGAAATTCACAAAAGTAAAGTTCAAATGATTCTTTAGGTATGGTACCTGCTCAACTCACTGATAGTTAAGAAAATGCAAGTAATACTTTCTTTGTGGTTTCCTTGGATTTATATTACATGACTTACATCTGTATCCTACTAATTTGAAAAGATACCAACATAGCTTCAATTGCAGACATGTTATCTGCCCCTGAATCCCTTTGTTTCACCTCTTTCTTTTGTGTTTACTCCATATTACCATTATATATATTTTTACGCCCATTATCAGGAAATACATTTTTTTTGTTTATGTGTTCTGGCCCCTACAGGTATTAATGTGTAGAGTTTTATACTTAGAATTCAGTACTATAGGTTTCCCATATAGCATTTTTGTTACCTGTGTTAAAGATCTTCATTTCCTCACCCTACCTCAAACCATGCTCTCCTGTACTTTCCATTCAACCTGCAGAACTCCTTTAGTTTATTTGAATGTGGGGAGTTTTGTTCATAAACTCTCTCAGTTTATGTTTATCTGTGTACATTTTATACTCTCCCTCACTTTTGAGAGACAGTTTTTCCAGATAAAGAATGTTTGTCTGGCAATATTTCCCTTTCAGTGCCTTAAACATATCATACCACTGCCTTCTCATGGTTTCTGATGAGAAATTGGCAGTTAGTCTTATTGAGAATACCTTGTACATGGTGAATAGATTTTCTCCTGCTGTTTTCAGTATTCTCTCTTTACCTTTGGCATTAGACATTATGATTAGTATGTGTCTCAGACTGGTTCTCTTAGGGTTAATTCTGTTTATACTGTGTTCCACCTCTTGGACATGTATATTTATGTCTTTCACATGATTTGGGACATATTCAACCATTATTTTTCCAGTATTCTTTCTGTCCTTTTTCCCATCTCTTCATCTGGAACACACCTGACACAAGTGTTTACATGTTTCATGCTTTCACTCAAATCCCTGAAACTCTGTTCAGATTTTCTATTACTTTATCTATCATTTATTTTATTTATGATTTCAATTGTACTGTCTTCTAGTTCACTGATCATTTCTCCTGCCCGTTCAAATCTGTTATTTTATGCTTGAAGTGTTTTTAATCTCCATTATTGTGTCTTTCATCCCCATAATTTCTATAATGTTTCATTTAAACTTTGAAAGCTTTCTTCAAGCTCCCACTTGTCTAGTTTTTTATTGTTTATTGGTTCATGTTAAGGTTTTTATTTGATGCTTGGTTCAACTTATTCTGGACCTTTAGAATATCTCATGTATAACTGTTCGGATTTTCTAAGCTCTTCTTTATTTGTTTCTTGTCCTGGATATGCAGAACAATTTTTAAGATTGCACTTTTTGTGCAATTGTTTTACCTCCAGGAGAAAACTTCCTTTCCTCTTTTTCTTTTTCTCCAGCAATCTTAATCTGTTCAATTTGTTTCATTGCCAAATTTTCTCACCAGCATCTAATTTCAACCGTAATTCCTACCATATAAAAAAACTATCTATGAATGGATTAAAATCTAAACTCAACTAATATTACAACTAACATTATTATTGATGTATCAGTTTGTTATTGTTGCTTGACAAATTATCTACTGTTCTGAAGATCTAAATTCCAAAGTGGGTCTCATAGGTTAAAACTCAGTATGTACACAAGATTAAGTTCCTTAGGTAGCTTTTTGGGGGAGAACACATTCCTTGTGTCTTCCAGCTTCTAAAGAAAGCTGCTGACATTCTTTGTTCATTGTCACCTTCCAACAATCACATCACTTCATCTGTTGCTTCATCACATCTCCTCATTCTATGTCTCCCTCTTTCCCTAATAAAGAGCCCTTGTGTTTACATTGGGATATTCAGTACATTCCAAGGTAAAGTTCTCATAAATAACCTTAACTTAAGTATATGCAAAAGTTCCCTTTGCCAATATAATATATCATATTCATAGGCTCCAGAGATTAGAATATGCACACCTTTGCAAGATGATTATTCAGCCTACCAAAATTGATTTTGTTTAACACTAACTGAATTTTACCACAGCATTATTAAATTTAATAAAAACAAATAATAAATCTTAGTCTAGTATAAGAAATTTTTCTTTTAAATAACACCCAGGTGGAAATATACTTTTAAAAGAAATACTTTTCATTTATCTGTTTAATATTTGGACAATTATTACTATATTATAAATATTTACAGCAAAATCTCTGAGTGGATTATAACATTTGAAGCTAGAGTTAAATTTTACATAATAATTGGGACCTAACCATTTAAAAAGCAATCACAAAAAAGACAGATTCAGAAGAAAAAGGAATGGAAAATGCCTTTGTTTTCTGTAAATTTTGCTGACTTTTTAGTTTTTCTGCCATAGATGATATATTGTCTCATTTAGTAACTATCTTATATTTGTATATGAAAACTTCTTCAAATTAGGTATACAGTTTTACTGATATTTGATCTTTTAAAAAAACAACACCAACATCTTTTGATTCATTTCAATTTCCCAGAATTTTTTCTTATTCAAAAACTTGTATGGACTTTATTTCATGGAAAATTTATTTGGACTTAAACACATAAGTCTGATATTTAAAATGTATATATTTCCTTTTTTAAAAAATTGTGGGTAAAAAACAAATTTTTCACAATACATAGCAATATTTGTAAAATGATATATAACTATATATGCATATATGTGCATTTGATTACATAAATGTTATTTTTTTATGTATATATATTTTTAAAAGGTGCTTAGATTACCTAAATATTACACAGAAATTTCAGGAATTCCCATGTTCCCCACCTCCCACACCTCCCACAACATCCCACACAAACATCTTTTATCAGTGTAGCACATCACCCACAATGGATATATACATCCTGAGGCCTTGCCACCAAGCATAGAGCAAAGTTCACATCATAGACCACACTCTGTCCCACACAGTTCTGTACATCAGCATACATATTTCCTTTTTTTTTTTTTTACATTGTTCTGCCAGGCAATATATATTTTTTAATTAATTAATTTTTTATTGTGGGTAAAATCAAAATTTTCACAATACATACCAATATTTCCTTTTAACAGGTTTTATAGAACATATCTGAAATATTTTTCCCAATGTTTTTTTTTGTTTGATTTTTTATGACTTTTTTTCATTTATTTATTTTTTTAATTAGAGAAGTATTAGGTTTATAGAAAAATCATGCAGAAAATCCAGAGTTCCTATATAATCTACACGACTATGTAGTTTTCCTTACTAACACTTTGCATTAGTATGGTACCTTTGTTACAATTGATAAAAACAACTTTAATCCATAATTTATATAAAAATTCACAGCTTTTGTTGTACATGTCCATGTATTTTTTTTTATTGTATTATAATAACATATAAAACAACCTTTTTCCCCTTTAAACACATTTAAATCTATAATTCTGTGGTGGTTATTACATTCACAATGTTGTGCTAACATGCACCTATTACCAAATATTTTTCATCACTACAGATGGAATTTCTCTAGCAATTATATATTAACTCCTCATTTCTGTCTCCTTGTCAATTTTTGGTAGCCTGTATTTTTTAGTTTTGGACCCTGTGAGTTTGATTATCTTAATTGTATCACATTATTGAGTTCATACAATATTTGTCCTTTTGTATATGAAATATTTTATTCCACATTATATCTTCAAGTTTTAGCCATGTAGTATCATGTATAAAATCTTCTTTCCATATGTATGGCTGAATAATATTTCATTTTAATGGAGACTATTGTTGCCTCTATTTTTTGGCAATTGTGAATAATGCCACTATGAATATAGGTGTGCAAATATCTATTCGATTATCCTTGGGAAATCAAATGAAACTTAAGTGTGTGGTCCATGAGGCTAGCTGAGGAGTTATATCTCACTCCCATATGTCTTTATTCCACTGGGTATTCTGAGAAGGACTACAAAATTAAAAAATAACCCTGAACATTTTTAGAGTAACGGGAACTATCAATCGGTGGAGAATCTGGAGGGTGCCTATTTAATTTTGACATTGTTATTATATCAATTATTAGGTTTTGCTGATTCTATTGGTCATTTTTCATTGCCATTACTATTGTTTTTTCCTTGTGGTTCCAGAAATGCCTCTTAAGCATCATTAAAAAATGTCTGTTTTAGTTTGTCAAAGGGTTGCTGATGCCAAGCACCAGAAATCTGTTGGCCTTTATAGAGAGTATTCATTTGTGGTAAAAGCTTACAGTTCCACAGACATGAAAATATCCAAGCAATGGCACCATCAGAGATGAATTTTCATCAGAGTCAGCTGCCACATTATGAGGCAAGATGGTGGGTGATCTCTGCATCTCTCTGCCTTCCCCTCTGAGCTATACATTCTCCCAGAGCTCAACTGGGTGCCACCAAGGATAGGGTATCTCTCTTATTTGGCCTCTTTTCTAAGGCTTAACTCCTCACTGCATTACAATTTGAGCTGCAGGCTATCAGGCAAATGGATCATTAGTACGAATGGCCTCAGTTGCTTGAACCTCTCCTTTCTCTCATATGGCAAGATGAAAAATGTTGGAACTCACTTTTCTGGTGTTTGTCTGGTTTTTTTTTTTCTACTTTTTATTTATTTATTTATTTATTTATTTATTTATTTATTTATTTATTTATTTATTTATTTTTATCAATTACAGCAAGCAGGCAGAGACTCAACTTGATTCATGCTTCACTAGGGTAGTCCAGTTGAAAACAAGTCTATCACGCACAGGAGTGGACCAACCCACAAACATAAACTTTCTTTTTTGGAGATTCATATCATAATTTCAAATTGCCAAAGAGGCCTAGTTATGTTTTAATGTCAGATAAAAAGCAAACTCTTTTTTATATAAGTGTGTCATTAATATTGCACAGGAAACACAAATGCAAGAAAAAAATGTTGTCTAAAAGTCAAATTTAACTGACTACATGGCCTTTTAATTTGCTAAATCTGGCAACCCTAGATATATGTTTTATGGTACCTGTTGTACCATAAAACCTAGTTGTCCTAGGAATGGCAAAAACAAGTAAATTGTGATGTACATCTGGGCTGTACCTTTGATTGGACTCTAGGTTTTACTGAGATTCATGATAGTTGTTCAATCAATAAGGTCTACTATGTCGGGGTGTGCATTATTACTTTTATTAATCTTTTTCTTTGTTTATTAACATTTAAATCTTAAGTCCATTTGGAATGATTTAGAGATGAAAATTTCTTTCTGAATTGTAGCCTTCTCCTACCATATTCTTATATAAAACATCATACATAATTCATTTCCTAGTGTCTTAATACTTTCATTAACTTTGTCCTCAATGTACAGATAAAAATTGGCAATCATCTAACTTGATTAAGTACTTGTTCCTGTATGTCTCTTGGTGAGATGACTTCAAGCTGCCAACCTTTTATTTTCAACTGCATCCCCCCATTTACTGAGAGCCACAGAAACAATGAGAAGAAATTCACTCAAGGCTTGAACTCAGCTTAGGGGCATTATCAATCAGGTTTTTGAAGGATGTAAATTTGGATGCTCTGTTGCAGATGATTTAGAGAATAAAGAAACTAGTTGAAGAAAAATTTACCAGGATGATAATAAAGCAGTGCAAGTAAAATTGAAGTGGCTTAAATGTAGGTCCCACCAATTAGAAATGAGAGAAATATAGGGAACAGTCATGACACCCCAACAAGTGTCCTAACTCTTCAAGGACACTAGAGCATGTTATTCATATTGCTTAACATTAATCATTCTTTCATGAAATAAGTCAGTTAATCATCCTTTACTCCAACCACTATTAACCTAGTTCTCCATGTGTTGAACAACTTCATCAAAATCATAAACATAAAGTAAACAGGACAGAAAGGGTAAAATCTTTACACCAGATATAAAGAATTTCAATAAAACAACCTACTAAGGCAGAATGAGCACAGGCATAATATAAAAATGGGTTTTCTTGAACAAAAAAACCTAAAGCCCTACTCATTGTTTTGATGTGATTGTTTATTGGATTGCTTATTTTCCTCTAGCATTCTATCCTTGAAATTTTCACCCTGGCCAGTATATTCTGAGGTGTTGTCTGCGTCATAAGATTCTCACATATTGAATGTTCTCTCTCACACTTTCCATATGTAATCTTTGTGAATTCCTACTCTCCTGCATCTGGCAATGGAAATGAGGAATGGAATTTCATCCTCAGACTTTATACTGCTTGGACTTCCCTGTAAAGCCAGGCTTCTGGCAATGTCTTTACACAACTAACATTACAATATTCTTGGGGGCCATTACTGTAAATTTGGATATGATATATATAATTTTTATATTAATGTTACAAGTTACTCAACACAAGATAATATCTACAATAACCATCTGCTTTGAATGGTGGTCAACTTTCCCCTTATTTTCATTCATGCCTCAATCTTGATGGATTTGGGATGATGTCCACTCTGACTACTTCTTCCTCAGATGAGACTTAGATATTACAGTGCAGAGGAAAAGAATTGTCAGGCTCATGGTTGAAGATCCTCCCTGTTTTGGGAATGAAACTTGTATTAGTCGGGGTTCTCTTGGGAAACAGAATCAACAGGAGATATCTGTCAATAATATGAGGTTTTATAAGAGTCTGTCATATGACTGTAGGGATGCAAAAGTCCAGGTTTCGCAGGCAGGCTGCAAACAGGGGCTCTGATGAAAGTCCAATGACAGGTCCTTGATGAATTTATTGGAGAAGTTGGCTGTCTAAAGATGAGCTGGGATATTCTCTCTGAATTTTGAAATCACTTCTTTTTTTAAGGTATTCAACTGATTGGATAAAAGCATGATATATTGCTGACAGCAATCTTCCTGATATACGCAGATGTAATCAGCCATCCACCCAGTAAAATCACTGGTGACCAAAGTCCATAAATGTTCCTGTGTTGCAATTAGCCCAGTGCTTGCTGGACTAAACACCTGGACATAATTACCTGGCTAAGTTGATACATTAACCTAACCATCACAGTCCACCCCTTGTCAACTCGACAACAATTCACACTATCTTAAACCATACTTAGTCTCTACATAAAAACAATTACAGAGAAGCATACACTTATATTTCTGCCTAACAATGTACAACTTGCCTGCATTCAACCGGAGACACACTAATTCCCTACAGAATAAGGTGCAAGTCTTTGGGTAATATTCACTCTTAAACTTGATATACTTAAATATTATGACATGAAATTAATACAACTTTTCTTTTGGTAGGGAAAAAGGTTGGGGAAGAAAACAAAGAAATTCATTTTGTGTATGTATACAGTCATACTCATATTGAAACAAGGAAGAAATGTTCATGACTATTAGTCCTCGTTTCTGTAACTGGTCACATGGTTGAAAGTCATATTTATAACTACCTTCTTCCCCTACCCATTCCATGTTCCCATTGCCCTCAGCAAGCACTTCAGCTGGCCATGGTTCTATAACTTGTGGGGTGACCCAAACTTTCATTCCAGAAGATTCTGGGTCATTGTTGGTCCTGCTAGGATTGGGTTGTTGCAATTTTCTATTGACTTTAAACACAGGGCATGGCAGTAATAGGAGATGCCCTAGAAGATCTCCTGTATTTCAGGCAAACCCTTCTTTACCCCCATTATGTAGATGTAGTCCTCTTTCCCTTTGATAGTCAGGATCAATTACCCCAACCAGGACAGTATTTCCCTTCTTTGCCTATTGATTCACAGGTGAGAGGACCCCAACGTGGTCAGGTGGCAGTCTTAACTTCCAGTTCAGTGGAATCATTGTTGTGTTCCCTGGTGGCAGCACTCTTCCTTTTGGGACTAAAACCAGTAGAACAGTAGAGCTTAAGGTTGCAAGTACAGGAAGCAAAACTTTTCCTAGTGGGTCACTAGGGGTAATAGTGAGTGGTGCCACTCCCATTTCCACCCCTTGATTCCTGGACTCATGAATCCTGGTTATGGGAGGAACAGCACCATAGAGTGGAAACTGATTTAGAGCAGACACGGCCTCCCGGAGAACATTGCCCCAGCCCTGCAAGGTATTGCCACTTAGTTGGCAATGAAATTGAGTCTTCAAAAGCCATTTCACTGTTCTATTAATCCAGCTGCTTCAGGGTGATGGGGAACATGGTAAGACCAGTGAATTCTATGGGTATGTGCCCATTCCTGCATATCATTTGCTGTGAAACGAGTTCCTTGATAAGAAGCAATGCTGTGTGAAATGCCATGATGGTAGATAAGACATTTGATAGGTCCATTGATGGTAGTTTTGGAAAAAGCATGGCATGCAGAAAATGCAAGCCCATATCCAAAGTATGTGTCTATTCCAGTTAAAACAAATCACAGCCCCTTCCATGGTGGAAGTGGCCCAATGTAGTCAACCTGCCACCAGGTTGCAGGCTTGTCACCGAGAGGAATAATGCCATATGGGGGGCTGAGTGTGGGTCTCTGCTGCTGGCAGATTGGGCATTCAGCAGTGGCTGTAGCCAATTCAGCCTTGGTGAGAGGAAGATCATCTCATTGGGCCCATGCATAACATTGATCCCTACATCCATGGTCACTTATTCAGGAGCACTTTGGGCAATGACAGGAGTGGCTAGGGAAAGAGGCTGAGCATTAATGATAGAGCGGGTCACCATATCCACTTAATTATTAAATTCTTCCTCTGCTGAAGTCACTGTCTGATGAGCATTCATGGGGGAGACAAATATGTTCATGATTTTTGCCCACTCAGAAAGGTCTAGCCACATACCTCTTCCCTAGATCTCCTTGTCACCAATTTTCCCATCATGTTCCCTCCAAATCCCTGAGCATGCAGCCAAATCATTGGCAACAGCCCATGAATCATTGTACAAAGGCACCTCTGGCCATTTCTTCTCCCAAGCAAAATGAGCACCCAGGTGCACTGCTCAAATTTCTGCCCACTAGGAAGGTTTGTTTTCATCATTATCATTCAAGAGCTGCATCTGTCCACTTTCAGGTGGTACCTGCATATTGTGCAGAAGCATCTGTAAACCAGGCCTGAGTTTTTTCATCCTCAGTCAACTGATTATAAAGGGCTCCCCAAGAAGCCAAAGCTGTGGGCTGGGAAAGAGAAGGTAATATGGCAGGGGTGGTGACCATGGCATTTTGGGCAATTCCTCATATAACTTACTTGTTCCTTCAGGATCTACTTGAGCCCTATCTTGTATATACCATTTCAACTTTATTATGGAGTGCTGCTGTGCATGCCCAACTTTATGATTTCATGGGTCAGACAATACCCAGCTCTTGATAGACAACTGGGGTCTCATGGTAATTTGATGGCACATGGTTAAGCATTCAGTTTCTACTAAGGCCCAGTAGCAAGCCAAAAGCTGTTTCCCAAAAGAGGAGTAGTTATCTGCAGAGGATGGCAAGGCTTTGCTCAAAAATCCTAAGTGTCTATGTTGTGATGCCCCTATAGGGGTCTGCTAAAGGCTCCAGACAGCATCTCTATTTGAGACTGAAACTCTGAGCACCATTGGATCTGCTGGATCATATGTTCAAAGTGGTAGTGCAGCTTGCACAGCAGCCTGGACCTTTGGCATAGCCTCCTCTTTATCTGGCCCCCAGTCAAAACTGACAGCTTTTCTGATCACTCAGTAAATGGGCTGGAGTAACACACACAAAGAGGAACGTGTTGTCTCTAAAATCTGAAGAGTCCAACTAAGTGTTGCGCCTCTTTTTTAGCTGTAGGAGGGGCCAGATACAACACTTTATCCTTTATTTTAAAAGGGATATCTCAACATGCCCCACACCACTGGACACCTAGATATTTCACTGAGGTGGAAGGACTCTGTATTTTTTGCTGGATTTATTTCCCATCCTCTCATACACAAATGCCTTACCAATAAGTCTATAGTCTTTGCTACTTCTTGCTCAGTAGGTCCTATCAACATGATATCATCAATATAATGGACCAGTGTGATGTCTCACGGCAGGGAGAAAAGATCAAGTTCCCTGTGGACAATATTATGACATAGGGCTGGTGAGTTGATATACCCCTGAGCAGGACAGTAAAGGTATACTCCTGGCCTTGCCAGTTGAAAGCAAACTATTTCTGTTAGTCCTTACTAATGGCAATTGAGAAAAAAAAAAAAAACATTTGCCAGATCAACAGCTGCATACCAGGTACCAGGGGACGTGTTGATTTGCTCAAGCATGGATACCACATCTGAGACAGTAGCTATCATTGGAGTCCCCACCTGGTTAAATTTATGATAATCTACTGTCATCCTCCAAGATACATCTGTTTTCTGCACAGCCCAAACAGGAGAGTTGAATGGAGATGTGGTGGGAATCATTACCCCTGCATACTTCAAATCCTTGATGATGGCACTAATCATTGCAATCCCTCTAGGAATCTAGTACTGCCTTTGATTTACTATTTTGCTAGGTATGGGCAGTTCTAGTGGCTTCCACTTGGCCTTTCCAATGATAATAAACCTCACTCCACAAGTCAGGGATCCAAAGTGGATTCTGCCAGTTACTGATCATGTCTATTCCAATTGTGCATTCTGGAACTGGGGAAATAAACACAGAATGTGTCCAGGGATCCACTGGACACACTGTGAGATGGACCTGAGCTAAAACTGCATCAATCACCTGACCTCCATAAGCCCCTACTCTGACTGGTGGACCACAGTGACATTTTGTGCCTCCCAGAAATAATGTCACTTCTGAGCCAGTTTCTAATAATCTCCAAAATGTCTGATGATATCCTTTTCCACAATACAGTTACTTTGGAAAAAGGCCATAGGTCCCTTTTGGAAAAGGTGGAAGATTAACAGTATAAATTTTGAGCAGTTTATCAGGATCCTTCCCCAAGGGGACCTGGCCTTCTCCTCATTCAAGGGACTCTGGGTCTGTAATCTGTCTCAAGTCTGGGAATTGATTAAGGGACAGTGATTCTCTGCATCTGTAATTTGAGTTAGGGTTTTGTTCACTCGACCTAGAATTCTGCTTATACAGATCCAGAAGAAATTTAGTAGACTGCCCATGTATTTCACTTCTAGGTACTCCATGATCTGTTAGCCACAGACCTAACTCCATGTGACTTGGAGTATTCCGAGTGCAGCTTTGAATTTGCTTTTCATTGCAGTAGCCACACCCACCTTACATTTGGCGATTAACTGCTGATACTTGACTTTTACATGATTGAGAAATGACCATCCCTATAATATTTAAGTATTCTAATTCTATTACAGTCCTCTCTACAGTAATATCTGGACTACAGAGAAGAGCAGCCACAGATCTCTGCAGAGAAAATGGGGTTAGTCTTTCAAATTTATTCCTCACAGTTTCGGTTGAAGGTGTGTCCTCTGGATATTCCTGGGGTGGGTGGGCAGGTCTCAAATAGTAAATCTATTCTATATTTCAATATCTTTAAGCCTTTGCATTCTGTCTTCTACTGTTCACCAGGGCAAATCAGGCAACTCAAACTCAGATACACTCAGCCATCTTTTGGTCCATGTTTCAGTCAGCCACCCAAACAAACTGTTAGAGCCCTTTCTAATACCTCAAGCTACAGCATTAAATCCAGAATTTCTGATTAGTGGGTCCATATCAATAAATTCAGCCTGATCCAACTTTATATTACTTCCACTATTATCCCATACCCTTAGTATCCATTCCTACACATATTCCTCTGATTTCTGTCTATATATGATGGACAACTCATGCAGTTCTTTCAAAGTACAGCATACTTCCTCATGGTTCACACTTTGTATTTCACCTTTGGGAGCTCACTGTGATTTTAGTCTAGTAATAGGTCTTGAAGACAAGAGGCATGGTGGAGGTGGGTAAGGATAAGGATTAGAAATGTCTTGCAAGATATGGACTTCAGAACGTTCCTTTGCATTTTCTTCTGGTTAGAGAAGATTAATCTCTTCAGGCAGCAATTGGAAAGCAGATGCCTCTGGGCAAATTGAAGGTTGAGCAGTGCATGCTGGTGTTTGGGCTGGTATCCATCTCAGGCTGGGGCAGGCTGGAGGCTGGATGATACAAGGTTGGCAAGGTGCGTTCTCCACATGGCAGGTCATTGCAGTTTTATCTGGTAAAGTCTCAGCAGAACTTTTGGTTCCAATGCCCCCCTAATATTATCATCACCCTATATGTCTCCATACCAATCCCCTGGTTTCCACTCCTTTCCAATCAATGACTTCACTTTAATTGCTGAAACCCTGTGGGGTTGAGATTTTAGTTTCCTCTGTAATTTAGCTACTCATAAAATGAGAGTCTGGGTTTGATTCTCAGATATCTCAAGTCTTTGGCTACAAGAGACAAGATTTTCTTTCAGGGCACACATAGAAACTTTGACATCATTCATGTAACATTTAAGTTTCAAATTTTAAGACTTTAGCCCATCTCTTACTTTTGTAACTGTTTCCTGAGTATGTAGGAGGAGCCAGCCAACATCATTATACCTTTTGACTCCACAAAATTCTGTTAAGGTATTGAAAACTCTCTCATCCAGATCCTTGCTTCTTCTAAGCATGGAAGTAGGGAAATCTAGTGATGCTATTTTGCGTATTTCTATTGCCAACTCATGCCATGAAGTGTTAGCAACCGCTTCATTATTGGAAAGGGAGTCATTAGTACCCTTGAGTCCAATTAGAGTAGAGAATCAATTACAAAACTCCCAGAACCACCTCAGATATCCCATGTTTAAGACTCTGGTCCTCAAGAACCACTCCTTGTATCAAGTTGTATTATTCAGTGATCCCTCGGGAAACAGAATCAACAGGAGATATCTGTCAATAGTATGAAATTTTATGAGTCTCTCATGTGACTGCAGGGATGCACATGTCCAGATTCCACAGGCAGACTGCAAACCAGGGGCTCCGATGAAAGTCTAATGAAAAGCCCTTGTTGAATTTCTGGGAGAAGTTGGCTGTCCAAAGATGAGCTAGGAAATTCTCTCTGAATATTGAAATCACTTCCCCTTTTAAGCTATTCAAATTATTGGATAAGCATGACCCATTGCTGATGGCAATCTCCCTGATTGATGCAGATGTAATCAGTCATCCACCCAGTAACTCACTGGTGACCAAAGTTCATAAATATTATTGTATTACAATAAGCTCAGTGCTTGCTGGGCCAAACACATGGACACAATTACCTGGCTGAGTTGACACATTAGCCTAACCATCACAGAACTTTTCTATCATCATTTTGTTAGTTGCTCAGAGGAAGTCTGAAGAACTGGACAGTAGGAGCTGACTGCAACCCTGCTGTGTTTCAGGGATCAACCAGCATATGAACAAACCAAAGATTTTAGTCACTGAGAAATATATTTAAGTATATTGAAAACCAAATATCAAATAAAAGTAGAAGAATCATCTTTGGGGGAATCATAAATGAGTATAACTATGTTATATTGGGGAAAGAAATTTTCATATATTCTTGAATAGGGCCCACTGAGAAATTGTTTTTGACTTCATGAGGTCTTCTGCCTTGCCTAAGGTGTATAGATATCCCTAGAGCCCTCAGGAGCACTTTTGTTTGAGGCTTTGTTTACTGTGGCAGTTTGTAAAATCTGCCTGAGATATGTATAAGTATAACCTCCAGAATGACCTCCCAATTCACTTTGATATCTCTTAACCATAAAATACTGTTTTATTTAATATTTCCCCCTTTTGTCCAAGGTCCTTTCTCAAATATATCAATGATTAACACCTTTTAATAAACCCTAAGTGCCAAGAAGACAAGTAGACATATCCCTGGGGGTCATGTTCCTCATCAGGAGGAAGGTAGTGAGTATATTTGCAGAGTTTGGTTTAGACATAGAGAGGCCACATATAATAACAAGGAGGAGTTCAGAATGTAACTCTTTTGCATAAATTATAATTATGCTTAATTTAATTACTACTAGAATGTGGCTCTTAAGTGCAAGTATTAAGTTTGAGAAATAGGCATATTAGTTTGTTTTATTTTCTTAGGCAAGGCTTTTATATTCCAGAAACATTTGCCATCTCATTTGTGAACATAGCAGGACTTCCCCAGGGTGGAAGTTTAATATTTTGTTAGCTACTGTATGCATCTATGTATTGAGAAAACATTTTTATTACAAGAAGAGAAAACATTTCTATTACAAGGGAAACATTTAGAGCCCATAGACATATTCTTTAGGTCTATTTTGCCCCATATACCACCCCACTATCAAAAACCTCTACTAGTGATGTATCATTGCTATTCCCTGTGAAATAAATTTCTTATATTTGTATTATTTACCACAATCCTCAGCCACCCCAGTGTTCACTTTTATATTTATCTTCCAACATTCTTACTAGCAATGTATGTGACACAAAATTTCCCCTTTCAACCATGTTCACATGCACAGTTCGATGGCGTTAATTGCACTCATGTCGCTGCACCAGCATCACCTCCATTCATTTCCAAACCATCTAAATCAACCTAATTATAAATTCTGCCTAGATTAAGCATCAGCTCATCATTGTCTACTCCCATTCTATCTCATAGGAACTTATCATCCAGACTTTACCTCCACAAGTCTGCTCTCTACACTTAATTCATGTCAGAGAGATCATGCAATATTTGTTTATTTGTGTTGGCTTATTTCACTCAAAATAAGGTCCTCAAGGTACAGCCTCATTATTGCATGCATCAGTACTTCATTTCTCCTTACAGCTGACTAGTATTCCATCATTTATATATACCACATTTCATTTATCCATTTGTTCATTGATAGACAATTGGTTTGCTTCCATCTTTGGCAATTGTGAATAATGCCACTCTGAACATTGGTGTGCATTTATCTGTTGGTGTCCCTGCTTTCATTTCTTTTGGGCATATATCTATTAGTAAGATTGCCAGATCATATGACAATTCTATATTTAGCTTCCTGAGGATTTTCCAAATTGTCCTCCACAGTGGTTACACCATTCTACATTCCCATTCTCACTAGCAAAGAATGAGATTTCTTATTTCTCTCTATTCTCTAAGACTTGTAGTTTTTGTTTTATTAATAGCAGCCAGTCCAGTATGTGTGAAATACTCTATACTACAGAAATGTAGTTTTCTTATGCATTTCCTTAAAATCTAGTGATATTGAACATCTTTTTTTTTTTTAGAATCTATTTATTTTATTATTCCATGTCTCTCTTTTTCCATGTGCTTTCTCTTCTATTCATTCTTTTATTATTATTATTATTATAGGTAAAAATAAAAATTCTCACAATACATACAAACATTTGTGAAATGATATATAAATATATATGCATATATGTGTATTTGCTTACAAAAATGTTATTTATATATATATATACATATATTTTAAGAGGTGCTTAGATTACCCAAAATATTACACGGAACCCACTGGGAGGTGAACATCTTTTTATCTTTTACCCATTTGTATTTCCTCTTTGGAATAGTGTCTGCCCCAGATGTGCCCATTTTTAACTGAATTTTTTGTCTTTTCATTATTGAGTTGTAGAATTTCTTTATATATGCTGGATATTAGACCCTTATCAGATATGTGATTTCCAAATATTTTCTCCCATTGTGTAGGCTGCTTTTGCAATTTCTTAAAAAAATTCCTTTGAAGCACAACATATATATTTTTTTAATTTTGAGGAAGTCCTACCTATTTTTTCTTTCCTTGCTCATACTTTGGGTATAAAGTTTAATAAACAATTTCCTACCACAAGATCTTGTAGATAATTCCCCATATTTTTTCTAAGAGTTTTATTGTCCTAGCCTTTATATTTAGGTTTTGATTCATATTCATTTAATTTAAATTTTTGTTACAGAACATGAGATAGGTATCCTCTTTCATTATTTTTGATATGGATATCAAGTTGTCACACCATTATTTGTTGAAGAGACTATTCTGTCCCAGTTGAGTTGACTTGGTGGTATTGTCAGAACTCCATTGGCAATAGATATGTGGGGTTATTTCTGAACTCTCAATCAGTTCTATTGTTCAATATTCTTATCCTTGAGCTGATACCATGCAATTTTGACCTTCTTAGCTTTGTTATATGCTTTAAAATCAGGTAGATTTTAAGTAAACTTCCAACTTAATTCCTCTTTTTCAAGATATTTTTGGCTATTTGGGATCCCTTACCCTTCAAAATAAATTTATTAATTGTCTTTTCCATTTCTGCAAAAAATGGTGTTGGAATTTATATTAAAATTGTGTTGAATCTGTAATTCAATTTGAATAGAATTTACATCTTAATAATATTTAGTCTTCCAGTCCATGAACATGGAACATCCTTCCATTTACTTAGTTCTTCTTTGATTTCTTTTATCAATTTTGTGTAGTTTTCTACATAGATGCCCTTTACTTTCTTAGTTACATTTATTTCTAGAAATTTGATTCTTTCAGTTGTTATTGAAAATAGAATGTTTTTTATTGATTTTCTTCTCAGAGGCTTATTCTTAGTGTATAGAAACATTATTGATTTTTACATGTTGATCTTATATCTTTCCTCATTGGTGAATTCATTTATTAGCTCTAGTAGCTTTTTTGTATATGTTTCAAGATTTTCTGTATATAGGATCATGTCACCTGCAAAGAGTGAAAGTTTTATTTCTCCCTTTCCAAATTAACTGTCTTTATTTATTTTTCTTGACTAACCACTCTAATAAGAACTTCTAACAAAATGCTGAATAAGAATGGTGACAGTGGGCATCCTTGTTTACAATTTCTTCTGAATGCTCCTTGTAACTTCTCATATCCTTTTTCTTTTACTTCATTTCCTTGAATTAGTTTAGAAGATTTGTGTGGACATATTTGATTACTTGTTCCAAACTCTGCATCTTATTTGCCTTTTTAGATTTTTCCTTTCATTGGGTCATAACTTATTGTTTCTTAGTAGGCCTTGCAAATTTTTGTTGAAGTCTCAACATCTGTTTATCTTGATGGGTTTACTCTATTGTTCAATTTCTCTCTCTAGTCTAGGATTATATTTTTGTTTGGCTTTGTGTAAGTGTACTTTTTTTGACCCTTGTTTTTATTTATTTCAAGTCTTTAGGATTGCCCATGTTTACTTGAACAAAAAGCAAAAGAGAAAAAAGGAAAATAAAATCAATACAGCAAAATTGAAAAAGGAAGGAAGAAAAAGGAAGAGTAGGAAAGAAAGCAAAAAATAAAATAAAACAGAAAAAAAACCTCACCCTCTCCCTCAGACCACTGATGTCTGACTAGGTGCTTCCTCAATATTTGCCCATGTATACCTGTCACTCTACAATTCTGATGCTTCCCACATACCCAGAAGAGGAGAGTTAGGAAAAAAACAAATATCCCTCTCACTCTATATTGTCCACTTAATCCCCTTGAATCTGACTGCCTGCACTGATCACCCCATTGCCCAGCTTCTTCCCAAATAGCCAGCTGTACCCCCTTCACCAACCAAACACTCTGTACACCAGCAAAGCAGTCCCATGGATTCCGCTATGCCTGGCATTTCTGCTGTCTTCCTGAGGTGCCGGAGGAGGAGCACAACCTACTAGTCCCTCCTTCAACATCTTGGATCTATGGTCATGATAATTTTGATTCAGTGACCCTCTGCCTCCACATCTTCATGTATTTTCTGTTTAGTAAGTCATCTATCATGGACATCCTTTTCATTTGCACCACTGTCCCAAAGCTTTTAATTGAAATGTTTTCTGAAGAAAAGATGATTTCTTTTGTGGCCTATGGCATCCAGATATTCCTCTACTTGACCATGATTGGCTTAGCATTTTTCTGAATAAAAATAATATGCATTATTCTGGCTTAGCATTATTCTGAATAATAATAATATGCGTGATACTTCACAAATATCACCCTGACTGTCCTCTACTCTGGCTCCCACAGCAGAAACCTATTATTCCGTGAAATACCTGAAGTTCTCAAATGGGCCTTTGCTGATACACACTTTTACAAAACCCTGATATATATCTGCTCTATACTCATGTTGCTCATCTCAATCTTTTATCATCTCATCTACCTACTTTCTCTTCTTGTGAACTGTCAAGCAATTTTACAAGATGTTTATCTCATTTGCCTCCTACACTTTTGTTCTGTCTCAGTCATTGCACACCATTGAGCAAGACAAGGTATTGTCAGTATTTTATACCATTGGCATACCCATGCTTATTCTACTGATTTACAGCTTCAGAAACAAGGATATCATGGGATCGTTAAAAAAATGCTTGCCTCCACATCAATGATAAATGTTCTTCCATTGCCAGAATAACAACAAGTCTATAGTAGAATAACAATAAGTCTACTCTAGTCCATTGTTCATTCCCCAATCCTGAAGATTCTGCGACGGTGATACCCGCTCTGACTCTAATTGAGAGGAGGCTTATATACAATGGGAAGATAAATGGGACTACCTTGCTTGCAGTTGAAGACTATCTCTATTCCTTGGGATGGGTGTTGTTCACCATCATCTCCATGTTAGTCCCGTGTGGGTCCAATGACCAGGAGAGTAGATGTTGCAACTCTGTTGAGATTCAGGCACAACTGGCAAATGAAGAGCTGAAAGAGTAAAGTCTCTTGGATAAATGCATATCAAATCTAGAACTAACTCAAGGTTCAAATAAAAAGGGCAGAAAGCCATGTGAAGGAAATCACAAATGTGTCCAGCTGTGTCATATTGTGGAGTGTAAATGCCAAAGTAGGGCCCACTAGCAGTGACCACCAGAGGTTCTGAGGGGAGGGAGAGGGAAAAACAAGTGCATTATGGGGGCATTTGGGGACATTGTAATTGTCCTGAATGACGTTGCAATGATTGATACAGGTCATTATATATAGTTTGTCATAACTTACAAAATTGTGCAGGATAGTGTAAACTTTAATGTAAACTATAATCCATACTTAGTGGCAATGTTCCAATATATGTTCATCAATTTTAACAAATGTACCATACTAATGAAGGATGTTGTTTATGTGGGAAATTGTAGGAGTATGGAGTGGGGCATATGGAAATCCCCTATATTTTTATGTAACATTTATATAATCTGATGCATTTAAAAAAATAATTGTAAAAATGTTTTAAAAATATAAAAAGATACTTGCATGATGCTCATCTGCTTAGGAAGTAGCAAGAAGTGATGCTTAGAAATTCAGCAATTTGAAAAGAGCTTTCCATAATGAATATATTTCTTAAGAATCTCTTGTATGACCTGTTTCATCATAGACTATTTGGTCAGCTATCAAAGAATATTAATTGTTGGAAATTAGGAGGATTCCTTCTGTTTGGATTCTTCCTCATTAGGCTAAAACAAGACATTTCATGAGTTAAGCAGATATTTCTTGACTATAAAAAAGTATTTATTATAAAGTAACTTAAAAGATTTGTTTGGTCTTAATCCCTGACCTTGGGGAAGGAACAGGAGAAACAGATACCAGAATTCACAGCAACTATATATACTCTAAAAAACAACAAATAAAATGTCTCCAAATCTACCATACCATTTCATGATAAAATTCAGATTACTTGTGTAGTAATAAAGTATAACAATATAAATCCACAAGTGGTAAAGTATAGAAATCACAGGAATATACTGTACCTTTTATTATGGAATTTCACCAGATCGTTAGATCTATGATCATTTTTTTCATCCCTTTTCAAATACTAATATAGTGAATGAACTGAACTAAGCCAAATATGAATGTATGCATGACTTGAGACTGCATATCTATTCAAACATAATAAAATATTTAATATTTAAAATCAGACAGAACTGTAATACAACTTTCTGTGTTATTGTAACAGCAACATACTAGGCTGGATGAAACAAAAACCCATTGTGGCAAAGGCTTTCATAATTTCCTGTCCTGTGTGATCCTACAACTGTACTTGGAGGTGCTTAGTTTATCTTCTGAGTGAGATATGAGTCTTTGGAGTGTTTTCAGTAGAGGTATAGCCTGAAGATTTTTAAATTATAAAAGATATTAGTGTGGCTAGTGTGGAGATTAGAGACAGTAGCGAGGCGGGGCAAAGGAAAACAATCTAGAATTCTTCAAAAATGAAGACGGTTTGACAAAAGAGGATTAGTAGTGGTAGATTCAAGGTATATGTTGGATAAATAGGCAAAAAGATTTGTTAGGATTGGATGTATGCTGACAAAGAAGCTGGAATGAAGGATAATATAACGGTTTGGGCCTAGGGGTCTGGAAAATGGAATTTCTATGTACTGAGATTTGGAAGATTGCTAGAGTGACATGTTGTTGTGGGAATAATGAATAATTCATCTGATGACAAGATACATTTAAATGCCTATTAGATATTTAAATGATACTTCAAATTGGAGTTGAGATTAAAATTCTGCATTAATTAATTAAGGTATAATATGGTAGTCTTCAGAAAACAAAGGGTGTTAAGTCAGGATTAGCTGAGAACATGAAGAAAACATAAAATTTGAGACTGAACCCTCAGGTACTTAGTGTCAGTTATGAAGCAAATGAGACTAAAATATGTAGGTTCATGCATTAAAAATAGGTGACACTTCAAGCAGAAATGAAGACATTATTTAAAGAAGGAAGCATAATAAGTTATGGCAAATGCAGTTTATAATTGGATTAAAATATTTACCCCAGAAAAACAAGGCCTTAAATTTAATCCATTCCTGTAGGTGAAAACCCATTGGAAGTAGGGTCTTTTGATGTGGATTACTTCAATTAAACTGTTTCCCACCTCAATCAGGATAGGTCTTAATCCTATTATTGGAGTTTTTTTTACAGGAGAATGAAGTTTAGACTCAGAGAAAGAAAGCCACATGAACCAGGAAACTATATTAATGGAGTCAGGAAGAGAAGAGAGAGACACAGTGATGTCACTATGTGCCTTGTCATGTGACAGAGGAGCCAAGGATTGCCAGTAAGCAGCCCCAGAACACCACAGTCTTTAGAGAGAAAGCATTGCTTTGATGATGTCTTGATTTTGACTTTCCTTTAGCCTCAAAACCATAGCTAATATATTCATTTTGTTTCAGCCAACCCATTTTATGGTACTTGCTTGAGCAGCCTAAGAAATTAAAACATTGTCAAGGGAGTTTTTTTCCCCCATTTTAAGACAAATGTTAATAAGGTTCAAGGGAACAATTCAATAGAAAGAGAAAACTGTTGATGGATGAGAAATGAAGATGTCAGAAGGATAGGCATTAAGGGTAGAAGAGTATCAAAATTAATGTAGACATGTAGCGGTTGACCTTCTTTAGAAACATTGCTGTAAATAATAGCAAAAGGTAAAAGGAGCTAGGGCAGAGCATATATATCTCTTCGGACACTTTCTACTTTTCTCAGTGAAAGTATGATCAAGGAAAGGATCTGTTGTTGAGGAGGAAAGAGAGGCTGTTTAAAGTTTTAGGAGAGAGAAGAGGGTTGAATATTCATCTTTGAGAGCTGGAAATTAATGAATTAAGCAGATATTTTACAATTTTAGCATAGAATCTCCTTGTGACTGAATTTATGAACTTAATGTAAGCATGTTTGCCAAGTAATCCATGAAGCATACTTAACATATAAAGTAATAAGCATTCACTAGATTAACTAAAATTATGTCTACAACAATGACAATAAAATGACAACAGCAACTACTATCAACTCCAACCCCAGCCTTATCATATAACACATGGGGGTGAAATATATCATATTCATCAATATTTATCCAATGCCTATAACTGAAAGCATATAATGGGTTTTCAACAGCTGTTTATTTAAATGGTTTATTTAATTAGGCAATTAACTACAGTACAAATAGTGTTATTATCATTATGGTGTTTTCTGTATTATGTGTCATGATTTGGCATCATGCTCACTAAGATTAGAAGAAAACGACACCCCTATATCTAAAATGTCCTATCTCTACTCTACGCTTTGTGATGGTTTCTCTAGTGACAAGCTGAGTTCCAATTTCCTCTGGAAAAAAATGCCCTTCCTTGATTCCAAAAGTGGAATCAGTGAGATTTTTCTCTTTTCCTATAGGTTTCACTAAAATATTCTGTCCACTAACTTTGTGTATGCCCCATAAGTGATTGTTCTGCTCCTAAACTGATTGGTTTTCATAAGTTTGTTTTTTCCACTTGCCTATATAATGATGTTTATTACAACCTCAATACTGCAAACTCAGATGTAACTCAGAGGAATGTTATGAATGGTTTTTTGGAGTTAAACCCATTGGAATTTGAATCTTATCTTTTTTTATTCCTGGATGAAGTTAGGTGGTCATGCCATCTAAGGACTCTGTGCTATAGTATCCTTTCTTGCTAACAGGAAATCCAAAATAAAGAAAGGGGAGAGTCTTCTTAGAGGAAAGATTTCCAGAGTCAATAACTGTAACTCAATTCTATTACTCCTTGAGAAAATGGGTGCCCTGACCCTTTAAAATTCCCCTTTGGATTCTCCAGATACAACTCTCACCAGGACTTTCTCCTGATAGATTAAATAGCTTACACCTCAGGTACTGATAATCCATTGGTAATTATATCTGAGCCTTGAAGATTTTCCTGTTATTCTTTGGCTTCCTGATGTGTCTTTGCAGGGAGAAGAAATCCATAAAGGTAAAAAAAATCTCTGTTATTTTCTGATTCAAACTAGACTTTGGTAGGAATTGCTATGGCAATGCTTTAATGTCATCTTTCTGCCACCTTGTGGTTAGTTCATGACTATGTTCTATATTCCTTAAAAGAGTATGTGTGTGTAGGGGAATAAAATAAAATAAAATAAAATGTTAACCAAAACAAAAACAATTTTATTATGGGTAACTTTGAAAGTACAATGGTGATTTCCTTTTTCTTTTTGCCATTAAGTACTTTCAGCACTGAACAAACATTTATTGTTATCTCATCACTATCAGAAACAGTGTGTTGCTGTGTATAATATCACAGATGAGCTAGGGTTCAATATCTGCTCCCCTGCTTACTGTCATGGGCTAGTCACTTAACCTCTTTGTGCCTCAATTTCTTCTTCATGTAGGTATTCAATGTGATCATGTAAGTAGAACTCTTTCCTGGTAGTTTAATTTTCTGACAATTATTATTCTCAGCATGATTGTCAGTATTATTAGCTCTATAACCAGGTACATTTCAATTAAGTGCTCACTGATGAAATTCAGAACACATAAATATTTCCCATGAGAGAGGGGTAGTTTAGCAACCACAGTGTGTCTGGCTTCCTGTACAATTTGGGACTCCATAATATCTACACTATTATATATTGAGGAAGATTAGTGAAACACTTATGTCCTTAGCTGGCTTCGGGTGAGAACCCTTGGTTGTTAATATTATAAGTTCATAACTGTTCTATATGCCATAGTTTTCATTGACAGGCACTGTGCTTTACATGGTATATCTCACTTTTACTTTACAAACATTACACAAATACAAACACAATGAGGTGATTTGTTGATAAAAGATAATTTGCCTAGATGTTTTCGTTCTTATATTTCTCAGATAAATTTTGTAGTTATCAAATAACAGAATGTTAATATTATCTTAATATCTTTCTTAGGCATTGTCCACCCTTTTATTTTTTTACACTAAATGAAAAGAGTTAATCAAAATATCACTATGTAGGGGAAAGAATTACTTTTTTGGTCACATTTCTTGCACTAATTTTCTGTAAGATTTTCCTTGAATGCTTAATATGCTCTTTTTTTTCCAATTTACTGTTTTAGGAACTATAATTAACATTGTCATTAAACATAATTAATAATTATTTAAATAAATGCAGATTATTCTATGCATGATAGAAACTATCTTATTAAAATCTCACTAGTTTTTTCACTTATATTTGAACATTTTTAATTGCATGGTAATTTTCTGTGGATTAACACATTTTATTTAAACACAATAGTGTATGAGCAAACATAACCATCTCCACGATTCATGCTTCTGATGACAGAGATGCTGGTGGCTCAAGATGGAGGCAATCATCTGGCCTTGGATTCCAAGATCCTGGATTTCTAAAGATAGGCCAAGATCAAGCTTCACCAGTTAATGCACATCTGACAACCGGTCATTCAAGACAGGCATGCAAAGACATGTTCAAAGTGACTACACAGGTTCCTTGTGACCAAAGCTTAGTTTAAAGGGATTATAAGAAGCTAACTGACCTTATAGCTTTAAGACAGTGGCAACATCAGTGTTGCAGGGGTGACTTATAAGTGGTTTTTAATCTCTTTTTGTATAGTAGACAATGATATAATGCAAAGAAGTGCCAACCAAAAATCTATAACATTTAAATGATCATCACAAAACAAACACACATGAAACTGTTTATGTAACAGTGACCCACAGTAAGAAATAAAACATTGTCAGCACTGCTATGCTGTCTTGTGGCTCTTCTTAATCACCACACACTGCCTAACTCAAAGATAATCCTTACTCTGAATTTTGTAACTTTTATTTTGAACTACTTTTAGACATACAAGAAAGTTATACAATTATTTATTACATGTATCCCTCCCCAACATCCCCTGATATTAGCCTTTTATATATCCACAATATAATTATCAGAATGAGGAAATCAACATTTCAAATGGTCTTTTTCTGTTTCAGAATCATATCCAGGTTCCCCAAGCTACCTTTATCTATTATTTCTCCCTAATTTCTTCCAGTCTGTAACAGTTCCTAAGTTAGACCTGACTCCTTTGAAGGGTACCCATCTGTTGTTTTGGCCAAATGAATTTTATGATAATCATTTTATTGGTTTTTGTATTATAATACTGAAGTAAATATATATCAATACATATTATAGCTAAATTATTGCTGTTTGTTAAAAACTATATTAAAATTATGCAGTTTGTACTTTGTAGTGTTTATCTAGAACTTTGAGAGGAAATTGATTTTTGCAATGAGAGTAACACATACACATACATACATACAACAAATACTAAAAAAGGGAATCTATCAACAGTCCAAAATATAAGTACTCAGTGATAGTGAAAGTGACATCTGAAATCAAAGGTAGACAATATAAATAAAGCCAGTTTTGTAACATTGTGACAAATGATGCTATAATATCAGATGCCATATCTCTCAAGACAAATAGAAAAAGTTACAGATTAAAGACTTGAAAGAAAACACACCAAAACACAAATTTCTTTTCTCTCTCTTGAGGAAAACCAAAAGACTTTGAGTGTTCCCCCCATTAAATAATACAAGACTGGCCATGAACAAAAGCTTAATTTCACTTAGTTGGCAACCAGATTGTTTTAACATGATAAAGGTACATTTGACAACCACTGTTACCCATCAGAAGAGCTGTGAATTATGAGCCAGAATGCAAAATGACTGTCTAGTGTAAATGCAAACCATTTGGCTCATCAAGCTATTATCATAAACTCAAATTAGCAGATATATAAAAAAAAGGAATACATGATCACCACTTACATAGTCATGTAAGAAGTCAGGATCGTGGTTACTTTTTGTGATTGAAAGAGAAAACGGAAATTTTTGATTGTTGGCAATAGTCATTTCTTTGGAATTGGTGACAAATAAATGAGTGTGTTTATTTTATTTCAATATTTATATCTATGTCCAACATTTATGGACTTTTCAGTTTGGATTTTATATTTTTGTTAAAATTTTGCATAAAATGTAGAGTATGTATTTCAATGTATATTTGAATAAAAACTCTTGCATAATCCAAGACTTTATACAATTATGTGTGCATGTGTGTGTCTGTCAGTGAATGTGTGTGGTTGGAAAAACAGTAAATATCATGTCCAGGTCCACTGGGTAAAAATATGTATGGTTCATGTAGGTGAGGGATAAGATAACTCAAAAGCAATGCTAGTAAAGATATCATTAACTCTTCCCTAGGAAGCATCCTCTGCCTCTTTGTTAATAGTAAACAGGCTAATATTTGCTGATAATATGAAAGCTCAAATTACAAAACTAAAATCTAGTTGTAGACTCTCTCAGCTTCTTGGGATGGTCATTGTACATCATCATCTCCTTGCTACTTGTCCTGGGGGAGTCCAATGATTCCCAAGGAACCTAGAGAGTCTCCAATTGCAAGAAAGAGAGCCCAATCCATCTGCCCCATGGGATCAAAGTGTCCTCTCAATTAGAGGGACAGTGGGCAACACCATCCCAGAATCCTCAGGACTGGGAAATGAACTATGGATGAAAATACTTACTGGTATTCTACTATAGACATGTGATGTTAGCAATGAGTGTAACTATATCATTCATGTGGAGGCAGTGGTCACTAGAGGTTCTGAGGGCAGGGAAAGGGAAATACACGTGAAATATGGGGATATTTTGGGGACTTGGGAATTTTCCTGAATGACATTACAATGATGGATATGGGCCAATACATATCTTGCCATAACCTACAAAATTGTGTGGAAGAGAGTGTAGAATACAATGTAAACTATGGTAGCAGTTTGGCAGTTTGATGAAGCTATGGATTCCAAATATAGATATTGGATTATGCTTGTAAACGGATCTGTTCATTTGGGCATAATTAAATTATAATTGGGGCTTTGATGGGGCCATGTCAGTAAGGTGTTGAGCCCCACCACTTGGTGGGTGGGGAATCAAAGATAAAAGGCATGGTAAAGGACAGAGTTGGAGTAGTTTTGATGTTGGAGTATTGACCTGGAGCCCAGGAAGTAAGAGAGCTTTGTGGTGAGGAAGGAGAGAAGGCTCCAGGAAAAGACATGAGCCATTCACCTGAGAGTCTACAGCTGGTCTTGTGGAAGAAACAGAGGAGTTGAGCCTAGAGAGAAATGGAGCCCTGGGAAGGGAGGAACCCAAGAAGCCTGAACCCTGGCAAACATTGGCAGCTATCTTGCTGCAACACATGGCAATGGACTTTGGTGAAGGAAGAAACTTATGCTTTATGTCCTGGTAACTGTGGACTTCTACCCCAAATAAATACTCTTTATAAAGACCAACCAATTTCTGGTATTTTGCAGGAGTTCCCCTTTGGCTTATATCCCATGGGGAAGATGGATGGGGCTATCCTGCCCACAGCTGCAGCCACTCTTCCTTCTCTGGGATGGCCGTTGTCCATTATCCTCTCTAGACCATGTTTAGTGGCAATACTCTAAAATGTTTTCATCAATTTTAATGAATGTACCACAGTAATGAAAGGTGTTGTTAATGTGGGAAAATATGGGAGGTATAGGAAACAGGGCATATGGGAATCCTCTACATTTTTATGCATTGTTTATGTAATCTAAATACCTTTTTAAAAAAACATAAAAATATATATTTTAAAAAGTCTATTGTTATAGGTATAGATATAAAGAGTTTGCATGATGTGTTTTCTCTAACAGAAATGCAAAATATTCTTGAATCCTGGAAGCTATTTTTTAATAACTAGTCAGTCTGTAGATAATGGATATGGTAATTGTTTTATGAAAGCATTAAAAACATTTGATTTACATGCTTGCATTTATTTCACACAGGCATTATTATATGGTGTTAACAGGAAATTCTAAAGGAGCAATTTTTACATAGGAAAGTCTATTTGTATCATTACTTAGTCCTAGACCCCAGTTTCTATTCCTGCAGATCACAATATGTGCAAAAGAAAAACATGACAGTACATTTAATCTAAGCCAGATATTTATATTTTATTGATACATTTAGGAGACACATAATTATTGTCATATAACATTGATTTTGTATGTACACATTTGAGGTGCTTGTGTCCATACACAAAAGCATTTTAAACAGAGATAAAGCTTTTTTAAAGGTGAAAACTGCAAGGAGAACATAATAGAGGGACACAAAAGTTAAAAGTAACAACTAACTTGGTATTTTTTATTTTGTTGGAAAGCATAAATCATTAAATTAAATTCAACATATGATAAAGCAGACTTTTTATATAATTCTGCAAAGCTATATTATTTTTTATAAATATCAGGTAATATATGAAGGGCTAGAATATAGAAAATTGAAAAAAAAAACAGCATTTTTCTTCACAAGACTAAAAATACAATGGAGTTATATATTAAAAGTAATAAATTATTTCTTAAATTGAGGAAAATTAACACAAAGAGTTGGCTATAGATTTTGGAAGAATGAAAGAATGAAATGAAAACCTGAGATAACACACAGTTAGTGACTCCAGGAAAACCATATTTCTTTCCTACTGGATCAGGGAATCAAAGCAAAAAGAATGGGCAACCAGAATTCTTCTTTCCTTTCTTCTTTCATTATATTTCTGCTTCTTATTTGCAGACTTTTATAGGAAACCAGCTGGTATTGGAATTAGCGAAATGTAGTTTGGTGAACCCAGTCCCAGTATCAAACAGCAGAATAAACAGGGGTAGGTTTCAAATTGAAATTCTGTAAGTTAATCAATGCCACAAATTTGACTACCACTGATAACAACTTGTACCCTTCCATTCTCAAGGCTATACATACATCTCCTTACATTATTGCAATAAAACCATAGCTATAAAGTTTTGTTAAAAATTATGCTCATGTTTGCATTATTAAGATTTTATAAATTTTTACATTTTTATTTCAAGTTCAAAAATTGAAATAACAGGCAAAAGACAACTCAACAAGGTATGGAACCACTACTCTTTTTTATTTTTTATTTTTTAAAAGATACATTGATTACATAAATGTTACACAAAAAATATAGTGCTTCCCATATGATCTACACACTCCAACATAAATATCCTTCATTAGTGTGGCACATTCATTGCAATTGATATTGCATCCTGAGGCTTTGCCAGTAAGCATGGACCATAGCTCACATTGTAGTCTACACTCTCTCCCACACAGATCTGCATATTATGTGATGATATAAAATAGCCTATGTCTGTCACTGCAACATCAATCAGGATTATTCCCAAGTCCTGAAAAAGCCCCCGTATTACAATTCTTTTTCCTTCTCCTTGCCCCCAGAGCCTCCAGTGGTCACTGGCTCCATATCAGTGCTGTAATTTCTTCCATTGCTAGAATCACAATATATTTATAGTAGAACACCAATAAGTCCACTCTTTTCCATAATTCTTTCCTCAATCCCGAGGATTCTGGGATGGTGATCTCCACTCTGCCTCCAATTGAGAGGGGCTTATATCCCATGGGGAAGATGGATGGGGCTATCCTGCCCACAGCTGCAGCCACTCTTCCTTCCCTGGGATGGCCGTTGTCCATTATCCTCTCTAGACCAGTTGTCCTGTTTGAGTCCAAAGAGCTGTAGGGTAAGTGTTGCAACTCTGCTGAGCTTCTGGGCCAAGCTGCCACATGGATAGCCCAAAACCTCGAGTCTTTGGACATACACTTAGAAACTTCATCACCAAGTATAGGTTTAAATAGAAGGGAGAGATGAGCCATGTGCAAGGAAGACATAATTGATTCCAACTCTCTGTCACTCTCAGGAGCACAAACTCCAAAGTAGGACCCACTGGCAAGGCATGAAACTCTGGAGCTATCTGCCCTGACCATAGAACTTGGGTCTCTCCAGAGCCCTCAGGAGCCCTGCTATTTGGGGTAGTAACTACCCTGGCAATCTATGAGATCCTGTTGAGATGTGCTTAAGCATTATCTCTGGGTTGACCTCCTGATTCACTTTGAAGTCTCTTAGACATATAAACTCATTTGTCTTTAAAGTTTCCCCCTTTTATTTGAGTTTTTTTCCAGTTGGATTTCTAGTTGGTGCATGGCATCAATCCCTCAGTGTGAGGGATGTTCATCCCCGGAAGTCATGTCCCACACTGGGGGGAAAGTAATGCATTCATATGCTGAGTTTGGCTTAAAGAGAGGCCACATTTGAGCAACAAGGAGGCTCTTAGGAGCAACCCTTAGGTACCCCATAAAAAATAGGCTACATTTCCATTTCAAGAGCAAAGGCTCATGAGCCTAGTCATCAATATCAAGGGCCCTTCAGTGGATCATCCTCCTTCAGCAATGACTGTCCCTGTACTTGGGGGACTGTTGCTGCTCCCTTAGAGAATGTGGCAGAGCCCCCAGGATGGGAATTCAGTAGTCTCTTGGTTATTGTGTGAGTCCCCACCAACATTGTCATATGAACATTTGAATATTTTTACATACCTTTTGTGTGCAATCAGGGGAACTTCCTCCCATGTATCCCCCATCACAGATACTCCACACCAATGACCCTCCCTCACCCCAGTTGTAACCTTTTTGTGATCCAAAGCTTCTTCAAAAACAAAGCCATTACAATAACTAAATACAATTAATAAGAAAAAATAATGATGTTTAAAAATAAGACATAAAATAAATAAAAATATTAAAAATAAAATAAAAATTAAATTAAATTAAAAGATTGAGATATTAAAAAATAAGGAAAAAAAATTTTTAAGTTTTTTGACATTTTGCCTTTCATCACCACATCTGGTGTCCTGTCCTTACCATGGCACCTTCCCCCACTCATTCCCCAGTATCTCACTATTTTTCATTTCAAAGAAGTTTAAGGTCATAGCAAAGATACACACAGAATACAGGAAACTCTCAAATACCCAACAACTTCCTCCTTCCCTCCAACCCATTTTAATACCTTTTTACATAAGGATGGCACCTTTGTTATAACTGATATACAAATAGTGAAATATAGCTACTAAACATGGTCAATGGTTTACATTATGGCTTATATTTTATACTGTATACTTTTATACATTTTGATGATATATACCATGAAGGGTGTCCATCATTTTAAGATTATGTAGAATACTTCCACTGCCCATTAAATAGTCCCTGTTCAATCTATTCTATTCCTCCTTCCCCCTCCCCTCAGAGCCCATGGTGACCCCCTGGCTTCACTCCTTGGATGACAAGATTCATAGTTACATGCAACAACACTGAGGTATTGACATACTAGTTTGTCCTCCCCTATTAGGAACTGCTCATGCTCTCGAGAGAATCTCACCTGTCTATTCGTGAACAAATTGGTCCTCCAAATGATGGGAGTCCAACTCCTTCCTTCTCATTGTGTGGGTCTCCACCCACTGATACAACACATTACAACAGAATGATCACTCACACACTCCCTAGAAGTCTGCTCCAGATGCACCCCATCCCGAATGCCCCCCTCATTCACACCCTATACCAGTAACCCTTCCTTGTCATATTGCCAAAAGAGCATTCCCAACTTTGTACTTCCAACCACATACTCCTAAATCCTCAGGGTTCACCTGGTCCCTCCCCCAACACTACCCCCCAGTTCCCTGGACCATCCAACCCATACTTCCCACTCTACCCACTTGTCAAACCTGAACAACCCAACCCAATAATATCATTAAATTCTTGTCATATCCCTTCAATACACAACTACACACTTTCACTTAACCTTAAATTATGTCCATATGGGTATTGGCTCACAAACTTCTTCTCCCTTTCTATTTCTTGCAAAGCTATCATCAAGACAACATCTGTCAGAGTGCTCAATTTGCTTAATTCACATCAGTAAGGTTATGTACTGTTGATCCTTCAATGCGTGGTTTGCTTCACTCAACATAAGGCCCTCATGATTTATCCATGTTGTCCCATGTGTTAGCACTTTATTCTTTCTTACAGCTGAGTAATATTCCATTGTATGTATGTGCCACATTTTGTTTATCCATTCCTATGTTGATGGGAACCTAAGTTGATTCCAACTACTGGCTATAGTGAATAATGCCTCTAAGAACATTGGTGTGCATATATCTGTTCATGCCTTTGCTTTCAGTTCTGGGTATATATCCAGCAGTGGAATTGCTGGATCATATGGAAGTTCTAAAGTTAGTTTTTTCAAGAACTGCCAAAATGTCCTCCTCAAAGGCTATGCCATTTTACATTCTCAACAGAAGGGGATGAGTGTTCCAATTCCTCCACATCCTTTCCAAACCTGTTCATGGATATCAAATATAAACATCATTAAGATGTCTATCCTACCCAAACTAACCTACAGATTTAATGCAATCCCAATAAAAATCAACACAGTATTTATTAATGAATTGGAAAAACAAACTACAAAATTTATTTGGAAGGGTAAGAGGCCCTGAATAGCCAAAGACATAAAACAAGAACATTGAAAATGGAGGTATCACACTACCTGATTTTAAAACATACTACAAAGCTACAGTGGTCAAAACTGCATGGTATTGGCAGAAGGATAAACATATTGACCAATGGAAATCAATTGAGAGTTCTGATATAAATCCTCACATATACAGTCATCTGATATTCAACAATGTCACCAAGTCCACTCAACTGGGAGAGAATGGCCTCTTCAAAAAGTGTTGCTTGGAGAACTGGATATCCATATCCAAAAGAATGAGAGATGAACACCATCTCACACCTTATACAAAAATCAACTCAAGATGGATCAAAGATCTTAATATAAGAACCAAGAACATAAAGACCTTTGAAGATAATGTAAGGAAGCAACTACAGGACTTTGTGATAGGAAATGGTTTCATGAACTTCACACCAGAGAATGAGCAGCAAAAGGAAAAATCAATAAATGGGATCTCCTCAAAATTAAGATCTTCTGCACATCAAAGGACATTATCAAGAAAGTAAAAAGGCAGCCTACCCAATGGGAGAAAATATTTGGCAACCATATATCTGATAGGAGCCTATTTTCCTGCGTATATAAAGAAATTCTACACCTCAAAAATACAAAGACAAAGAACCCATTTAAAAATTAGGCAGTGACCTGAAAAGACATTTCTCCAAGGAATAAATACAAATGGGTAAAAAACACATGAAAAAAAGGCTCAACATCACAAGCTATTAGGGAAATGCAAATCAAAACTACAATGAGATACCATCTTACACCTGTTTGAATGATAGTTATTTTAAAAAGAACCATTACTCTAATTAGCTCTATCCAGGCACTTTCAACTCATTTAATTCCAACAACAAACTCAATGTTCCTTGTATGTTCAGAAAATACATACATGAACACAGATCAGTTAAATGACATAGTCAAGTTCTTCTTATTATTGAAGAAAATGAAGACTATAACATGTTTAATCATATTAACATCTCAGAAAACCAAAGCCCATATTTTTTTTCCCCTTAGTATTAACATAGTTCTTTATTTGCTTTTGTTACAAAAACATTACTCAATTACTGTTAACTATGGTCTATAAATTGCTTTAGTTATATTTTCCCCATATAGCACCACATATTAACTCCTTGTAGTTGAGCACTTCTGTGTGTACCTTATTAACCACAATCCTCATCTGCAACCAAAAATCACAGTTATACATTCCCATATCAATGTCCAGCAGTCCTCCAACATACATTAACCTCCTTAGACTACTAGTATCAACCACAATCACATCCATAAATCAATAGTGTTTGCCATAGAAGGAAAGGGGGATTGGGAAAGGCAGCTAGGGAGCTGTCAGGCACCCAAATGGCCTGGAAGAGAAGGGAGCCAGGGAGTGATCCAGCAGGTTGTCAGTCACCCAGCTGGATCCCTGGGGGAAGGGGAGCTGGGGGACAAGCAACCTCATTACAGGACACTTAGATTAATGTTTTTTTAACCTATTTTTATTTTTTACTCTTTAATCCTTATTTTTTTCTCTACATCTAGGTACCTTACCTGTGGAGGGTACCCAGATGTAGAGGTTGATTGATGAGAATTGGCAGCATTATACAGTTGCTAGTGGATTGAGTGGGAGCTCTATTTTACTGTTGTTTTACTTTTTTGTTTCTTTTTTCACATTGTTTTCTTTATTTCTTTTCTTTGTTCCATTTTCACTCTTCTATTTCTCTTTTTATCCCATCTTCTCTTGTTTGGTCTTCATTTTCTTTCTTCCTTTCACATCTTTCTAGTCATTTATTTTGTTTTACTTCTTTCATGTTACTTTTTTTCTTCCACCTTTATTATTCTTCTTTCTTTTAATTTTTTAATGATTTTCCACTCATATTATTTGTTTTTTCAAGTTTCTTTTATGGTTTCTTTTCCATGGTCTTTAAATTGTTTTTTCTTCTTCTTTCCTTTCTTACAAGCAATATTTTTTGGAAACATGGACAACTACAAGGATATAGAATAAGGGAAACTAAAGTGCCAAATATGTCCTTTAACACATAATAAAATGAAATAAAACCATAGATTATAAAGAGAAGGTAACCAAAGGAATAAGACTATTAATATAAAGAAATGCCAAGACACCAGCAAGAAATTACAAGCCATCCTAAAAAACAGAAAGAAGTGGCACAGTTCAACTAGAAAACTAAAAAGCAGGAGGAGACACAGAATGTAGAATGACTAATCAAGGATGTCCAAACAAATATCATGAATCAACTTAACAATGTTAAGGAAGAGATAAAGGTTAATAAGAAGACACTGGGGAAACAGAGGAAATTGAAAACATATATAAAAAGATAACAGTTCTAATGGTGATGAAAAGCAATATGCAAGAAATTAAAAATACTCTGGAAGCACATAACAGCAGATTTGAAGAGGCAGAGGAAAAAATTAATGAATTTGAAGATACAGTATTTGAAATCACACAGATAGCAGAACAGATAGATTAGAAAATAAAAAAAATAATAATAATAATAACATTGGCTCAATGAATTGAAGGACAACATGACCTACACAAACATACACATTATAGGCATCCATAGGGAGAACAAATGGGAAAGGAGGAAGAAGGAGTGTTGCAGTAAATAAAGGCTGAATTTTTCGTATTTTTATGGGGACATGGATATATATATCCAGGAAGTGTAACACTATAACACCTTATAAATCCTAACAGGTCTATCCCAAGATAAATACTTATCATATTGTCAAATACTCAAGGCATAGAGTGAATTACATTAGTGAATTCTCAAGAGAAAAGAGATCACATATAAGGGAAGCTTGATAAGATTAAGTACTGATTTCCACCTGAAATCATGGAGATGAGAAGGCAGTGGTATGACATAGTAAAGGCGATAAAAGGGGGAAAAAAGGCCAGTCAAGAATTCTGTATCCAGCAAAGCTGGCCTTCAAAAATGAAAAAAAATTCAAATATTCACAGATAAATAGACAATAAGAAAGTTTCTCAATAAGAGTCCTGTCTTTCAAGAAATACTAATGTACTACTTGAAAAGAAAAACAAATAAACACACACACAAAAAAAAAAAACAGGAAAGTTTTGAAGGAGAGTGTAGAAAATCTGATTATTAGTAAAAGTAAGAAAATGATAAAAAGGGAAATAAAAACAAAACTTGGCATGTGTGATGGTTATGCTAATGTGTCAACTGGGCCAGGTAATTGTGTCCAGGTGTTAGGTCCAGCAAGCACTGGGCTAATTGTAATACAAGAGCATTTATGGACTTTGATCACCAGTGAGATTACTGCCTGGATGGCTGATTACATCTGCATCAATCAGAGAGGTTGCATCAGCAATGGGTGATGCTTTTATCCAATCAGTTGAATGCCTTAAAAGGGGAAGTGATTTCAAAATTCAGAGAGAATCTCCCAGCTCATCTTTAGAAAGCCAACTTCTCCCAGAAACTCATCAAGCCCTTTCATCAGCCTTTCATCAGAGGCCCTGGCTTGCAGCCTGCCTGCGGAACCTGGAGTTGTGCATCCCTACGGTCACATGAGAAACTCTTATAATATCTCATATTATTGACAGATATCTCCTGTTGATTCTATTTCACGAGAGAACCCTGACTAATACAACATGTTTATGCACACAGAAAAAATGGTTCATGCATGTAGTGTCTTTACAGGAATAATACTGAATCTCTAATAAAAAGATTGGGAGATTGGATAAGGAACCCAATTTATATGCTGTCTACAACAAACTCACCTTAGACCCAAGGACTCAAGGAGGTTGACAGTGAAAGGTTGAAAAATAATTTCACATGCAAGCAATAACCAAAAAAGTGCAGGAGTAGCTATACTAATATCAGACAAAATAGGCTTCAAGTGTAAAACATTTGTAAAAGACAAAGGACACTATATTTTATAAAAGGAGCTAAAGAAAGACCAATCATAAGTATTTATGCACTTAATCAGTTTTCCCAAAAATTCATGAGGCAAAAAACAGAAAAATTAAGGGGGAAATAGATGCCTCTACATTCTATTTTAGAGGACTTTAATAAACCATTATCACTTTCAGACCATCTCAACAGAGGGTTAATAATGAAATAGAGACCTTGAATAATACATTAGAGGAACAAGACCTGAAAAAAATATACAGAAGTTTACATCCAAATATAGCAAGATATGCATTCTTCTCAAATGCATATGGATCATTCTATAGGATAGAACACATGATAGGTCTAAAATAAATTTACAAAAATGAAATTATACAAAATATTTCTCTGACTACAAAAGAATAAAAATGCGAATTAATAAGAGGCAGCAAAACAGAATATGCACCAAGAGATGGAAGTTGAACAATCAGTGGGTTAAGGAGGAAATTGTGAAAGAAATCAGCAACTACCTTAGAATTAATGAAAATGAGAACACAACACATGAAAACTTAAAGGATGCACCTAAAGCAGTTCTGAGAGGTAAATTTATACCCCCTTACCCTTCCAAATAAACATGATAATTGTCTTTTCATTTCACCAAAAAAGGATAATCTGGGTTTTATTGATTGAATTTATAAACCAATTTGTGTAGGATTAAACCTTAACTATATTTTTCTTTCCAATCAATGAACATGGAATGTTCTTCATTTATTTAGGACTTCTTTGATTAATTTTAGTAATATTTTGCAGTTCTGAATATAAGTCTTTATGCCTTTGCTTAAATTTACTCCTAAATATTTGGTTTGTTTAGTCACTATTGTAAATGGAAATTTTTCCCTGACTTCCTCCTCAGATTTTTTATCAGTAGTGTATTGAATCACTATTGATATTTTCATATTAATCTTGTATCCTGCCATTTGCTGAAATCTATAAATTCTAATAGTTTTGTTGTGGATTTTTTGGGACTTGATTATTATAGGATCATGTTATCAGTGAATAGTGAAAGTTTTACTTCATATTTTCATATTTAGGTAATTTTTCTTTCTTTTTCTTACCTAATTAGTCTAGCAATAACTTATAGCATAATATTAACATAAGATTAACTCCCAATCTCATAGGGAGTGCTTTCAGTCTTTCACTATTGAGTACAATGTTAGCTATGGGTTTTTATTTATATACTTTTTCATATTAAAAGAGTCTCCTTATTTTCCTATATTTTTACAAGGAAGATTGTCGTATTTTGTCAAATGCCTTTTCTGTATCTATTGATATGATCAGGTGATTTTTCTTATTCAATTTATTACTGTGGTGTGTTACACTGATTTTCTTATATTGAACCACCCTTGTATTACTGTTTTATTTTTTTTTTAAGATTTTATTTATTTATTCATTTATCCCCCTCTTGCTGCTTGTGCTCGCTGGGTCAGCTAACCACGCCGTGCGGGCGGGCTTGCCTTCACCAGGAGACCCCGGGAACCGAACCCGGGGCCTCCCATATGGTAAACAGGAGCCCTACTGATTGAGCCACAGCCGCTTCCCTGTATTACTGTTTTAAAGCACAGTTGTTTGTGATATATAATTTTAATCTGTTTTCTTTGTATTCAGTAAGCAAGTATTTTGTTAAGGATTTTTGCAACTATATTCATTAAGAAAATTTGGGTGTAATTTTTTTTTATGTAATATCTTTATTTGACCTTCATATTAGGGTGATGTTCCCATCATAGAATGATTTGGTAGTCTATCATCTTAGTCAATATTTTGTAAGAGTGTGACCAAGATTGGTATTAGACTTTCCTTAAATGGTTGGTAGAATCCACCTGTTAAGCCGTCTACCCCTGGACCTTTCATTTTGAGGAGGTTTATAATGAATGTTTCAATTGCTTTACTTGGAATTGTTTTGTTGATGTCTTCTATTTCTTCAATGCTCAATGTGATTTTTTCTTGTATTTCCAGGAATTTGTCCACTTAATCAACATTTTTTAGTTTGTTGGCATACAGTTTTTCATTTTATTTCTGTTGGGAGAGTGATAATGTTCCTTATCTAATTTCTGGTTTTATTTTCTTGTATCTTATCTATTTTTTCTTGTTAATCTAGCTACTGGCTTGAAAATTTTGTTGATCTTCCTGAAGAACCAACTTTTAGATCTAATGCTTTGATTTATTCTTTCTTTTTTTTTGTTCTCCAATTCATTGATTTGTGCTCTAATCTTTATTATTTCTTTCCATCTCCATGCTTTGGAATTGGTTTGCTGTTCTTTTCTAGCTCCTCTAGGTGTGCAATTATGTCTTTGATTTTAACTCTTTCTTCTTTTATTAATATAAGCTTTGAGGGTCATAAGGTTCCCTCTCAGCATTGCCTTTGCTATATATAATAAGTTTTGATATGTTTTGCTCTCCTTTTCATATGTTTTGAGGTATATACTGATGTCTCTTGCAATTACATATCAACTCACTGATTATTTAATAGTGTATTGTTTAATCTCATTATTTTTGTATTTTTGTTGCTTTATTGTCTGTTATTAATTTCCAACTTTATTCTATGATCAGAAAATATGCTTTGTATAATTTCACTGTTTTAAATACATTGGGAACTAACATGTCCCAGCATATGGTTTTTCCTGGGAAAAAGAGAGAGTTTGTTAACAAGAACACTGGTCTACTACATGATATAAATATACACAGCTGAGTCACTAGTAACAGTATAATTAAATATTTCCTCTATAAAGCACCTTTTTTGTTGATGTTGTTTTCATAGAATTAATCATGCCTTAGGTTAGTTTGCTTTTTAAATTTTGCTTATCTACCATGCGTATAATTTGTCTTTGAATAATTATCTTCTCAATATCATAAACACTTTTGAAATGCTTACAATTTTTCATTCATTGGCCATCCACCTGCAACCTCTATCCTCCTTTTCATATCCAGGCTGCCTTCTAGCTCAGCTGCAGAACTTTCCTTCTGGAATGTCCCTTGATTTTCATCTCTTCTTTTTCTTGTTTTTGTACACCTAGTATGTGGATTTCATGCCTTCTTCTATCTTGGTTTACTTCTTCATTTTACTGGACATATCCTTCAAAAAGTTCATAAAAAAGTTATTTTGAAGGAAAATTATGAGATTTTGCATATCTGAAAAGAAATTTATGTTGTCTTCCCAAATGATGGATGTTTGGTTAAGTGAAGACTTCTATATTGAAAATAATTTTCCCTAATGATTATGGTGTTGTTCCATTTTCTTCTATCTTTCAGTCTGGTTGCTGAGAACTCAAATGTTATTTCAACTGCAAATATTTTGTATGTAAACTCTCTCCTCTATTGGGAAGTTTTTTGTTGTTGTAGTTGTTTTGTTGTTGTTGTTGTTTATTTATTTATATTTTAAAAGATGCTTAGATTACATAAATGTTACATAAAAATTACAGGGGTTCCCATGTTACCCACCTCCCACACCTCCCATAACCTCCCACATAAATATATTTCATTAGTGTGGCACATCTCCTGCAATGGATATACACTTCCTGGGGCTTTCCTAAGCTTGGACCATAGTTCATATTGTAGACCATACTCTCTCCCACACACTTCTGCATGTTTATGCTGATATAAAATGGGCTGATGCTAGCCCATTTTTATAATTGTCCTATTAACTAAAGTCCATAGTGAAAGTAAGGGTTCAGTGATTGTATAATTAGTTTGCTTCCCTTCACACTAAATGTTAGATAGTCTTCTTCCTGGTTTGAGGTCTGTGACCTACATTGTACTCCAGCACTTACACTATCTAGGTTCCTAGCTACTCCTAACTAGGTATTTTTTAGTAAGATGTTGCATTTTATTATCACAATCAAATTTTTTAAAAATCATAGAAATCTACAACAGAGTGACTCTAATGTAAAATATGGGCCTTTGTTAATAATATCAGTTCCTTAATTTGTAGAAATGTAGCACATAATGCAAAACGTTAAAAGAGAAAATCATGTGTATGTGGGGGGGGGGAGTGTATATTGTAACTCTGTACTTTCTGCATGATTTTTCTGTAAACCTAAACTACAATTAATTGTTTTAATGGTGATATTTGGAATGAAAATGTATCTCATATTTTCACAAGGTCTTATGTTCTCATAATAATCTTGTCACAAATTTTAAAAAATAATTAAATATCTATTTTCTCAAATATAAAAACTTTAGATGTATGAGATATGGTCAAGTATATTATTTTAAGAATGTGTTAACAGAAAAGTGTGTGCATGTTACAAATAATTAATGTTACAATGAATTAAACAAAATTTATTGAAACATATTGTGTCAAAGAAACACTTGGATAGATTTAAGTTTAACAAATCATGGTGAAAGAATAGATGAAATCCCAAAACTATCAAAAATCATAAAGTCACACAGAGAAAAAAACGTAGAAGATGCCAATAAATAAAATAAAATAAATGAAAATGAGGACATTGTTACTGACCCCACAGAAATAAAAGAGATTATAAAAGGATACTATTAACAACTGTATGCTAAAATAATAGACAATGTAGATGAAATGAAAAGAAATTCTATGAACATATAATCAACCTACAGTGACACTAGAAGAAATAGAATACCTCAACACACCCATCACATTCATAAAGTAAAAAGTTTCAAAAGGTTATCATACAATTCCCCAAAGTGGAAAAGCCAGAACCAGAGAGTCTCACAGGTGTGTTCTAGTAAGCATTCAAAAAAGATTTAATACCAATCTTACTCATAACCTTCCAAAAAATTGAACAAGAAAGAACACTAACAAACTCAATCTAGGAAGCCAATATCACTCTAATACAAAAGGCAGATAAAGAGATTACAAAAAAAAGATCATTACAGACCCATTTCCCTAATGAATACAGATGTGAAAATTCTAAACAAATACTTGCTAATCAAATCCATCAATGTATTTAAAAATTATCTATCATAGTCAAGTGGCTTTTATCCCATAATTCAAGGGGGTTTCAACAAAAATAAATAAATAAATCAGCATAATACACCACATTAATTATTCAAAGAAGAAAACTTGAATGATCATATCAATTGATGCAGAGAAGCTATTTGACAAAATACAGCATCCTTTCTTGTTAAAAATACTACAAAATATAGGAATTGAAGGAAACTTTCTCAATATGATAAAGGCCATATATGAAAAACACACAGCTAATATTGTACTCATTGTTGAAAGGATAAAAGCTTTCCCATTGAAATTGGGAATAAATCAAGGATATCCACTGTCACCATAGTTGTTCAACATAGTGCTAAAGGTACTAGGTAGAGCCACTAGGCAAGAAAAAGAAATAGGCATTCAAATATGAAAGAAAGAAACAAAACATTCACTATTTGCTGATGATATGATTACATATCTATAATCTCCTGAAAAATCCACAACAAAATTATTAGAAAAGATCTGCAAAGTTTTGGGATACACAAGATTAATACATAAAATTTAATAGCATAGGTGTACACTACTGATGTGCTATCTGAGGAGGAAATCAGAGAAAAACATGCCATTAATAATTGCAACTAAAACAACTAAATATTTAGAAATAAATTTAACCAAAGACATAAAGGATATGCATTCAGAAAACTACAAACATTGATAAAAAGAAACCAAAGAAGGAAAACTTTCATTATTTGCAGATGATATGATCCTATAATTAGAAATTCCTGAAAAATCTACTACAAACTTGCTGGAGCTAATAAACAATTTCAGCAAAGTAGCAAGATACAAGATTAATATGCAAAAATCTGAAGTGTTTCTACACACTGAATATTGCATAATCTGATGAGGAAGACATGAAAAAAATCCACTTACAGTAATAACTAAAAGAATCAAATATTTGGGAATAAACTTAGCCAATGATATAAAGCACTTTCATTCAGAAAACTATTATGCATTGTTAAAATAAATATAAAATATGTAAATAAATGGAAAAATATTCTTTTTCCATTAATTTCACTATGTGATTATACCAAATACCATACACTTTGGATGACTTGTAGGCTGTATTCATTTTTTTTTTGAAGATGTCAATTCTCCCCAAATTTACACACAGATTCAATGTAATCTTTTTTTTTATTTTTATTTTTTTATTTTTTTTTACTTATTTATTTATTTATTTATTATGGGTAAAAATCGAAATTCTCACAATAGATACAAACATTTGAAAAATGATATATAAATATATATGCATATATGTGTATTTGCTTACAAAAATGTTATATATATATACATATATTTTAAGAGGTGCTTAGATTACCCAAAATATTACACGGAACCCACTGGGATTCCCATGTTGCCCACCTCCCACACCTCTCACCACATCCCACACAAACATCTCCCACAGTGTGGCCCACCACCCTCAATGAACTTACACATCCTGGAGCCTTGCCACCAACCATAGACCACAGTTCACACTGTAGACCACACTCTCTCCCACTCAGTTCTGAGTGGTGTGTGCTGATTTAAAATGGCCTACATCCGTTGCCACAACAGTACATCAGTTCAATGTAATCTTAATAAATAAATTTCACCAGAAAATTTTAAAGAAATGGAAAACACAAATTTCAAATTTATTTGGAAGATTATGGGTCCCTCAAATAGTGAGAAACATCTTAAAAAGTAAGAGTGAAATTGGAAGGCCCTCATTCCTAGACTGTAAATCATAGTACCTAACTACAGTGATAAAACAGCGTGGAACACATAGACTAAAGGAACTAAATTGATGGTTCATAAACAGACATGCACATCTGTGGCCAGTGATTTTTGACAAGGCTGTCAAGCCCACCCAGCTGGCACAGATCTCTCTATGTAAAAAATTGTGTTGGGAGAACTGAATATCCATATCCAAAAGAAATAAAGAGGACCGCATTTCATACTTTTCCAAAAAAAAAAAATGAACTCAAAATGGATCAAAGACCTAAATAAAAAAGCTAGAACCATAAAGTTCTTAGAAGAAATTGTAGAGAAACATCTCCAAGAATTAGTGATAGCTGGTAGATTCTTAAACCTTACACTGAATATATGAAAAATGAAGAACATATGGAAAAATGGGACCTCCTGAAACTTAAACAATTGCGAACTTCAAAGGACTTTGTCAATAAAGGGAAAATTAGCATACTCAATGGGAGAATATTTTTGGAAAACACCTAACTAATAAGGGTTTGATTTCCATGTTATATAAAGGGATCATAAAACTATACAATAAAAAAGCAAGCAATCCTATTTTTAAAAATGGGCAAAAGTCTTAAATAGATATTTCTCTAAAGAGGAGATATAAATGACAAAAAAATCACATGCAAAAATGTTTACTATAGTTAGCTATTAGGGAAATGTAAATCAAGACTATAATGAGATATCTTTTCACCCCTCATAGAATCACAATTATTAAAAAGTGAAAACAAAACAAAATGACAAGTTATGGAGATGATATGGTGAAATAGAAACACTCTTTCACTGTTGGTGGGGCTGTAAAATGGTGCAGCCTCTGCAGAAGACATGTTGGCCATTACTTAGAAAGTTAAATATAGAACTGCCATATGATCCAGAAATTCCTATACTAGGAATATATTCAAGGCAACTGAAAACTGTGATGCCAATAGACATTTGCACAACAATGTTCATAGTGGTGTTATTCATAATTGCCAAAACATAGAAACAATTCAAGTGTCCATGAACTGATAAATGGAAAAACAAAATGTGGTCTATACATACAATGGAATACTATGCTACTGTAAGAAGAAATGAAATTGGGACACACAGGATAATATGGATGAACCCTGAAGACATTATGCTAAATGAAATAAGCCAGATACAAAAGGACATATATTGCATCACCTCACTAATATGAACTAAATAAAAATAATAAGTGTATGGATTTAAATTATGTAGAGGTTTTAATTAACTCGATTTAAAAAGGAGGAAATGGGTCGAAATGATCATAACACATTATAGTGGGTAGAACTAATGTATCTGATTTAAAAATGGGATTGTGGCTTAAAAGGATAGTCTATGGATGTAAGTAATTAATTGAAAGAAAGCTAGAGAGTAATCTAGGGACTGAATAACATAGTGAATCCAGAGGTGGATGAGAATTGTGGTTAATTATATAAATATAAGAATGTCCTTCTATGAACTAGAACATCACTATTGCAAGGTGGTAAGAATATGGAGAAGAATGGGAAAATACAATTTATGTAACCTATGGATTATAGTCAACAGCAATACTGTAATATTCTTGCACCAATGTCAAAGGCATACTGCCTTAATAATAGGGAGTTAGAGAAAAAATATACTAAATGTATGCTGTAGACCATAGTTACTGGTAATAATCTGATGCTATTATCTCATAATTTGTAACAAATGGTCCACAATAATGTAGTGTGTTGGTGGAGGAGTGTTCCATGATAATTCCACATATATGCATGATTGTTTTTTAAGTACAAAACTTCTCTAATAAAAATATATTTTTAAAAAATCACAAAGTGACTTTAAGCCACAAAATAGGTTAGAAAAGACATTGTTACTAAAATTTTCAGTGTATTCTTTATGGAAATTAATGGAAATTGTTGCTAAAGTAAAAGTTGAAGTGAATGATCCTAGTCGACTTAATTTACTGAAACCAGGACAAACTTTAAACTAAATCTCCCAAATAAATTTTGTGATAAACCATATATACTATTAGCAAAGTCCTAAAGGTATGGTGCTTATGAAATGCTAATCTCACTTACTAATTTACTCAGAATCACAGAATGATTTAAAGTAGCTATACAGTTCTGCCCATATACCCTATTTTCAAGGTATAATGCTCTAATTTATTTTGTCACCCTCTGCCAAAACAAAAATGGAATCCCAAATCATTTCATCTTAAAAGAAAATTGAGACCAAAGACCATTCCCCTCTCCCCTCTGTGATATAAAATTAGTTCAAATGCTCAGTGTAAGAGTGTATGGCTTTACTTGAGGGGCTGAGGGGAAGCAACCCCATGGTAAGGAATACAAATGGAGGGATCAATGATGTTAAATTAATTCTCAAAATGAATAATTGCAGTCATTTTCTTAAGAGGGCTTGAATAATGAAAGCAAAATTTATTTGTTATTACAAAATACATATGTGTGAAGTAGAAATTGGTTTTAATAACATAAATAGAGAATATGATCTAGAAACTGGAGGTAACTGGATGTACAATTCAGGAAATAATTGAATAGAACAGTCCAAGATGATTAAGCTGAGGTCAACACTTAATGAGATGAAAATTTTGTCCATGTGAAATTTTGGATGATATTTGGAGAAATATTGTACTATGCAGAAATCAAATAGAATTGTTTTCACAAGTGTAATGTTCCATACAGCAAAAGGAGTGTCTCTGCATGCACTTCAACTTCACAGCAAGAGTGGCATGGGATATCTAAACATAGAAGAGACCATTCATTCAAGATACCTAATTCCTTGACATAATAATGCATACAACAATTCAAAGTAATTAAGCTATGATTACAAGTAGGGTTTCCTGAAACTACAAGGTGATAATTATGGAAGACATGGTACCCAGGATCAATATTTGGAAAGCCAAAAACGTCTTCTTCTATGTTCTCTTTTATTTGTTTTTCATTTTTCTTAATCAACTCTGCTGTTGTTACTGATTAATAAAGTAACAACATTGAACATAGCACTGCAGGAATCAAGACATTTGAAACCTTCAATCTTCAGAGGTGAAAAAGCACTGTGAAAATTTTAGAATTATGATTTACAAAAATGGTGGTCACTAATTTTCCTGACTTGAAGACTTCCACAAATTTCCTGATAAGGTCATCAAAGGAAGTCTGACTTAAGTTTGTTTCAAAGGTAACCTAAGAAATTTATAGTTCTGGAGTGACATGGGTAATCCAAAAACTTCCATCCAATTTCATTCCATTCATTAAATAACCAGAAGACTTAAACATGTGCCGTGTCAATGACAGAACCTGGTATCAGGTCATTAATTCCAATCTCACAAGTGACATCCTTTGCAGTAACACCAACTCTCATGTAGAGCTGACCCATAACTGCTGGATCAAGCTCACTCATCAGAATTTCCAGGATTCATCTAGTTGACTGATTATATGACTTTCAGAAATCTAGGGTGTACAAGTACCAGCAGTCAGAATTGATCTGTTCCATATAATATGCTGTTCCATTTGGGAAAATTGCATTAAAAACTATATTCTTTCCTGGAAATTCTAGCATAGGTTCCCTTGGCGAAAAGCCTTGATAAAATTCCTAAGAGAATAGGGAAGCAGATGTGGTTCAAGTGATTGGGCTCCTGCCTACCACATAGGAGGTCCATGGTTTGATTCCCATTGCCTCCTAAAGAAGACAGCAAGCTGGTGTGACAGGCAGGTGTGGCAGGCTGACTAAATAAGATGATGCAACAAGAGACATAAGAAGAAACAACATAATGAAAGACATAACAAAGCAGGGAGCAGACTTTCTTGGTCCCTCCTAGAGAGGATGTGCAGGATGGTGAGCTGGTGCAATGGGCAGGTGGGGCAAGATGATGCAACAAGAGACACAAGAGGAAAAACATAATGAGAGACACAACAAAGTGGGGAATGGAGGTGGTTTAGGTGATTAGTGACTTCCCTCCCACATTTTAGGTCCCAGGTTTGGCTCCCCATGCCCCCTAAAGAAACAAAGAAGATAAACAGACACAGCAAGTGCAAAACAATGAGGGGTAGGGAGAGAAAAATAATTAAAGTAAATATAAAAAATCTTAAGAGAATAAAAGAAGCTTTTATTTTATTCAAACCACTCTAATCCCTAGCAAGCTTCAAAAGAGGAACCAGTGCTTTCATTAAGAGGGTGGTACCACATGTTTTCAAAATGAATTATCTCTTGGAGATAAACATGCTACTCTCACTAAGTATATAATCTTCCTGCTTGTCAGTTTTAGTCACACTTATGATTAAACATTGCACATCTTTCAAAAATATGTCACACTCAGAACTTGGAATGGTGCAAAAATCTCCAGATCCTTGGCTTGCATTGAGCTGTGGCCAGGAGAACCAAACATTCAGCAGCTTATCTGTACCTTCAAAAAATGTGTAGCTTCCATCACTGTGAGACTAGTGAACAAACAGCAAAAACAGAAAATCAACTAAATTAATATTTTCTCTCATCAATGCAGATTCTTCCAGCTGCGTTTCTAAAGTTCAGGTTCCGTTCACTGTTTTAAGCTTAAAAATTTATATTAACTTAAAAAAAAAGATTAGTAAAATTTTCCCAGCTTTTTTTTTTTTCCTTTGTAGTGAAAGTTGAAATGTGGGTCTGTTGGAAATTAGAGTCAGATATAGGTCAGTCTTTTATAGTGCACTGCTTCCCAGTTACTGACAGTAGAGCAAGCACTAGGTAATTTCACAGGCTATACTATTTAAGCCACTAACTAGATATTTTATCCTCCCCCTTCCTTTCTCCTGGCCCTTATGGACTCCTGATGTCCGCTAAAACCTCAAAGGAAAACATTCAGAACCAGGCGGTCCTAACTGAAACCTTAGTGATTGACTCACCTATCCTGGTGGTCATCCCCCTTTCCTATCTTCCCATGCTTTGCCACTTAACCCACCCCCAATGCATAAAAAGCACACTGTGCTTTGTTTTATCTGAGTTGAGTTCTACTCATTTACTCCTATTAGAGTAAATCAAATATGGGTTATGCTTCTGTTTTCCATCTTCCAAAACTTTAATACTATTATTTTTTCCCCAAACACTTTGACCTTGTGTATTTGTGCTTTGAAAACAAAAACAAAACAAACTCTTCACTATAACTCAAGTGAGGTTTCTAAAAGAAGCAGGAAAAAATTATTCAACTTTCTATATTTAATCAGTGTTTTCCACATTTTACTTTTTGCCCACCAAACTAGTTTGTATTCCTATTATTTTATTATTATTTCTATTCTTATAGTTTAATTAAAAAAAGAAATTTCTCAAAGTCCAATTTTGTTCATTACAATTGCTTTTTTTTATGCCACTCATTTCCTGTGGGTTTGATTTCTATCATCCTGAAATACTTCTATAAAAATTTATTTCAGTAAGGATTATAAAAAGTCAGGCTATATAATTTTAAAATGTCTATATTATGTTCTCACTTCCAAATGATATTTTAGTTGGGTTTAAAATTCTGGATTGAGAGTTTTATTCTCACAAAATTATTTTTGAAAATTCCTCTTTGATCCTTGAATTCTTTAGAAATTTCCACATGTTTAAAGTTTTTCCTCTTGCCTTTCCATTACTGATTTCCAATTTGACTCCATTATTGTCATAGCATACACTCTGAATTATTTGAAACTTTTTAAATTTTTGCTCTTTGTTTTATGACCCAGATAATGATTTATTTTCTGAATGTTGAATGGTGTTGAGAATTATGTGAATCATGTTGTTGGGTGGCATTTTCAATAAACTTCAATTAGATTATTTTTGTTGATTGAGATACTCAGATTTTTTTATATTCTTTCCTGATTTTTCTTCTAGTAGTTCTATCCAGTTGCTGGAGGGAGGAATGATAAGTCCTCAACTGTAAATGTAGTTTTGTCTATGCTAACTTTCAGTGGTGCTAGCTTTTCCAATTGTAATTTGGGGCTCTGTTGTTTGGTATATAAACATTTAAGATAGTTGATTTTCCTCATAGGTTGACCATTTGTCCATTATATAATATCTTTGCCTCTACTAGCTTTATTTGTCCTGAAATCTAATTTTTTAGATACTAATATATACATTCCTGTTTCTTTTTTATTAATAATTAAATGATATATATTTCTCTATCCTTTTAAATGCGACTTATCTTTGTCATTGAATTTTAACTGAGCTTCTTTTAAACAGTATGTTGTTTTATTATCCACTCTGACAATTTCTTTCTTTTAATTGGCATATTTAGACCACTAATATTGAAAATACGGATTGACATGTTAGATCTATGATTCTTTATTCATGTCTATATGTATGTTTCCTTTAGTTGTTGTTTCTCTACTTTTTCTTACATTTTAATGCACTAATTGATCATATTTTAGTATTCATTCTTCATTTACTTGTAATTTTTATTTTATATTTTTATGTAGTTCATATGGCTTCTCAGGGTATTACATTATATATGTGTGACTTAACACAATCTAATGATATGAACATTAAATGATTCCATGTGAAGTATGTAAAACTTACTTCCACTTAGTTTACTTTACTATCCCAAGTTTTAAATATCATTGAATTATATATCAGATGGTTTTATATTTTTTTCAATCATCTATTATTATTTATAAAACTTTTGAGGAAAAGATGCTCTATTGTATTAATACTATATTCTATCTATTGTATTTCCTTATTTTCCAAAATTCTGTCTTTTATCATTTCCATTCTGTTTGAAAAGTTTCTTTTAGCCAATATTTAAGAGTGGGTCTGACAGTGACAAATAGCTTTATTTTTCTTTCATCTAAAAGTCTTTCTTTCGTTTTCATTTCTGAAGGATAATGTCACTTGTAAAATTAGCAGTTGAAAAATTATCTTTAATCATTTGAAAAATATGCTGCTTACTTCTGGTTACCATAGATTCAGAAGAAACATCTACTATTTTTTGCTTTTCAATGCTTTCAGGATTTTTTATTTGTCCTTAGTGTGGATTTTATGATGTATCCTGATTGAATTTTAATCAGTTCTTTAATCTGTAACTTTGTGCCTTTCAACAAATTTGAGAAGTTCAGCCACTTTGACTTCAAGTACATGTCAGACCCACTCTTTCTCCTCTCTCATTCTGGAGCTCTGATGGCATGAATTTTGAATCTTGTGGTATTGTTTAACAGGTCCTGGGGACTCTGTTCTCTTTTTTCCAATTTATTTGTATCCATTGTTCATATTGAGTAAATTCTACCCATGTGTCCTCAAGTTCATTGATACTATCTCATGTTCTCACCACTCTACCATTCAGACTGTTTTTTCTTTTTTAATTCTGCCATTATATTTTTCACTTCTAAAATTCTCCATAGATTCTTCTTTATAACATGTATTTCCTTGTGGCAAATTCTATTTTTTTTTTCCATTGGTTTCAAGAGAACGTGTAGTCAATGTAATTTTTTACTGCTACTTTTAAATCCTTGCTTGATAATTCCAATATTCATTCAATCTGGTGTTGACATCATTGAATTGGACTTTTTCATTTAAGTTGTGATTTACCAAGGTTCTTAGTAGGAAACATGTTTGTCCATTGTTCCCTAGACATTTGTCAATTATGTTAGGAGAGGCTAGGTCCTAATTCTTTATTCATTTATTGTATTTTAGCAGACAGTCACTCTGCTTAGGTTTCTCACACAGTTCCTAGCCTACATTTCTTGGTTGTGGTTCGAATGATAATTTAATTTTTTGAATCTTTATGGTATTGGTTTGCTCTGCTCCATTTATCTTGTGCCACTGGGTTTCCTCTGGTTCCTTCAGGTGTTATTTGGGGGCATGATAGAGATATCCTCAGGCAAGATTGCCAGGTAACTTCATTGGGTCATGGTGCTGAAGTTGTTTTCCAAACTGGACCACTTTTTGAGACAATGACACTCTTGTCAGTTCTTCTTGGAATTCCTGATATCTCTTGGTGTGTGCATGTGCTGGGGAAGAAGGGAGTCTTGGGCTTGGCTTGGAAGGATTACATTCCCACTGGTTACTTAGCAGTAGAACACAAATTCATCCCACTTGCCAGGAGTATGTGTGTACCTAGTGTTGTTAGTGGGATCCCTTTCAATCCTGGAGAAAAATGAGCTGACATATACTGCATTCTGTTGCTTGGTTGTGGATCAAGAAATGCCAGACCTGGGTTATTCTTTTGTTTTCATTGGGGAGAAATAAGATTCCCTGCTCCTGTGTTGTTCCTCCAATCTTCAGGTCCTAAACAGGTTTCACTTCCCAAAGTTCAGAGTTCTATTCTGTGTGTCTGTTACATTGTTTCCAGGTTTTATATTTGTATTTAACATGGAGGAGCACTGAGAAACAAGTCTGTGTCATATTTTATGGACTAGAAGTGGGATAATATAATATTAAAATTATGTGATTAATGCTCAGAGAGGAACTTATAGGGTTTTATAAAAAGACATGTAGGAAAACCCAAACTTACTGTAAGACATCAAAAAAATATTCAAGAGATGTGATGCTTAACCTATGAATCTATGGATGAACAGGAATCAAGCAAAAGATTTGGAATCAAGATAGAAAAAAATGCATATTTATACCACAATTCATGTGAGTTTGACCTTGAATTATAATTGTTTGTTTCAATGGTCATTGGAGTAGAGAAGATGTGAAATTATGAATGTATTCATTAAGAAGCAATCATTCAGAAATAGAGAACAATAAGACACTTCCAAATAATCCTGATTCCAGCAGGCAAGACACTTTTTAACTGACCAAATATAATTACTGGCACATGGTAACAGTAGTTATTCAAGTGACTATGATAATAAAGAATGTGAGTTCCTAGCTTCACTCAATTAAAGTTGATGAAGCTCTACACAGAGTTTGGTTGCATAAGAATGAAGAATGGGATGATACTGGTGTTTAGAGTAGGCACAATTCATTAATGAACACCAATTAAAAATCAGAATATCAAACAAAGAAAGGAAGCATAAGCCCTCTCTAACTCAGCCAACACAATATGAGTGGGTATGATAAGGTTAAAGCCTCATCAGACAATCCCACAGTCTGAGCAAATTAGACTTTCTGATCCAAATCAGTAAATGAGAACACTCCAGAAGAGCCATGGAATGACTCTCAAAAATTGGGTGGAGGGAAAAATAATTTTTAGAGTGTGGGTTCCTTTTAAAACTTTCTGACTGTGATCATTTCTAAGGTTAGTTTCAGTTTCTGAGGTGAGATTAGGAGAAATGATGGTTAATTAGAGATGTGGCACTATCATAATAGTGGCTTAGCAAATGGGTATCTGAAACACCATGTACAAAATAATAGTAGCTCCTCAAAGAAGGATTCATTATGTCAATTCATAGCTTCTGTAAGAGCTTGGAAGAAACAATGTTTCCACTGAAATTTGTAGTTCTTTTATCTGTTTCCCAAAATGAATAATGCAAGGCTGCATTTTTTTTTTCTAATCAGAGTTCTATTATTCTTTCAGCTCAATGATCACATGGCTACCTGGGGCACCCTGCACTTTAAACCTATATCTAAGAAAACAATTATCAAAATTCCATATTTTGAAGTTAGTCTCTGTTCTAATGCTCATTAGAACTCATTAAGACTTCCTCTGGATGAGGACAAGGATGAAGCTGGAGGTGAAAAGTGTCAGTTACTACAGCTAAGCAGTACCAGCAGCAACTGATCAATTATTAGAGATATAAATATATAAAAGATAGAAAGGAGAAATGACAAAGTAAAAAAAAAAAATACCTGGACATGTGGAATATGAATCGAGAGTGAATAAAATTAAGGGATGAGAAGAAGAGCTACAGAAAAAAGGCAAACACATATCTACTGCTTAAAGTAGATAGCTGATATTCCAAATATTAGCATTTCTTGCAATTCTTCCTTCCCTAAAGTTTTCTTAGTTTTCTCCAAAAGCACCTATTCCAAATAACTGCTTTGAAAAGGAACTACAACTGAACCTCAACTTCACAAGGAAAATATAATCCCTCTAGTTTTCAGAAGACATCTTTAGTTGATTCCCTCTTTTATTCCATGTGATAGATGTTACACCATTCACTGATACCTACATATGATCAACGTTTGGAAACACTTTTACAAACTCTGTCCACTTAAATTTAGAAATGACTCTGACTTGCTTCAGCCCATGAAATCTAAGAAGAAGTTGTGTTTGCTTGGCTTTCCAGTCCTGTCTGCCCTGTCATGGGAAGACATGTGGAAATGGATGTGTCCTAAAAGACAAAGAATCTTGGAACACCAAATCCATAAGTAGAGGACCTCTGCATCAGAAAATCTCATGCACTTGGAGTCGACTTTGAATATGCAAGAAATAAATCATTAAGGCAATCATGATCTGCAGCAGTTACCTCAGTATCCTATTACTTATCCTAAATAATACATCCCTTCAAACTGCTTGATGGTCTCATATAAATACACCTGGTTTCCATAAATTTTTCCGTTAATGTTACTCTGAGACTTATGTTTCAACCAACTCTTGGTAATGACATCTGGTAAATAACCTCAAAGTTTGTGAGAAATCTGGGAATTAATATGTCTTACAATTGTGTAAATATGTGATATTTTTGTTACTCATCACGGAACAAGGGTCTAGAAATTTTTCAGTAAATCTTAATGTAAATGTCCAACCCTATTTAATAAGCTGAATTACTGTATGACACCTTAATATTCTGGGTTTCATTTTCAAAATTTTTCTCTGCTAAGGCAGAAATTAGATTCTATAATTTCAAATTGAAGGGAATAATATGAAAAAACTTTGAGACACGTAGAATTTATAATACATATGTTGGTTGAAAATTAATATGAACTTAATTTTTTATAGATAGAAAAAATTCCAAAGTATTTAATATATTTTTAATCCTATGGAGATTAAATAAAATTTGGACTACATTTAGAGTTCTATGTGTACAAGGAATGAGTGTCCACACCTATTTTGGGTTCAAATTCCTCCAAGGCATCTCATTTTGGTGACTCCATCTTCTGTAAATTCAAAATGAAAAAAGATTATAGCACAAAACAAATACATACAGTATCTTTTCTTTGTACCACAGTTCTCATGCCCACAAGACATTTCACCAAAGAAGAAATACAAATGGGTAAAAAGCACATGAAAAGATGCTCAACATCACTAGTTATTAGGGAACTGCAAATCAAAAATACAATGAGATACCATATTACACCCATTAGAGTGTTGGCCATTAACAAAAAGAGATGACTACAAGTATTGGAGAAGATGTAGAAGAATGGGAACCCTCATCCACTGCTGGTGGGAATGTAGAATGGTCCGGCCCTTGTTTGGCAGATCCTCAAAAAGCTAAATACAGACTTGCCATATGATCTAGCATTTCCACTGCTGGGTATATACCCAGAAGAACTGAAAGCAATGACATGAACAGATATAGGCATACCAATGTTCATAGTGGCATTATTCACTATTGACAAAAGTTGGAATAAACCCAAATGCCCATCAACAGATGAATGGATAAACAAAATGTGGTATATGCATACAATGGAATATTACTCAACTGTAAGAAGGAATACAGTACTAACACACGAGTTAACATGGATGAATCTTAAGAACCTAATGTTGTGTGAAGCAAGCCAGGCATTGAAGGACAGATATTACATGACCTCTATGATATGAATTAAGCAAATTGAGCCAACTCAGAGAGCTAAAGTCTGGAAGATAGGTTTACAGGAAATAGGAAAGGAGAAGAAGATTGTGAGTCAACCCACACACAGGTGAAATCTATGATAAGGTAGAAGTGAGTAGTTGTGCAGTGAAGATATATGACAGGGGTGTATGGATACTACTGGCTTGGGCAGTGCAAGTGTGACAAGGGGCTAGGGTGGGAATTATGGGTTGGATAGTTCAAGGAACTGGGAGGAGGGTTGGGGGAGGGAATAGGTGAACACTAGGGATAGTTTGGTAGGTTTGTGAAACTACAATTTTGAGAAAACTCTATTAGCAATATGACAAGGAAGTGTTACTGGTTTAGGGTGTTAAATGGGGGGGATTTCAGAGGGTTCACATGGGACAGTCTTCTAGAGAATGTGTGAGTGATCATTTTGTCATAGTGTGCTGTATCAGTGGAGGAAGACCAACATAATGAGTCGGAAGGGGTTGGACACCCATGCGACCCAATATGGTCTCAAACAGAGAAGCTGTATCTCTTGAGACCATGGGCAGTTCCTAATAGAGGAGGACAGACTAGTGTGCTCAGCCTTCCGCATTGTTGCAAGTATCTTAGAATATTGTACTTCAAGTGAAGCCTGGTGGTCTCCATAGACCCTGAGGGGAGGGGGAGGGAAGAAAAGAATAGATTGAATTGGTGGTATTTGGGAGTAATGGAAGTCTTCTGCATGATCATGCAATGATAGATAAGGGCCATGTTAAATTTCATCAAAAAATTATAAAATTGTATCGCCTAAAATTAAACCATAATGTAAACCATTGACCATGGTTGGTAGCTGTGTTTCAATATTTATACATCAGTTGTAACAAATGCATCATTCACATGTAAAAAGATTATTAATAGGGAAGGGGGAAATGGGGGAAGATGTTGGATATATGGGAGTCCCCTATATTCTGTTTGTAAACTTACTGTGACCTAAAACTTCTTTGAAGGCAACATAAAAAAACAATAAGACAGTGGGGAAGAAATGGAAGAAAATGTCACTGTACATACAGGATAACTGATATTACAGTGATTAATGGAAAAACATCAAAAATCATTTATTTTATTTTATTTTTTAATGTTTTTCAATTTTTTAATACCCCATTCTTTTTATTTTAATTTAGTTCTAGTTTCTCTAAATTATTATGCATTTTATTTCTTATGTTTAAACCCGTCATTATTATTTCATTTTCCTATTAATTGAAGTTGGCAATATTGGCTTCATTTTTAAAGAGGTTTTGGATCACAGAAGGGTTACAGCTATAGCAGGGAAGGATCAATGGAGTGGGGTGTCAGTGATGGGGGATACATGGGAGGGAGGAATTTCACCTGGGTATACATATAAGGTATATAGATATGTTCAAATGTCCATGGAGCATTGCCAAAGTGGGTGGAGATTCACAAAACAACCAAACAATTGTTGATTTCCCATCCTGGGGAGCTCGGCTACATTCTCTAATGGAACAGAAACAATCCCCCAACTACAGAGGCAATGATTAGTGAAGAAGGATGATTTCTTCATGGGTCCTTGATGTTGATGACTATGCTTGTGAGCCTTTTGCTGTTGAATTTGCAACTTAGACTAGTCTTGGAGACTGCCTAACTGTTGCCTCCTTGTTGTTCAAACATGGCCTCTCTCTAAGCCAAAGTCAGTATATAAATGCATTATCTTTCCCCCCAGCATGGGGCATGACTCTGGGGATGAACCTCCCTGGCACTGAAGGATTACTACCAAGCACTGGTAATACAACTGGAAAAAGACCTTGAATAAAAGGGGGAAAGGTAAAGACAAATGAGTGTATATGGCTAAGAGACTTCAAAGTGGGTTGGGAGGTTATCAGAGAGGTAACACTTATACATGTCTCAGCAGGCTCTCATAGAAGGCCAAGAGAGTCTACAATTATAAGCAAGAGAGTCCCATCCATCTGCCCCATGGGATCAAAACCTCCTCTCAATTAGAGATGGAGTGGGCAACACCATCCCAGAATCTTCAGGATTGGGGAATGTACTATGAACTAAAATAGACTTACTGTTATTCTACTATAGACTTATTGTGATTCTAGCAGTGGAAGAAACTATATCATTCATGTGGAGGTGGTGGCCACTAGAGGTTCTGAGGGCAGGGAGAGGGAAATACAGGTGAAATATGTGGGCATTTGGGGGGTATGGGTATTTTCCTGAATGACATTACAACGACAGATTTGGACCATTACATATCTTGCCATAACCAATAAAATTGTGTGGAAGAGATTGTAAACTACAATATAAACTATAATCTGCATAATGGCAATGCTCTAAAATATTTTCATCAATTTTAATGAATGTACCACAGTAATGAAATATATTATTAATGTGGGAAAATGTGAGAGTTGTAGGAAGCCAGGCATATATGAATCACCTATATATATATATATTTTTTTTTTATTATGGGTAAAAATCAAAATTCTCACAATACATACAAACATTTGCAAAATGATATGTAAATATACATGCATATATGTATATTTGCTTACAAAAATGTTATTTATATATATATATATACATATATTTTAAGAGGTGCTTAGATTACCTAAAATATTACACGGAACCCACTGGGATTCCCATGTTGCCCACCTCCCACACCTCCCACCACATCCAACACAAACATCTCCCACAGTGTGGCCCACCAACCTCAATGAACTTACACATCCTGGAGCCTTGCCACCAACAATAGACCACAGTTCACACTGTAGACCACACTCTCTCCCACTCAGTTCTGAGTGGTGTGTGCTGATTTAAAATGGCCTACATCCATTGCCACAACAGTACTCAGGACAACCTCCAACTCCCAAAGAAGCCCCTGTGTTTCAACTGCTCATCCCCTCCCTACCCAAAAACTGTCAAGTGGCCAC
>JAKSZT010054329.1:737593-800563 GCA_026826555.1 Tolypeutes matacus | reverse complement strand
TCATTTGTATTTTTCTGTTGCCCTCTGGTCATCATATTATCTTGATGGGTTTGTTCAGTTGATTAGCTTTTCTCTATGCTCTAGAATTTTATTTAGCTGTTGGTTCTGCGTGTGAGTTAAGTTTTCTCTTTGGCAGTTTTTCTTCTTATTTTATTTCCTTACTTCTTTCTATGTTCCGAATCTCCACCGTTCGGTCCACGCCGCCGGTCCGCGCAGATAGATGTCCCAAGCTTCTCACTCCACGCGTGCACAGCACAGACCCCCGGGCAGGACCCCGTCCCCAATCCGCCTTGCTCTGGGAGCTTGCAGTGTGCGCCCCCAGAATTTTTTAATAATTGGAAAGACTAACTATGAAATTTATTTGGAAGGGCAATAGGCCCCAAATAGCCAAAGACATATTAAAAAAGAAAAATGAAATTGGAGGAATCACATTATTTGACTTTAAAACACACTACAAAGCTACAGTAGTCAAAACTGCATGGTATTGGCACAAAGATAGACCTACTGACCAATGGAACCAAATTAAGAGTTCTGTTATAGGTCCTCACATATACAGTCATCTGATATTCAACAAGGCCACCAAGCCTACTCAACTGGTAGAGAATGGCCTGTTCATAGTGCTTGGAGAACTGAATATACAAATCCAAAAGAAGGAGAGGGGAACACCATCTCACACCTTACACAAAAATCAATTCAAGATGTATCAAAGTTCTAAATATAAGAGCCAAGACCATAAAGATCTTGGAAGGTAAGATAGGGAAGCATCTACAGGTCCTTTTAATAGGAAATGGTTTCGTGACTTTCACACCCACAGCATGAGCAGTGAAAGAAAAAATAGCTAAATGGGATCTCCTCAAAATTAGAAACCTCTGCACCTCAAAGGACATTATCAAAAAACTTAAAAGGCAACTTACCCAATGGGAGAAAATATTTGGCAACCATATATCTGATAGGAGCCTAATTTCCTGCATATATAAAGAAATCCTACACCTTGAAAATAAAAAGACAAACAGCCATTTAAAAAATGGATTAGCAGCCTGAAAAGCCAGTTCTACAAAGAAGAAATACAAATGACTAAAAAGCACATGAAAAAATGTTCAACATCACTAGCTATTAGGGAAATGCAAATCAAAACTACAATGAGATACCATCTTACACCCATTAGACTGGCAGCTATTAAAAAAAACAGAGAACCACTAGTGTTGGTGAGGATGTGGAGGAATAAAAACGCTCATCCACTTCTGGTGGGAATGTATAATTGTTCAGGTATTGTGGAGGACTCTCTGGCTGTTCCTCCAAAAACTAAATATAGACTTGCCATATTACCCAGCAATTCCACTGCTTGGTAAATACCCAGAAGATCTGAAAGCAAGGACATGAACTAATATATGCACACCAATGTTCATAGTGGTATTAATCACTAATACCAAAAGATGGAATCAACCCAAATGCCCATCAACAGATGAATGGATAAACAAAATGTCATATATACATACAATGGAATATTACAAACCAAATGCCCATCAACAGATGAATGGATAAACAAAATGTGGTATATATACAGTGGAATATTACTCAGCTGTAAGAAGGAATAGTGTACTAACACAGCGGATAACATGGATGAATCCTGATGATCTTATGTTTAGTAGAACAAGTGTGTTATTGGAGGACAAATATTACATGACCTCACTGATATGAATTTAAGGAAATCTAGCTGACTCAGACAGCTAGAGACAGGAAGATAGGTTTACAAGAAATAGAAAGGGAAAAGAAGGTTATGAGCAAATGCCCTTATGGGCGCAATCTATGATAAGGTGGAAGTGAGTAGCTGGGCAGTAAATGGGTATGACAAGGGTGTAGGGTTATTATTCAGTTGGGCAGTGCAAACTTGACAGGGGTGTAGGGTGGGACAGAGGGTTGTATGGTCCATCTAACAAGAGGGAGAGTTGGAGTTGGGAGCATATGAACAATGGGGATTGTTGGGTACATGGGTGCAACTACAATATTGAAAGAACTCTTTTGGCAATATGACAAGGAGGGATTACTGGATAAGGGTGTTGGATGAGGGGAAATTGGGGACTGGAAACACCTGGGGCAGTCTTTGAGAGAATGTGCAAGTGATCATTTTGTCATAGTGTGCTCTATCAGTGGGAGGAGACTCATAATAAGTGGGAAAGAGTTGGACTCCCATGCTGGGGAGGCCCAATATGTTCTCAGAGGGGAGAATGTCTCTTGAGAGCATGGGCAGTTCCTAATAAAGGAGGACAGACAAGTATGTAAAGCCCTCAGTGTTGTAGGAAATATCTATCAACTCTGTTCTTCAAGGAGTGAAGCCTGGTTGTCATCATGGGCCTCGAGGGGAGGGGGAGAAAGGAATAGAATAGATGGAAGATGGGGTATTTAGGGGACAAGGGAAGTGTTCTGCATGATCTTGCAATGGTGGATGCCAGCCATGTTAAATTTCTTCAAAAATTTATAAAAATGTATGGTCTAAAATGTAAACCATAATATAAACCAATGACCATGGTTAGAAGCTATGTTTCAATATTTGGACATCAGTTGTAACAAATGTACAATTCACAGTTATAAATGTTATTAATAGGGAAGGGGTAAAGGGGGGGAGGATATTGGGTATATGGGAGTCTCACATATTCTGTATGCGACTTTACTGTGACCTAAAATTTCTTTGAAGACAAAAAAGTAAGACACTAGGGAAGAAATGGAAGAAAATGCCACTATACATATAGGACAACAGATATTACAGTGATGAAAGGCAAAATATCTAAAAAAATTTTTTTAAATATAGTTTTCATTTTTAATACCCCAGTTTTTACTTTATTTTTGTTTTAGATTTTCTAAATTATTATGCATTTCTTATGTTTAAACATATTATTATTATTTCATTTTGTTATTAATCAAATTTGGCAATATTCTTGTTTTCATTTTTGAAGAAGTTTTAGATCACAGAAGAGTTACAACTATGGCAGGGGTAAAATCAATGGCTTGGGGTGTTAGTGATGGGGGATATATGGGAGGAAGTCCACCTGGGCATACCTATGATATATATAAATATGCTCAAATGTTCATGGAATATTGCCACACTGGTTAGAGATTCACACAACAGCCAAAGGATTGTTGAATTTCCATCCTGGGGAGATTTGCCACATTCTCTAATGAATCAGCAACAATCCAAAAGTATAGGGGCAATGACTAGTGAAGAAGGATGGTCCATTGATGGGCCCTTGATTTTGTTGACTATGGTTATGAGCCTCTTGCCTTTGAATTTGCAACTTGGTTAAGTGTTGTACAGTGCCTAATAGTTACCTCCTGAGAGCCTCCTTGTTACTCAAATGTGGCCTCTCTCTAAGCCAAACTCAGCATATAGATGCATTACCTTTTCCCCAGTGAGGGATATGACTCCTGGGGATGAGCCTCCCTGGCACCGAGGGATTACTTCCAAGCACTGGCTGGTGGTGCAACTGGAAAAAAGACTTTGAATAAAAGGGGGGTATGGTAAACACAAATGAGTGTATATAGCTAAGAGACTTTAAAGTGAGTTGGGAGGGAAGCGGCTGTGGCTCAATCAGTAGGGCTCCCGTTTACCATATGGGAGGCCCCGGGTTCGGTTCCCAGGGCCTCCTGGTGAAGGCAAGCCCGCCCGCGCGGCATGGTTAGCTGACCCAGCGAGCACAAGCAGCAAGGGGGGGATAAATGAATAAATAAAAATAAAATCTTTAAAAAAAATAAAATAAAATAAAGTGAGTTGGGAGGTCATCAGAGAGGTAACGCTTATGCATGACTTAGCAGAATCTCATGGACGGCCAAAGTAGTGGGGATCCTGAGAGCTCCAGAGGCACCCAGGTCCTACAGTCATGACAGATAGCTCCAGAGTTTAGTGTATTGCCAGCGGGTTCTACTATGGATATTGTGCTCTTGGGTGTGACAGATTTGGACTCAGTTGTGACTTCTCTACACTTGCCTCTACTGTCCCCTTTTTTTAAACCTATAATTGGTGCTGGAGTTGGTATGTGTATGTCCAAGAGACTTGAATCTCTGGGCTGTCCATATGCCGGCTTGGTTTGGAGCCTCAGCAGAGTAGCAGCACCTACTCTTCAGTTCATTTAACTCATCCAGAACAGCTAATGAGGAGGTGAGGATGGACAACCACCATACCACCAAAGAACCAAGAGAGTCTACAACTGCAAGCTACAGAGTCCCATCCATCAGCCATATGGGATCAAAGTCCTATCAAAGCCTCCTCTCAATCAGATGTGGAGTGGACATCACCATCCCAGAATCCTCAAGATTGGGGAATGAACTACGGACTAGAGTGGACTTACTGGTATTCAACTATAAATATATTATGATTCTAGCAATGGAAGAAATTACATTGATGTAAGGTAATGTAAAAACAGTTGTAATATGGGGGCTTTTTTGTGACTTGGGAATCATCCTGAATGACATTGCAATGGCAGATATAGGCCATTTTATGTCACATACCATGCAGAACAGTGCAGGAGAGAGTATAGTCTACAATGTGAACTATCATCCATGCCCATTGCATGGATACATTTATCAATTGCAATGAATGTGCCACACTAATGAAGGATGCTTATGTGGGAGGGTGTGGGAAATGTGGCGGTGGGGCGTATGGGAATCCCTATATTTTTTTGTGTAACATTTATGTAATCTAAGTATCCTTTAAAAATAAAAATAAAGTACTATTTCAAAAAAATCTATAATAAACAATTGTCCTCTACATCCTTGTTCGAGTTAATACTATAGCACCCATTAATTGGAAATCTCTCAATGATATGATAAATCAGAGCAGTTGAAAATAGGGTTTTATTGAGAATTAAAAGCAATTATTATTATTCTTTATAAAATTTTATTGAACTATATCATTCATACATGAGCATACATAAACAATAACTGTATATTAAAAGTTGTGAATTTACAAAACAATCTTGTATATCATAATACAGGGTTCCCATATATCATCTCACTACTGACACCTTGCATTGCTGTGAAATAATTTTTACAAACTATGAAAGAGCATCATAAACATATATTACTACTAACTATAGCCAATATCTTACATTTGGTGTATTCACCCCCAACCTACCCAAATATTAACACCCTGTATTAGTATGGTATACTTGTTATAGTTCATGAGAGAATGTTCTTGTTTGTTTTTTTAACCACAGTCCATCTTCCACCACTGGATTCCCTGTGTTATATAGTCTTATGCTGCATAGAGTATATTGAAAGTGTAAACTCATTGGCTCTAATTTTCATCACAGAGATGTACTGTCATTACCCCAGTCAATTTAAGAACATTTTTATTACTCCAAAAGGAAAAATACCAAGCTAGTTACATTTCTGTATTAATTTACTGTTTAATTAAACTGTGCTCAAACAACATATTCATCATTTAGAGCCAAATATTCAAGTGGTCCAGGATTTGGTCTATTTCAAAATACACATGAAAAGAATTGCACTCCTTACCTATCATGTATTAATTAGGAAAAGATATTTAATTGTGTTGGTCAAGGCTTTATACATTTACTAATGTTTATTTCATGTTTTATGTCCTGATTAAATTACATGTATTTTTCTTTAAAAAAAAAAAGAATTGGACCTGGGAATGGGGCTTTAGTAGCAGGTTTGGTTTTCGGGGTAGTCTGAAGACTGAAATTTGGAATAAGGAAGTCAATCACAGTATACCCATTGTTTTCCATGAGGGAAGGGCTCAGTACTTAAATTTGAGGGGTTCAGCACTGGTCAGAGCTCTGGCAAACACTTTTGATATGAAATGAAGTTGAAAAGACAACATGGAAGTCCATCTCCTACTAAAATGGTAAATTATTACTACCTGCTGCCTCTGTCCCATAAAATCTGTCCCTGAAAAGGCTCTAGAGGAAAACATGGTATCTGGGAACAGGCAAACCCACAGTCATGAGAAATCTCTGGGAGGAAGGAAGGCTGTTTTGGCCTGGGGTGTGTGTCTATGTATGTGTTTGTTTGTGGTGGAGAATGTGACTAGCTGTAGCCTGGAGCATAGGTGCCTTGTGTACCTGTGAGAGGTGAGGCTTATGGAAAGTGTTTTCAGGTCTGTGCTGGGTTATCCACATGCACTACCTTGTGAAAAGCTTTGCCTACCTCTTGCCCTTACAACAGGAACCAAGGGCAAATGATAGGCCTTTAATGTGGTGTCAACAGGAGTAAATTCAGACATAGCTGACCAAAAACCTTGCTTGGTGAGGAACTGGGAAAACAGGTGGGGAGTGATGTATCCAGGAAGTCACACCCACATATCCTTCTCCAAGCCCTCAGATCAGTGAATTCCAATCTAATCCCAATGCTGGCTATTCCTGGAGACTTAAGAATGAAGCCCTGTAAAAATATTTCTTTGGAGCTAAACACTACACAGGTGCATGAACACTGGGTCTTGGCGGCTGTAGGCTCTCTTTCCAAAGGCTATTCTTTCCCATCCCATTTATCTTTTTTTTTTTAAGTAAACTTTATTTCAACTTCAAAAAATAAAATAACAGGCAAAAGGCAGCTTAAAATATTATGGAAGCATTATTTTAAAAAATTCTGTCCAGACACATATGGTTTGAATATACAATTGTTTGATCCCATATTTAATACTTCCAAAAGTTCTTATATTGGTTAGTCTAACAAGTCTAACTTCATAAAAACAGAAACATACATTTTATTTTGCTGATCATATGTCTATTAAGTTAAAATGTGTTGCAATAATTTGTCTGTATCTCATGGTCAGAATATTCCAGCATACATATGGACCACATTTTACTTGTTCATTCAGCTAATAATGTCTATTTTGCTTGCTAACAGATTTTGGTTATTAGGAAAATACATTTCTTATAAAAATGACTGTATATGTTTTTGGTAGATAGAAACACTCCTTTTTTTCTTGAACATTTGAAAATTGGTGGATCAAAAGTAGATGTACATATTTTGTTAAAGTGAAAATAAATTTTACCTTCACAACAGGAATATATGAGAACTCAAAATACTTCACCTATATTCCAAAATTTGTACTCAAATTCCTTAAAATTTTTTATGAAATAAAGAGGGTGTGTAATGTTATCTCATAGTAGCTTTAAACTTTATTTTCAAGATATATCACATTTATTATCTTATATGCATAAGAAATAATTAGATATCCTCTTTTGTGAAATACATTTTCAATACTTTTATCCTTTTTATTTTTGGAATTTTGGGGGATTTGCACATATACTGGATATGAATGTGTCATCCAATATATTATTTTAATGAATTATAATCAAATATTTTGCTTTTTTTTTTAATTAAGATTTTTATTTATTTATTTACTTTTTTTAAATTCTTTTTTTTTTATTGTGGGTAAAAATCAAAATTCTCACAATACATACAAACATTTGCAAAATGAAATATAAATATATATGCATATATGTGTATTTGCTTACAAAAATGTTATATATATATATATATATATATATATATATATATATTTTTTTTTTTTTTTAAGAGGTGCTTAGATTACCCAAAATATTACATGGAACCCACTGGGATTCCCATGTTGCCCACCTCCCACACCTCCCACACCTCCCACCACATCCCACAGAAACATCTGCAACTTAATGGACAGCAATCATTAATTTTAATTATTATAATTTCATTTGTTCTTATTTTACATTTAGTGACTTTAAAATAATAATTAATAATTAATAATTTGCCTATGCTAAATCAGAAAGAACTCTGCTATATATTTTTTTCTAGAATCATTGCTTGTTTGAATTTTTTTATTAACATTCTCAATAGTTTAAAAGAATTATCTTTCATCAACCTGGCAGGAATACTTAGGGATTTTGATAAGTGTGGGTAAAAGTTAATTTTTCACACATAGATATCATTATTTTCTTGTAAATATTATTGGAAAGACCTTTCATCTGTCTTCTAAATTGCCTTGGTGATATGTTATAAATCAAGGCATTGAAAAACTGGGTCTGTGTATGATCTCTCTAGTCTATTCCATTGGTCTTATTAGTTTGTTCACAATACCACATTGTCTTAACTTATGTAACCCTGTAAAATATCTTGAAATCTAGTAGTTTTTTTCCAATCCTTGAGTTTCTGTATAAATTTTAAAAATATGTTAATAATAGAAATTATAATTAAACACAAACAAAAACACAAACCAACAAAGAAAAGACTATTAACTTTTTTTTTCCAGATTGCAATGAATTGAATAGATAGTAAGCTATTAATTTATATCTTAACAATCTGGAGTTTTTCTCTTAGTAAATTGGATATACTGCACTAAATTTCATTTATCTATATTTTTTGAGCAATATTTTCTACTTTTATAGAAGATATTATGTACAGTTTCCTTAATATATACTTCTACAGACCTTATATAATTGTTGCTACTTTGGACATTATTTTTATCATTTACTAATTGTTGTTTATAAAATATAAAAACACAACTAAGTTCAGAAAACAAAATTAGCCAAATGGTGGGGTATGGAATTCCAAGGACCTGTACTTACACAGAAGTGGTGGAAAAATCATCAGAAACTTTCAAAATCAAATTGTTGGATCATTGGAAAAAAATAAAAAAATAAGAAAAAAATTTGAAGAGGATGATATTACAAGATAACTTTATTTTCAAATATGGCATGTTTGGGCAATGAAGGCTATATGTAAAATTTGGTATATATTTTCATAAAACAACCTGATTTCAGACATTTGGTGTGTAATATCATGTGCAAACAGCTTTTGACTGGATTCATGTGAACATGACCTTAAGAAAACTTACATTTTCAGAGATGCTTCAGAAAGCTGATGAAAAAAGTGAACTTTGGGTGTGATTATGCTTAATGTGAGAAAGTTCTAAAAATATCATAAAAGTTTAGGGAGTCAGGAGAAATAAATCTTTACTTACTGGATGTAATTGTTAAGAGCAGTTTCACAAGTGGTACCATTTGTAGTGCAAAAAATATGTTAGTTCAACATAAAGATAAGACCTTTTTAAATGATACCAACAGTAAGTAGGATAAAGAAAACATAATTAAAAATATCAAGAAGACCAATATAAAAGACTTTATAGACAATGGGACTTAAAACTTTATGTAGGTAAAACTATTTAGTTAAATCAAATTAAATTATAATTTGAGAAAACATTGAGAAGATCACAAAAATTGAGTAGGAGTTATGTGAGGATCAAAATGATATTTGAGAAAAGTTGCCTTAGAATCCATTGTGGAAGTCACTGTAGAAATAATGTGGAGATGAATGATTAACAAACATACATTAAAATTTCATTTATGAGGGAAACGGACTTGGCTCAAGAGGTTCAGCGTCCATCTACCATATGGAGAGACCAGGGTTCGATCCCTGGTACCTCCCGGTAAAAAAAAAAAAAAATTCATTTATGAATATTAAAATTGCTAATGTAAATGTTTTAAAGATTTGAGATTTTCAAAGAAAGTTTCAAAGGGAATATGTGTATTTATGATAGTCAGATTTTTAAGAGAAAATTAAAGGGAAAACCAATGTTTGAGAAATACTATGAGTATTGTTTATTGTCCATGGAACAAAAGAAAAGAAATTCAAATGAATGATGGCTCAGCCAAGAATTGAGAAAACATAAAACAGGATGGATAAATAGAGGATGCTTTAAATTTCTTATAATAATCTGCTGTAACAGAAAAAAAAATATTAAGGGTAGATTACTCACGGTAATGAATGACATAGTAAGAACAATGAAATATCAGAATTATGATCAAGTCTAGTTGAACAATGAGGGAAAATGTGGAATTAGAAAAGAAATTCTGGAGCTTTTAATAAGCCAATATAAAGTTGAGACAAAGGCATACAGGCATAACTTTGAATTGTAAAAGTTTATTTAATCTTTTAGAGACTTCTTTTAATTTCCTGGCTGCTGAAAACAAATACCATAAAATGTTATGGCTTAAACTATGGGAGGTTATTCTCTCATGGTTTTGAGGCTGGGAAAACATACAAATCAACGCATAATCAACACTGTGCTCTCTTCCCAAAGACTGGCATTGTGGGGCTGGCTGCCTGTGATCCTGGTTCCTCTGTCATACGGCAAGGCAAATTGCAATGTCTGCTTGTCTCTCCTTTCTGTTTCAGCTTTCATTCATTTCAGATTCTTGCTTGCATAGCTTTCTCTGTCTCTGTCTGAATTGTCTGTCTCTAGCACTAAGATTAAAACACACTCTCATTTATGTGGATCACACCTAAACTAAAGTAACCTTATAAAAAGAAAATAGGCACAATTAATTAGTTTATAACCACAGGAATGGATTAGATTTAAGAACATGTTTTTCTGGACTACATAGAACTTCAAACCACCACACTCCACCTTCTGGACTCAAAAATGAAAAATTCTTTCCATTTGAAAAATACATTCATTACATCAAAATATCCTAAAAGCCTTAAATCATTTCAGTAAAAATCCTTAGTACAGTCTCATCAAAATTGGTTATGGATTTGGTTTGCCATGGGGCATAATTCTCCTCTGTCTGTGGATCCACAAAACCTAGGAAACATGTTATATGCCTACAATATGCAAAGAAGGGACAGGCATTATATAAAAATTTCCATTCCCATAGGGATAAATTGAAAGGACAACTAGGGTTACATGTCCCAAAATATTCTGAAACTGCAGGGCATACTCCATTAGATTTCAGTGTCTAAAAGTAATTTATGAAACAATGTTTTGACTTCTGAGCCTGATGAAGTGGCAACCCCACCCCTTCAAAGTACTTGTACAGCAGCCATGATTTCCCTGATCATGTGTGAAGGCTTCACCCTCTCAAAGCATCTGGATTGTGGTCAGAAACTCTAAAATCCCTGGTGCACATGCTCCACACTCATCAAGCATTAGGGTAGTCGCCAGACTTTCTGCAATCCCCAGGGCAGAGGCTTCACCCTCTGAGAACACTATGGAGATAGCATTCTTCTTGAACAATGGGGTTGAATGACCAGCATCTCCAAATGCTACACACATTCCTAACACATGAGTGGGCCTATTCTCTTGATCTGAGAAGATGTCCTCAGTTCAGATATCAATTTTCATGGTCCTTTTGTTGCTGGATTTCCTCTAGTTTCTTGGCTATGTTTAAGAACATGCTGGTATAGTTAGGCCCTTAGTTTATTAAAGAAATGAGACAAGGGGAGAAAATAACAGATTACAAATTTCCAGGTATACTTGCAGGCTTGTCCAGGTAGAGAAGGAGAACAAAAAAAGAGGGGGGGGTGATTTAACCTCTGTGCTTGCTTTTCTCAACCATTAATTATTCCTCCTACTTGCTAATGTTTGGGGGAGGGTTCCCAATTGTTTGCTGCTTTAATTGATTACCCCATGAGACATTTCCCCCAGGGGTGTCCAATGGGAGAGACCCTTGATAATAACCAGGACTTTTCATTGATCCTGGATGATCAAGGAAACTTATTGCAGATTCTTCTAGCAGCTTTCTGTTGCGGGTCTTTCTCTTAGAGCATTTCTAGGTGGAATTCCATGGCCATGACTTTCATGGACACATTTTTCTGCCAGATCCCAGATTCATCTTCTTATTCCCTAAACTGGCCTTCTTCAACTCCCCCCTCAGAGGGTTTACACCCTTATTCTTAAAGGGATGCTGAAGGATAATGGTCATTCTTCTGTAATTACTTCCTGCCAGTTTAGGCAGTAGGCCCTACATGAGAAGGTGGAAAACCCACTTGCTACTCTATTGTGGTTGGGCAAAGACAAATCTGGCATCATGAATGGGGCTGGATGTAATCCCCATATGGCTAACAAGGTGTTGATTATGGAAGAAATGAACTTAATTAAAATTTTGAAGATATGTGGTCACACTAAAAGGATACTGGACCACAAAAGTATGTGCCTATAAAGGCTGCACCTTCCCAAGATGTTGGGCTTTATCTTGCAGGTTTTGAATGTTGTTTAGGACTATTTCAGAGTGATTTACATAGAGACAGCACTTCTCTTTATGAAACAGATATGTTCCTCCCTGTGCTGCTGTTAACATATTAAGTGCCCTGCAATTTTGCAGCACCACAGCAGAAAGAAAGTCCATTTTCTCTCTTTGAGCTTCTAAGGAAAGGGTAGTTTTTTTTATTATGCTGGCTTTAGGGAGAGATTGTAATAGACAATAGGGTTTGGTATAAAATTCCAATCCCAGTTTTCCCATGGTGGTGGTTATGCTTGGGACTGCTAAGAGAAATAGGGGGAGGCACTGCCAAAGACATAAACTCACAAAGACAGTATAGGCAAGAAGACAAGCATATGGCAAACAGAACAATACTGAAGAAAGCCATCCCTTTTATCTTATTGGAATTTTCACTAACTACTTGGAAAATGAATTAAGTTTACCAAGGCTTTTAACATGTTCAATACTTTCTGCATATGATATGGAATAGAAAAAAATATCACCATAATCAACAGACTTTTATCTAGAATAGAAGAGATATAAGTACAGTATTTAATACCAATTAATGCAGAAATTCCTCTTTGAGCTGCAGTTAATAGATCTATGCTCCAGGTTTGCAATACTAAACATGTTATCTCAACATGGGAGCAGGTCATAATGCCAATTGTGTTTAAGTTCTGTTTACATCATTCTGGTAATCATTGCTTCATTTGGTATGCCCTTTACACAGCCAGCATGCTGTACCACAGTTGATCTCAGAAAGAATTTAGGAAGGTAAGGCTCCACTATTTCACTGGTCTGTGCATGGTGCCTTTTGGCACTATGAAAAAGAGAGTCTTTGGGTAATGCCCATTGTACATGTGTTCATATCCAGCTATTGCCAGCTGATGTGGGAGTCTGAAACTACAACATGCTCTCCATCCAATTCAGAGGCATAACCAGAGATGTAGTAGATACATTTATTGTTTTAGGGATCAGTGACCAATCTAGCCAATAACTAAAATGGAGAAGTATGGAGAGGCACTGTATTACCTCTCAATGCAGTATATTGAAGGCCTGGTTTGAATGCACAAGAGGGTTTGATGGTACAAAAGTCATTCTCTTTTAATTTTCATATACTTCTAAATACTTCCAATGCAATCATAATATATCAAATGAACTTAACTTTTTAGTACTTTGCATTTTATTTCTATACTTTTACAATGATGATGTTAATTAACAGGTATTTTACTTTAGCAGTACAAGAAATATTACCTTCTTCATTTTGTGAAAATCTAAGATTCCCAATGGAATCAAGATTATCTTTCCTTACCACCATTTTAATATGCAGATTGAGGTGGCCTCTGACATGTTCTCTTGTTATGAAGTTAATTTTGCTTTGGTTCTGGAATAATTATAATTGTTTAATTTGTTATTACTCTCCTGATGTATGAATATATACACTGAAAAAATAGGCTGATACAAATGGAGTTAGACACAAAAAGACAAATCACTTTTTCTTATGATTTTCATTCTCTTACAGAATAAGTTTAACTGTAAGATAACATTTTTTTTTATTGTGGGTAAAAATCAAAATTTTCACAATATATACCAACATTAGCAAAATGATATATAAATGTATAAGCATTTATGTGCATTTGCTTACAAAAATGTTATTTATGTGTATATATAAATATATTTTAAGAGGTGCTTAGATAACCAAAATATTACACGGGAACCCACTGGGATTCCCATGTTGGCCAAGTCCCACACCTCCTATGACATCCCACACTAACATCTCCCACAAGTGTGGCCTATCACCCTCAAAGGACTTACACATCCTGGGGCCTTGCCACCAACCATAGACCACAGTTCACACCGTAGACAATACTCTCCCCACACAGTTCTGAGTGGGGTGTGCTGTTTTAAAATGGCCTACATCCGTTGCCACAAAGGTACTCAGGACAACCTCCAAATCCCAAAGAAGACCCTGTATTTCAACTGCTTGCCCCCTCTCTGCCCCAAAAGTGTCTAGTGGCCACTGGCTCCACCTCATTGTTATAATTTCTTCCATTGCTAGAATCACCATATGTGAACAACAGAATACTATCAAGTCCACTCTAGTCCATAGTTCTTCTCCAAATCCTGATGGGACTGGGATGGTGATGTCCACTCCACCTCCAAGTGAGAGAGGGCTTATATCCCATGGATATTGTTGGTGGGATGATCCTGCCTGCAGATGCAGGCCCTCTCCATTCCCTGGGATGGACATTGCCCATCGTTGTCTCCTCGCCAGTTGACTTGGATGAATCCATTGAGCTGTGGGGTAGGAGTTGCAGCTCCACCGAGATTCCATGCACAACTGGCACATAGGTAGGCCAGAGGCTCCAGTCTTTGGAAGTATACCTAAAAACTTCAGCATCACATATAGGTTTGAATAGAAGGGACTGATGAACCATGTGCAGGGAGGACTTATTTGAGTCCAGTTCTGTCACTCTCAGGAGCATAGATTCCAAAATAGAGCCCACTGATAAGGCATCAGTCTCTGGGTCTAACCCCACTTTTATAGGACCTGGGTATCACCAAAGCTCTCAGTAGCCCCTCTATGTGGGGTGATAGGCACTTAGATGTTCTATGAGCTCCTACTGAGGTGTGCGTAAGAGTTACCTCTGGGATGACCTCCCGATTCTCTTTGAAGTCTCTTAGCCACTTGAACTCATTTGTCTTTACCTTTTCCCCCTTTAATTCAAGGTCTTTTTCCAGTTGTGTTGCCAGTTGGCATTTGGTATTAATCCCTCATTGCCAGGGAGGCTCATTCCCGGGAGTCATGTCCCACGTTGGGGGAAGGTAATGCAATCATATGCTGAGTTTGGCTTAGAGAGAGGCCACATTTCAGCAACAAGGTGGCTCCCAGGTGGCAAACCTTAGGCACCCCACAACTGCAGGCTAAGTCTCAGTTACAAGAGCAAAGACTCAAAAGGGTAGTCATCAATAAAAAGAACACATGAGTGGGTCATCTTATTTTGAAAGACACTGACCCTGCACTCAGAGGACTATTGCTGCTCCATTGGAGACTGTAGCAGAGCTCTCCAGGCTAGGAATTCAGATTCCCTCATATATTGTGTGATTGTCCATCCATCGGGACCATGCCCCATCTTTTGATCTTTTGAGCAATTTTGTATATCTTTCATGTATATTCAGATGAACTAATTCCCATGAAACCCCCCTCCCAGACACCCCCCACCAATAATCCCCTGCAGTACTCACTGTAACCCTTCTGTGATCCAAATCCTCCATGAACATGTAGTCCATAAAATAATCAAATATACTTACTAGGAAAAAGAAACAAGAATGATAAGCTTACATGTAGGAGACAAACATATGGAAACTCAGGGGGAAAAAAAAAAAGAAAAGGAAAAAAAACAAATATTCAAACAAAAAACAAAATAATATAAAATATATTTAGTGGATTGGGACATTCAAAAAATGGGAAAAAAAGGCAAAGGCAAAGGAAACGTCTTTAATATATATATTAAATATATATTAATATATATTCATTTTTTAATATAATATTAATAATATATATTCATTTTTTTTCCTTTCTCTTTTTTTTTTCTTTCCTTCCTTTTATCACTGTGTTATCGGATGTCTGGTGAGCCGTGGTACCTTCCCCCACTCAATCACCATTGTCTCCCAATTTTTCATTTGATTTTCAAAGAAGTTTTAGGTCAAAGCAAAGTCACATACAGAGTGCCAGAGACTCCCAGATACCAAACAACACCCCCTTCCACACCCAATATTAAACCTCCATTTTTTTTTTAATGTTAGCATTGTTATAACTGTTATACAGATAGCAAAATATAGCAACTAAACATTGTCAATGATTTACAGTATAGTTTACAATTTAGATGACACAGTTTAATAATTTTGATGATCTTTACCATGTCCTTTTTCCATTACTGTAAGGTAATGAAAAACCTTCCGCATGACCACCAAACACCCCATTAGATCTTGACTGTTCCGTTCCACCCAGGCCCCAGGGCCCATGATACCACCCTCTCCCTACCCATGGAATGTCAAGATTCACAGTTACATGCCCTGGGGATTTGAACCTGGCCTTCCTAATCCACCCACCCCCCCAGTGCTGCACCACCAAACCCAGGAACACCACCACTCATCTGCCCCATCTCCCAACATGCAACCACACTCTATCCCTTTACCATAGATTGTGTCCATATGGGTGATGGCTCAATGCCTGCTCTTCTCTTACTCTCCCTTGTTAACCTATCTTTCAGACAATGGTTCTCAGAGACTGCTCACTTTCCTCAGTTCAGATCAGTGAGGTCATATACTGTTCATCCTTCAGTGCCTGGCTTGCTTCACTCAACATAAGGTCTTCAAGATTCATCCACGTTATTTCATGTGTTATCACTTTGTTCCTTCTTACAGATGAGTAATATTCCATTGTATGTATGTACCACATTTTGCTTATCCATTTGTCTATTGATGGGCACCGGGGCTGTTTCCAACTTTTGGCAATGGTGAACAATGCTGCTATGAAAATTGGTGTGCATATATCTGTTTGTGTTTTTGCTTACACTTCTTCTGGGTATATACCCAGCAGTGGAAATGCTGGATCATATGGAAGATCTATTGTTAGTTTTCTGAGGAACCACCAAACTGTCCTCCACAGTGGCTGGACCATACCGCAGTCCCACCAGCAGTAGATGAGAGTTCCTATTCCTCCACATCCTCTCCAACATTTAGTGTCTCTTTTTTTTTTAATAGCTGCCTTTCTGATGTGTGTAAGATGATATCTCATTGTAGTTTTGATTTGCATTTCCCTGATAGCAAGCGATGTTGAGCATTTTTTCATGTGCTTTTTAGCCATTTGTATTTCTTCCTTGGAAAAGTGTCTTTTCAGGTCACTTGCCCAGATTTTAAATGGGTTGTTTGTCCTTTTATTTTCAAGGTGTAGGATTTCTTTATATATGCAGGATATTAGGCTCCTATCAGATATATGGTTGTTGAATACTTTTTCCCATTGGGTAGGCTGCGTTTTTATTTTCTTAATAACATCCTTTGAGGTGCAAAAGTTGTTAATTTTAATGAGATCCCAATTATCTTTTTTTTTTCTCTTGCTGCTCGTGCTTTGGCTGTGAAGTTCATGAATCCATTTCCTATTACAAGGTCCTGTAGATGCTTCCCTACATTATCTTCCAAGGTTTTTATGGTTTTGGCTCTTATATTTAGATCTTTGATCCATCTTGAGTTGATTTTTGTATAAGGTGTGAGATGGTATTCTTCTCTCATTCTTCTGGATATGGATATCCAGTTCTCCAAGCACCACTTGTTAAAGAGGCCATTCTCTCACAACTGAGTGGGCTTCATGGCTTTGTCAAATATCAGATGACTGTATATGTGAGGATCTATATCAGAAATCTCAATTCAGTTCCATTGGTCAGTAGGTCTATCCTTGTTCCAATACCGTGCAGTTTTGATCACTGTAGCTTTGTATTATGTTTTAAAGTCAAGTAATGTGATACCTCCAACTTCATTTTTCTTTTTCAATATATCTTTGGCAATTCGGGGCCTCTTGCCACTCCAAATATATTTTGTGGTTAGTTTTGCCAGTTCCTTAAAAAATATAGTGTTGACTTTTATTGGGATTGCATTAAATCTGTAGATTCATTTTGGTAGGATAGACATCTTGTTGATGTTAGTCTTCCTATCCAAGAACAGGGAATATTTTTCAATTTATTTAAGTCTTCTTTGATTTCCTTTAACAGTGTTGTGTAGTTTTCTGTATATATGTCCTTTACATGTTTAGTTAAATTTATTCCTAAGTATTTGATTCTTTTATTTACTATTGTAAATGGTATTTTTTTCCTGATTTCCTCCTTATTTTGCTCCTTTTTGGTGTACAGAAATGCTACTGATTTTTGAGCATTGATCTTATAGCCTGCAACATTACTGTACTCCTTTATAAGTTCTAAAAGTCTTGTTGTAGATTTCTCAGGGCTTTCTATGTATAGGATCATGTCATCTGCAAATAATGAAATTTTTACTTCTTCTTTTCCAATCTGGATGCCTTTTATGTCCTTTTCTTGTCTCAGTGCTCATGCAAGTACTTCTAAGACAATGTTAAATAGGAGTGGTGATAGTGCGCATCCTTGTCTTGTTCCCGATCTCAGAGGGAAGGCTCTTAGGATTTCACCATTGAAAATGTTAGCTTTGGGTTTTTCATATATACCATTTATCATTTTCAGAAAGTTTCCATCTATTCCTATCTTTTGTAATGTTTTTATGAGGAAAGAGTGCTGTGTTTTGTCGAATGCTTTTTCTGCATCTATAGAGATGATCATGTGATTTTTTTCCTTCATTCTGTTTATGTTGTGTATTACATTGATTGATTTTCTTATACTGAACCATCCTTGCATACCTGGGATGAAACCCACATGGTCATGGTGTATAATCCTTTTGATATGTTGTTGAATGCGATTAGCAAGGATTTTGTTAAGGATTTTAGCATCTAGATTCAATAGAGAAATTGGTCTGTAATTTTCCTTTCTTGTGGTATCTTTATTTGGTTTTGGTATTAGGGTAATGTTGGCATCATAAAATCAGTTAGGTAATATTCCTTCTATTATTTTTTGGAAGAGCTTAAGTAGAATTGGTGTTAGCTCTTTCGGGAATGTTTGGTAGAATTCAGCTGTGAAGCCATGTGGTCCTGGACACTTCTTAGTTAGGAGGTTTTTAATGACTGAGTCTATCTCTTTACTTGTAATTGGACTGTTGAGTTCATCTATTTCTTCTTTCATCAATGTCAGCTGTTTTTGGGTTTCTAGAAACTTGTCCCTTTCCTCTAAATTATCATTCTTGTTGGCATATAATTTTTCAAAGTATCCTCTATGATACTCTTTATTTCTGTGGGGTCAGTGGTGATATCACCTTGCTCATTCCTTATTTTATGTATTTGCATCTGTTCTCTCTTTTTCTTTGTTAGTGTGGCTAAGGGTTTGTCAATTTTTTTGATATTCTCGAAGAATTAACTTTTGGTTTTGTTTATTGTTTCCAGTGGTTTCTTATTCTCTATTTCATTTAGTTCTACTCTAATCTTGGTTATTTCCTGCTTTCTACTTCCTTTAGATTTAGTTTGTTGTTGTTTTTCCAATTCCTCCAAGTGTGCAGTTAGGTCTTCAATTTTATCTCTTTCTTCTTTTTTTATATATGAATTTATGGCTATGATCGTTCCTCTCAGGACTGCTTTCGCATTAGTTTCAAGGTAGTTACTGAATTCTTTAGAAATTTCATCTTTGGCTAATTTCCTGTTTGTCTAAGAGTGTGTTGTTTAACCTCCATATCCTTGTGCCTAACTTGTTTCTCTGGCCCTTAGTGATTTCCAACTCCATTCCATTGTGGTCAGAGAAAGTACTTTGTATAATCTCAATCTTTCTGAATTCATTGAGTGTTGTTTTGTGTCCTAGCATGTGGTCTATTTTGGAGTATATTCCATGTGCACTTGAGAAGAATGTAAATCCCACTCTATTTGGGTGTAGTGTTCTGTATATGTCTCATAAGTCCAAGTCTTCTAATGTATTGTTGAGTGCCTTAGTTTCTTTATTGATTCTCTGCCCAGATGTTCTGTCTAATGATGATAGTGGTGTGTTGAAGTCCCCTGCTATAATTGTAGAGGAATTTACTTCTCCTCTTAGTTTTTCCGGAGTTTGCCGCCCGTATTTTGAGGCACCTCGATTAGGTGCGTAAATGTTGATGATTGTTCTCTCTTCTTGAGAGATTACTCCTTTTACTAATATGTAGTGTCCATCTTTGTCTCTTACAATGGTTTTGCATTGAAAGGCTATTTTGTTTCATATTAGAATAGCTATTCCTGCCCTTTTTTGGCTATTGCTAGCTTGTAAAATGTTTTTCCAGCCATTCACTTTCAGCCTCATTGATTCCCTGGGTCAAAGGTGGGTTTCTTGTAGAAAGCATATATATGGATCATATTTTCTTATCCATTCTGCCAATCTGTGTCTTTTGATTGGTGAATTTTATCCATTAACATTCAGTGTTATTACTCGTAATGAATTTCTTACTTCAACCATTTTTTCTTTGGGTTAATGTATGTCATATGGTGTTTTGTTTCTCTTTTTGAGTTTTCAGTAGTTTTTAAACTCTCCTCCAAATCTCTCTCCTTTGTTTTTTCCTTTCAACTTGTAGAGATTCCTTTAGTATTTCTTGAAGTGCTGGTTTCTTCTTTTTATATTCTCTTAATTGCTGTTTATCTGTGAATATTTTGAACTCTCCATCATTTTTGAATGCCAATTTTGCTGGATAGAGAATTCGTGGCTGGAAGTTTTTTTCTTTTAGTGTTTTGACTATGTCATACCACTGTCTTCTTGCCTCCATGGTTTCGGCTGAGAAATCAGCACTTAATCTTATTGTGCTTCCCTTGTATGTGATGGTTCTCTTTTCTCTTCCTGCCTTGAGTATTTTCTCTTTGTCTTGAGCATTGGACATTTTGACACGTATATGTCTTGGAGTTGGCCTGTTGGGATTTGCACTATTTGGGGTACGCTCTGCTTCCTGGTTCTGCACATCCATCTCTCTCAATAGAGTTGGGAAGTTTTCAGCCATAATTTCCTTCAACACTCCTTCTATTCCCTTTCCCTTCTCTTCTCCTTCTGGGATGCCCATAATGCGTATGTTTGTGAGTTTTGTATTATCAGTTAATTCCTTGAGGCCATGCTGGATTTTTTCTATCTTTTTGTCTATCTGTTCTACAATCTCTTTGATTTCAACTGTATTGTCTTCCCTATCACTAATTCCTTCCTCTGCCTGTTCAATTCTGCTGCCATTTGAGTCTAGCATCTTTTTCATTTCTTGGCTTGTGCCTTTGTTCACCATCATATCCATTACCTTTTAAAGCATGTTAGCTATTTCTTCAGTATGTTCCCCCTGTGTCTTCTTTATATCCTTAATCTCTTCCTTCAGTTCTTTAAGTTGGTCCATGATATTTGTTTGGATAGCTTTGATTAGTTGTTCGATGTACTGCATTGCTTCCTGGTTTTTATTTTGTGCACTGGACTGGTCCATGTTTTCCAGTTTCTCAGAGTCATTTGTATTTTTCTGTTGCCCTCTGGTCATAATATTATTTTGATGTGTTTGTTCAGTTGATTAGCTTTTCTCTATGCTCTAGAATTTTATTTAGCTGTTGGTTCTGTGTGTGATTTAAGTTTTCTCTTTGGCAGTTTTTCTTCTTATTTTATTTCCTTGCTTCTTTCTATGTTCCCTTGAAGGCAAAACGTTAGGGTCAGAGGAATCAAAAGATGTAAGGAAGGCAGAAGGATCAGAGTAATATTGATAAAAGTCAGAAGAGGGGCAAAATGAGACTTAATGAGATGAATATTTAACTTGTGTAGGCAGTGTAGAGTACTAGGAAAAAATATGGAGTTCCTACAATCGACTGGGAAAACAAATGGAGGAATATATATATAGTGATTTAGAAGGCTAGAATTATGAGGAGGGAAAGAAATAGTAAAGAAGGGTCTGAAAGGAAAAAGTTAATACTAAAAAAAAAAAAAGAAGAAAACAAAATAGATAGAATAGAAATTGACACCCTTGAGTTGTGGGTCTATGAAAAAATGTTGTATCTAAGAGCCACAACAGAAAACAGAAGGCAGAAAGATGCAGGAAGTGTAAGCGATAGCTTGATATACCAAATCAATATATACAGCGAGTGGAAAATTACTGAAGAAGCACAGCAAAGAAGCGTCAAGCTAGCAGTACCTAATTAAAAAAAAATGGAAGAAAAAAGCAAGGGGGTAAGAAGGAGGAAAGAAAAGCAAGGGACCAGAAAGAAACAGAGGAAACCAAAGATCCACACAGGCAAGCAGTCAAACAGAGCTAAGGGGGTCAATGATTTCCCTAGGGTCCACGTGAATCCTTCCTGCCTACTTGTTTTATCAATCAATTTACCCACAGGGTTCTATATGCAGGTCCTGAAACAGCTTTTAGCTATTAAACTAAATTAAAAAGAATTTATTTTTCATTTATTGAAGAGACCTTCTCACTTTTTTTTTTAATTTTAATTTTAATTTTTTAGCGTAATCCAGGACCCAAAATAATTACTCCTCTAGACCAACCCCCTTACGGAAGGTCCCTAGCTGGGCCCGTGGAAATTATTCAAGCACGTCCCACTTCCTGGACTCCCCAGGGTAGCTGTAGCTCTGATGTTAGTCAGTGCAGAGTGCTAAAGATGGCCGATTCCGCCCCTTCTGGAGCTGAGCTCGAGCGTCACCGGGTTGCTAATAAATCAGTTTGAGTGCAGATTTGCATCTGCTCTCAGTCTGATGCTGCTTCAGGTCGGTTTATCTGCTCCCCAAAGCTATGAGGCAGTGCAGGCAGCCATATTGATGTCTAAAAATAAAAAAATACCCTTCCCTGTCCTCCAACAGAATCCTCTGTCTTTTGGGAAGTTTCCTCTCTTCCTGGCTCCGCAGTGGCCTAGGTCTTATCCCTGGGTCGCTATGGAAATCAGCTCCGTCCCCCGACCAGAATCCCTGTCCTGGTTCACCGTGTGCCAATTAGCTGGTTTGTTCTGTTCACACAAGATCCAAGGAGCGCCAGGCAGCCAGATCCCCAGAAAATAAAACTGTCTCGCCTGCTCGCTCCCTAAATGTGGGGCTCAGCCATCTGTGCCGACCCCCACCGGCAGCCTTAAAACTCATGAATCTCCACCGTTTAAAATGCACAAATCTCCACCGTTCTGTCCACGCCGTTGATCCGTGCAGATAGATGTCCCAAGCTTCTCACTCCACACGTGCACAGTAGAGACCCCCGGGCAGGACCCCATCCACAATCCACCTTGCTCTGGGAGCTTGCAGTGTGTGCCCTCCTACACTACCGCCATCTTGAGTCCCAACCCTGTAAGATAACATTTTAAAAATCTCTTTGAAGGCCATTTCTAATTAAGCTATTTTGCATTGTGACCATGCAGTTTTACACAAGAATATTTTTCTCTAATTATTAGCTTCTAATTAAAATGTCCTCAATCCTTGAAAGTACAATTTGCAACATTTTCCTTTTCTTCAGAGCTTTGCTTATTTCCCATTTTGACTTTGACAGACCTAGGATGAGAAGTTCTAATTCCAGTATATGCTGACTGAGGTCACTGAAGCCTCAGGGAAACTGTTTTTTCTGAGATGTTTAGGAACCCCAACACTGGATTTGGGAGGCCTTCTCCACTTCCCAGTCCTCAGACTGGTAGCTACTGGACTGGAAGAGTAGGCTTCAGTGCCAAGGGTTGAGAATTCCACCAGGCAGTAATTTAGTCCACACTTGGAACCAGGAGAGAAAGCAGGGTTATTGGCACCAGTGGAAGAACAGGAGACAGGGTGTCTCCAATTTGCCTTCCCCTGAGCCAAAGGAGGTAGAAGTTGCCAGGCTACAGACTGGAGAATAGAGTAGTTACCATCACAATGGTGAAGCTGGTCCTGAACTGTCCATAAGAAAAGGCAAACTCAGCTTGTAATTATCATCACAATAGCTAGAATAGTAATTTCAGTTATTATCCTTCTTCTGTTTTATACTATAAAGTCATATATGTAATTATCTTAATTTTCAGTTACAGTTTCTATAAATTTTTACTCTAGAAAAATGGGCACTTTTATTAACAAGAATTTTATTAGTAACAAATTTGCTGTTTTTCTGCTTTTTTAGCAGTTGGAGCAATTCCACTTGTGATTTATACATCAAATACAATTGCAAGACAGTTGTAATGAGTTAAAGACTCATTTTTAGGTTATCTTCCATGGTTATCTAATTTGTAACATGCAAATACCAAATCTGATTTCCTAGTCACAAGCAGACCAACAACATTAAACAGATTTAAAAGTTAAATACAAATTTAAGCACAGATTGAAACAGAAGAGACGATTTTATACCCTTAGAATTTTCTAAGAACCTTTTAATCTTAACTGATGGCATATAAGGAGGTTTCTTATTTTCCAGGTGATAGGTTTAGTAAATGGCCTAAATCTTGATCCCCATTCACACCCCTTATTAGGCACACCCGAATTTAAAACTAAGAAAACTGTTTCTCAAAGGGAGTTAATGGAAGTTTGAGGTGCATTTCATCATCTCTTTAAGGAGATGTGACCTCATTGTCTCTGAACCTCCAAGTGCAGCATAGCCATGGCAACCACCTTGACCCTGCTTGCCATCACTTTCTAACCCTGTCCCAGATCAGGAAGCCTGTTGTGGTCAGTAGGATGGCAAGCTGGCAAAGGGAGAGACATGTGCAGGGAAGCACATGTGTAAACCCCCAAAGCTGCCACCATCAGGAGCAGGTCCTAGGCAGGACAAGGCATTGGCAGCCACTTCCAGGAGCTGGGGTAGCACTAAAAAAAGCCAGTGATTTATGGTACACATGCCCCTCCAGGTTGGAAAAAATGGCTCTGCTGCACTCAGAGCTTGGCCCAGAACACCCCATCTTGGTAGGTCCCTACTTCGAGCCCCTGCCCTGTGTCCCTCCCCAACCAGCCAGGGTCAAGTCTAACAAGCCTGGGCACATGGATCAGACATGGAGACAGATAGGTACTGTGCCCCACCCCCCACCCCCAGCTGGGAATTATGTCCTGTGGTGGCCTTTAGGGGAATCCACTGAAAATGGATAACCAAAAAAGGGCATTAAACAGGCTGTTATTCATAGTTTAGACTTACCACTACCTGCTTCTCCTGGTTGGTGCACCAATATATGTTGACAGATTTCCTCTAGGTTCTTGGCTATGTTACACAAAATAATTTAAAAACATGTCAGTTTAGTTAGGCCAGTAGTTTATTAAGGAAATGAGAGATGAGGAGAAAATAAAATATTACATGTTTCCAGGTATACTTGTGGGCTGCTCCAGGAAGAGAAGGAGAGAAAAACAAAGTGATGATTTAGCTTCTGTGTTTCCTTTTTAAACCATTAACTATTCCTCCTACTTGCTAATGTTTAGGGGAGGGGTCCCAGTTATTTCCTGTTTTGATTGATTACCCCACCCATCAATCCCCAGGGGGCCTAATTATAAGGCCCCCTGAGAATATCTGGAGTCTTTACTTTATCCCAGACACTCAAGGAAGATTCTTCTGTTTTTTTTTCAGGAGCTTTCTGTTGGGGAGCTTTCAGAGAAACTATGAAACATCAAGGAGAAACAGGTAGCACTTTCCAAATTATTTTGGAAATCTCCTAGACTAACTATCCAATTTCATCACTCTCAATTCCAGCTTTCCATGCAACATCAGAAGTCAATTTTGTCAGGTTCTCTGAGACTTTAAAACAAAGGATACTTTTGTTATAGTTTCCAATAATACATTAATCATTTTCTTATAAAGCCTCATTAGAAGTAAAGTTAGCATCCATATTTCCATTTAAAAAAAGTCTCCTCAATGAATTCTAGGCTTGATCTATCAAGAAGCTCACAATTCTTCCAGCTTCTATCCATTACCCAACTGTAAAACCATTTCCACATTTTTGGTATTTGCAACAGCAGCACCTTATATCTGGTAAAAACTCCATTTTAGTTTCCTAAGTTATTAAAAGTAAATACCATATATGGGTTCAGCTTAAACAATGGACACTAATTGTTCATTGTTTTGAGGCCAATAAATTGCTCAAACCATGACATCATCAAGGCTATGCTTTCCTCCTTTAGACTTCTATGGCTGGTTGCCAGTGATCCTGGCTCTTAATCACATGGCAAGGCACAAGGTGGCATCTGCTGATATCACTCTCCTTTTCCAGATTTCATTGATTTCGGCTTCTTGCTTCCATGGGTTTCACTCTTTCTGTCTGACTTTCATTCTCTTATAATGAACTCTAATAAGATTAAGAATTATTCTGGTAGAGTTGGGTCAAGACTTAACTCAAATAACTTCATGAAAATATCCTACTTACAATGTGTTTATACCCACAGGAAAGCAGTAGATTTACAAATGTGTTTTTCTGGAATACATATAACTCCAAACAACACAAGACTACTTCTTCACTAGTAAATCACTTGTATAAATGAAGATACTTAAAAATTATAATTTTATAAATACTTTCCTATATATCAAGCATTCAAATCTTAGATTGGTATATAAAGCTTGTATCTGGAGATATGGTAATGGAGAAAACTATCTATATTTGTATGTATTCAATATTATGTTTTGCCATATAAGTTCTGAATAATCCAACCTCTACCTATTGAGACCTGATTAATCATTCTTATGAATTATTTTGTATTTTACATTACCCTTTCTATTTACCCTCTATAAAATGAGTGAGGACTTTAAATAATCACATATATAATGAGTTGGTATAATTAAATATATTTGTTGAAAATCATGAGATTAGATATGCTTTTGTGTCTTCACATATTTTGCAATATCTATAATTTCACAGCAAATACTTTAACAAATTAAATATGAAATTGCATTTTCTGACTTATACAATTAAATGTGAAATAAATACATAAATATTATGATACTGAATTCAAGTAGTTTATGTATTTGGTGGTGAAAAAAAGGAAATCTAAGTTATGCATAAATCAAACTGAATGAATATTTATTCTACATAGAGAGTGCCAAAATACAGAACTAAGAAAACTCTGGGTTTTGCCCCCTTAATTGCATGATGGAATATTTTCTTACTATTTTTCAGAGCACTCTTCTTTCCCTTGGCCTATTTCATCATTATATCAACAACTCTTTTCTGAATGGAAAATTTTAAAGAGATAAACACTTCTCCTTGCTGCAGGTCTTTTTTTTTTTTATGGTTGTATTTATTTATATGTTATTTTCTTATATTTTTCTGAATAAATGTCCATGTCTTCCAATTATAAAATGAAAACATCTAAATGGTCAAAATTTTAATCTCTGTACAATCTTAAACCTACTTCAATTTATATAACTCTATAACATAAAGCTCCATGTCAATTTTTAGACTAAATACATCACCAAAATTACCCACTCTCTGGTAGACAAGTAAGATTCCTTAAATATTTTCTGGTTTTTATACTGGCATAGACTTTTGCCTGATTAATACACAACAGCTTGGGCACTTGCCCAAGAGCAATAATCCAAATTACTAACAAAATAAGAAATAAATCATTCATATAAATCATACGTTACTTAAGAAATGTGAATTTGCAAACAAGTTTTGTTTTTGATGCATTATCTGTTATTTAAAAAGTAAGGAAAAGGCACAGGAGTTTTTCAGTTAAAAAATGCAAAAATAAATATATGGAAACAATTAATAAATTTTGAATTCTACTAGGAAAGAGACTATTGAAAATGAAGGGACTTACTGAATAGTTAGCTAATGGGAAAAATGCAGAGATGTCATAGTGCTAAAGAGATGATCAAGGTGGTCATTCTAATTAACTACAGCTTTGCATAAAATGGAATGAATCCAGAGACCCATTCAAATTTGATTAAAAGTAGTCCTAATGTTCTTGAACAGGAAAGAATTTTAATTCACATCAAGTAGGAGCTTGGAGTCCTGCTTTCAGCAGACTATAACATATTGTGATGAAATATAATTAGCTAATTTTATTTTCTTCCAGGCAATTGCTACATAATATATGTTTTTTCCCTTTACAAACTTTCTAATGGTTTTCCATTTTATTGGGGTTGATGGGATGACCACACACTGGATAGACAAATTATTGGGTATTTATGTGTATAAACCATATTGGTGGCATTCTCAATGGATTCCAGTGTGTGTTTTTTAAGGCATTCTATATCCTTTTGATGTAGAGTCAATTGATGCATGAAACAATATGATGAATTCTTTACTATACCATTTAAGATCCTATGAACTGAATACCTGAAAACAACAATAATTTGGACAGAGAAACATAATGAATGTCTGTAGAAGTTCTCTAACTAAGCCCCTGTGATGGTTAGGCTAATGTGTCAACTCGGCCAGGTAATTGTGTCCAGGTGTTTGTTCCAGCAAGCACTGAGCTAATTGTAATACAAGAGCATTTATGGACTTCAATCACCAGTGAGTTTACTGCATTGATGGCTGATTACATCTGCATAAATCAGGGAGACTACATCATCAATGGGTGGTGCCATTATCCAATCAGTTGAATGACTTAAAAGTGGAAGTGACTTCAACATTCAGAGAGAATTTCCCAGCTCGTCCTAGGACAGGCAACTTCTACCAGAAACTCATCAATGACCTTTCATCGGACTTTCATTGGAGCCACTGGTTTGCAGCCTGCCTGTGGAACCTGGATTTGTGCATCCCCATGGTCATGTGAGAGACTCTTTTAAAATTTCATATTATTGACAGATATCTCCTGCTGATTCTGTTTCCCAAGAGAACCCTGACTAATACAGCTGATACCTGGAGTGGTTCTTGAGGAACAGAGTCTTAAACATGGGATGTCTGAGATGGTTCTGTGAGTTTTTTAATTTGCTCTCTACTCTAATTGGACTCAGGGGTGCTAATGACTCCCTTTCCAATAATGAGGTTGCTAACAGTCCATAGCGAGAGTTGGCAATAGAAATACGCATATTAGCATCATTGAATTCCCCTCCTTCCATGCTTATAAGAAGCAAGGATCTGGGTGAGAGTGTTTTCAACACCTTAACAGAATTTTGTGGAGTAAAAAAATATAATGATGTTGGTTGGCTCCTCCTAGATACTCTGGATACAGTTACAAAAGAAAGAGATGAGCTAAAGTCTTTCAAATTTAAAATTTAAATGCTGCATGAATGACATGAAAGTTTCTACACGTGCCTTGAAAGTAAATCTTGTCTCCTGTAGCCACAGACTTGAGATATCTGAGAATCAAACCCAGACTCTCATTGTACGAGTAGCAGAATTACAGAGGAAACTAAAATCTCTACCTTGCAGGGTTTCTGCAATTAAAGTGAAGGCATTGATTGGAAAGGAGTGGAACCCCAAGGATTGGGACAGAGACATATGGGATGATGATAATATTGGTGGACATTGGAACCCTAAATTCTACTGAGACTTTACCAGATAAACCTGTGATGGCCTGCTCTGTAGAGACCACACCTTCTCAACCTTGTATCATCCAGCCTCCAGCCTGCCCCAGGGAGTCTGGACTTCCTTCCAGCCCTGAGGTGGGTAGAAGCCAAATGGAAGCCTGCACTGCCCAGCCTCTGGCCTGTCCAAGGGAGTCTGGACCTCTTCCCAACCCTGAGGCAGGTACCAGCCTAACTCCAGCATGCACTGCCCAGCCTCTATCTTGCCCCAGAGAGTCTGGACCTCCTCCCATCCACGAGGCAGGTACCAGCCAATCTCCAGCATGCATGGCCCAACTTCCAGTCTGTCCTGAGGGATCTGTCTTCCAGCCCCTGCCTGAAGAGAATAATCCTGTCTCACCAGAAGAAAATTCAAAGGAATGCCCTCAAGTCAGTAGCCTGCAAGACATCTCTAATCCTTCTCCTTACACACACCCACCACCCCTCTTGTCTTTGAGACCCATTACTAGATTAAAATCAAAATAAGCCCCCAAAGGTGAAATACAAAGTGTGACCCATGAGGAAGTATGCTATTGTCTGAAAGAGCTGCATCAGTTTTCCAACTTATATAGACAGAAATCAGGGAAATATGTGTGGGAATGGATACTAAGGGTATGGGATAATGTGGAAGGAATATAAAATGGATCAGGCTGAATTTATTGATATGGGCCCACTAAGCAGAAATTCTGGATTCAATGCTGTAGGTCTAAGGATTAGAAAGGGCTCTAACAGTTTTTTTGGGTGGCTGACTGAAGCATGCACCAAAGGATGGCCTAGCATGTCTGATGTTGAGATGCCTGATTTGCCATAGTATACAGTAGACGAGGGGTTTCAAAGGCTTAGAGAGATTGGAATGCTAGAATGGATTTACCATTTGAGACCTGCCCACCCACCCCAGGAATGTCCAGAGGACACACCTTTAACCAGGACTATGAGGAATAAATTTGTAAGACTAACTCCATCTTCTCTGAAGAGCTTTGTGGTTGCTCTGCTCTGCAGTCCAGATATCTCTGTAGGGGAGGCTGTAATTGAAGTGGAATCCTTAAATATTATGGGGATGATAGAATCAAAGTGGGGTAAAAGTCAAGTATCCACAGTTAATAGCCAAAGGCAAGGTAGGCATGGCTACGGCAATGAAAGACAGATTCAAAACAGCACACAGAATAGTCTGAGTCGCATGGAGTTATGGCATTGGCTAATAGATCTGGTACCCAGAAGTGCAATAGATGGGCAGTCTGCTAAATTTCTTCTGGATCTTGTTGTAAATCAACATGGAGATAGACGGTGCCGGGAATGATCCAAAGAATGATTGGGATCAGGGGACCTCACTCCATGTGGAATGCAGGCAAATTTATTTAAGCTGAAGCTGCTTTTATACTACAAAGCTGATAACAAAAGTAGGGCATCTTTGTTAGTTCCTCTGCATGGCACGTAAGAGCACTGCCGGTTCCTGTATCTCTAGATTAGGGATTCATACCATAACTTCTTAGTGGTGGGTTCATTCCGCTCTGCTTCCTCCCATTGACGTCTGCAATGTGCAGAGTCCTTGGAGACATTTGCTAATGTTTCTTTTCTAGCAAGCATGCTTTTTAGATGCTTAACCCTTTATGCTCTGACTCTCAGCATCTTCTCCAACAATTCCCCCTTTTTTGTTTTTTGTTCAGGGTGACTGTGTCTGTCTTAGGTTGCCCTCATCTGAAGGTCTTACCCGTCTCTGGAGACCAGCCAAGCTCCATGAACAGGGGTCTTGAGAGTTAAGGGTTTTAAGCAAAATCAAGTTATTGGCATGGCTGGCCTTTTCAGCCCTATTGATGTGGGATAGCAGGGCTTTGCGAATGCCTCCTAATACAATTAAGAGTAGCAGAGCACCAATGATCACCATACTGAAGTTAGCAAGTACAGAGATTGATTTCCACCAATGTAAGGGGTTTATGTTATTTAATTGATCTGTTATTGATTGCCAAAATTCACTACCTGGAAGTGTAGAAAGTTGATTTTGAGACATGCTCAAAATCTTTTCTGCAAATCTGTAATTTCTATAGATAAATTTGTGTGATGACCTAGTAAATGATTTTTAATTTTTTCCCATTCATAATGGGAGTCATTGTATGGGAGAGGAGTGATACAAAAACACTTTCATTCCAATCACACTTTAAACCTTGTTTTAAATTTAGATTATATATTTGATCTCCCATTTGTGTAACAGCCATCTTTAAGTCATTAAGCCTATTATTAATTTACTCATCTATATATGTTTGACTATGCCATAACTCACTAGCATTATGATGCCAATTTTTTAACATATTGTTGTGTTTGAACATTTTCATGTAGAGCAGTTCCTGCTGTAGCAGCAGCTGTAATAATACCTATAAGCCCTAATACAGCAGCAATAATTAATCCAATCAAACATTTGGTTCTTTTTAAATAATGATCTAGAAAGTGTCAAAGGATTTGGCTCTCAGGGGAAGACTGCCAGCAGCGATTCAGGCGAACTGGAAGCCATATTCCATGATGCCGTCGTCCTATTAGAACCACAGTAGAATTCTCCTGTAAAACAGACTTTGATATACAAGTGTATAGGGAACAATTGTTGCAGAAAAACCATGTTTGATTAATGTTCACCACTCCAACTATGAAAACAATTGGATCCCATACACACACTTTATGATGTGAGCTACCATTCCAATGTAGGGTAGTATTCATTGGTCCTCTTTTTCCAGTTAATGTATAAGTAGGGGCTAATCCCAAAAATACTTTCCATAATTTTTTTTGTTTTTTCTGAGAACTGTTATCCCAAGGGGAGGGAATCAATCATTCTTGATTGATCCATCGAATTTGCCTATTGCTGGTTAAATTAGGTCCGTTTCCTAGCCATGGATATGGGTGTGTTTAAGAGACAAATACAGTAGTCTTATTAATTCCAGTTCAAGTAACTCCAGTGTAACTGCCATTTTCCAGGACCGGCAACCCCACAGGGGTGCCTTCCTATAGTATTCCATAGGAATCATTAAAGACAATTAGTTCACTTTCCATTTGGCATTCATGCCAACCTTCCTCATAGGTTTGTTTGGAAAAAGAGCAAATGGAATTTTGAGATTTGTAATGGGAAACACTATAAGAGGGGAATAAAATGATTTTAATTGAGGTTTCATTTGTTTGGCTCACAACCACAGTTCGAGTTTTAATTGACATGCATGGTGGTTGTGGCCCAATTAAGAGTGGCCGACCAAAGAAGGGCAGAGTTAGATTACTTATAATTTTTCCTTCTTCATTACTTAGGAAAGGTAGTCTTTTATCAAAAGGCCCAGGAAATTCTGAACTGCCATTTAAAAAAACTGAAAATGATGGATCTCCCCATGTAAGTACTCTTATAAGTGGAGGATTAGGTATATATGCCCAGTATGTAAAATTATTAGCTCTTATCCCCAATACTTGCATAATCAATAGAGCTGTCATCCAGAATATCTTCATTAAGGCTCTCACTTGAGACTGCTTCTCTCTGTTTCAGTCTATGTTTTGGCAGCCAAATGGAGACGTTGGAATCTGTATGCACAAAAGCATACCCTCGTCCCCAAATTTTTACCCATCCTTTCTTCCACTGACCATCATTAACATCTTTCCAATATATAGGTTGATGGAGAGTTGATGCATTCTTTTTTCTAGTTGCCAATGCACTTCTGCAGGGGTGCAATTTTTTAACTGTTGATAAGCACTTAGAAAATTCAACGTATATAAGGCTTTACTTAATTGATCACGAGGGTTTATCATACCATCACCATTTCCCCCTTCTTGTTTTTGAAGCATATATTTTAAAGTTTGATTAGCATGTTCTACAATAGCTTGTCCAGTAGGGTTATATGGGATATCGGTGACATGAGTAATATGTCAAGTAGCACAGAAACATGAGAATGAATGACATATTTAAGATGGAACATTGTCTGTTTTAATTTGTAAAGGAATACCCATTATAGCAAAACATTGCCAAAGATGAGATTGTACAGCGGCAAACTTTTTACTAATATGAGCTGATGCCCAGGGAAAATGAGAATAAGTATTAATAGTAACATGCACATATTTGAAACGGGCAAAAGAGGGAACATGTGTAACATCCATCTGCCAAAGTGCATTAGTATGTTCACCTCGTGGATTTACACCAGATGATAATGGAGAATTATGAATTGGGTCACATGTGGGACAAGAACGAATAATATGTTTAGCTTGTTCTATAGTAAGATCAGGAAATTTGTGTTTCAAATCTTTGGCATTAACATGAGTGTTGTTATGAAAATCAACAGCTGTTTGTATTGGAGCAACTAATTTATCTACTATATCATTAGCAGTTGCCAAAGGACCAGGCAAATGAGAATGAGATTGAATATGAGTAATATACAGAGGAGAAACACGACTTTGAACAAGTTGCTGTAAATTAAAAAAACATTAGTGAAAGTTCATCATGAGGTACAATATGTGCAGTTTCTATGTGAGACAAAACCTGGCAAACATAAGCAGAATCAGAGACAATATTGAGAGGATCTGAGACAGTTTGTAACAATTTTATTACAGCATCAAGTTCTGTTTTTTGTGCTGATGTGTAAGGTGTTTGCCAGACCTGTTGATGGTTTGGTCCAGTAAAACCAGCCCGTCCATTACTGCTTCCATCAGTAAAATATGTGGCAGCATGTGGAAGAGGGTTGGTTTTAGTAATGGAAGGCAAGACCCATGAAGTACATTTCAAAAACTGTAATAATTTAGAAGAGGGAAAATGGTTATCAATAATGCAAATTAAGTCACTTAGAGGAATTTGCCAAGAAGAGCTCACTGTAAATAAATGAGTAATTTCGTCCTTAGACATAGAACATAGAATATAGTCTGGATCTCTGCCTATAAGATTACACAAATGAGCTCTGCCTTTTCTGATCAAATGGGAAATCTTATCAACATAGGAATTTAAAGTTTTTAGGGATTTGTTAGGCAAAAATAGCCATTCTAATATTCCATCTTGCCAAAAAAGTCCTGTAGGAGGAATGTAAGGGAGGAAAAATAATTAATTGAATAGGTTTGGCAAGATCCACCCGTGTTAATTGGCATTCTTGTATTCTTTGTTCCACCAATTGCAACTCAGCCTCGGCTTCAGGAGTAAGAGTTCAAGGACTTAAAAGATCTGAATCTCCATTTAAAGTATTAAAAAGATGTGAAAGAGCATAAGTAGGAATTCCTAATACGGGGTGAATCCAATTAATATCCCCCAACAATTTTTGGAAGTCATTGTGTAAGCAGCTTATCTTGATGAATTTGTACTTTTTGAGGAGCCACTGTATTAGAAGTCACTCAGAAACCCAAATAAGTAAAAGGCGTTTCTCTTTGAATTTTTTCTTCAGCTACTTGTAACCCAAAATGTGAAAAAATTTGTAAGCTAAACTGAAATAAGTCTTGTAATATATCTATGTTGGGGTGAGCAAATAAAATATCATCCATATAATGGATTATTAAGGCAGTTGAATATTGTTCAAGAATTTTTTGCAAAGGTTGATTTACAAATAATTGACATAAAGTTGGGCTATTCAACATGCCTTGTGGTAACACACACCATTGAAATCTTTGTCTAGGACTTTGATTATTAAGGACAGGAATTGAAAAGGCAAATTTTTCCCTATCTTTAGGATGTAAAGGAATAGTAAAAAAACAATTTTTTAAATCGATTATAATCAAAAACTAATCCTGAAGTATCATAGAAGGCTGTGGCAGGCCAGGTTGAAGGGCCCCCATAGGTTGAATCACTTTATTTATCTCTCTAAGATCTGTTATCATTTGCCATTTCCCTGATTCTTTTTTATAACGAATACCGGTGAATTCCAGGGGCTAGTGGAGAGCTCTATATGATCAGCTTTTAATTGTTCTTGAACCAAAGATTGAAGGCCTTTGAGTTTTTCTTGAGAGAGGGACCATTGATCCACCCATATGGGTGTTGAGTTAGCCAATTAAGAAGCAAAGTGAAGCCCTTTTTATCAATGGCCCCTATTATAAATTTGATTGATCTGGGTCAGTATAACCCAGGCCCCACCGATCACCAGGTTTACGGGTTTGTCCAAATTGCATTTAATTCATCATATTTTTAACGGGGTCAGAAAGAGTAGGGATATGTATATATGCTCCCCATTGATTTAAAAGATCTCTGCCCCATAAATTTAATCCCACATCAGCAACAAAAGGTTGTAGGGTGGCCTTTTGCCCTTCTGGACCTACTATATCAAAAATTTTTTACTTTGATAAACATCAGTCATAGTTCCAATACCTGTAAAAACTGTAGGAACTTTTTGTAAGGTCCAAGCTTGAGGCCAATAGCATTTATCTATTATGGTAACATCAGCTCCAGTATCTACTAATCCTAAAAAATCTTTCCCATTAATAGTAATAGTTATTTCAGGTCTTTGATCTCCCACAAACGTTTGCCAAAAGACCCTATGGCCTGTTGACCCAAAGCCACCAGTTCTCTTGAAAGGAAGTGCAGAAGGCTTATTATAAGGAAGAAAAATCAATTGAGCAATATGGTCACCATTAACTATTTGTACTTGTCCCAGGGACTGTACCATAACTTTAATTTCTCCCTGATAATCTTCATCAATAAGTCCCATTTGAACCAAGAGTCCTCTTTGAGTTAAACTAATTCTCCCAACTATTATCTCTACTGAATTTTTTGGAATTGGGCCTTTAACTCCTGTAGATATCATTTGTATGCCCATTGATTGTGTTATTAATTTGGTTTCTGCACTTGGCAGATCTACAGCAGCACTCCCCTTCGTTGCTGCTTTTAATTTGGTAACAGGAGTGAGTGATTTCTCCCATTGCTGACAGGATATTTCAATGGGAGGCTCATATTGTTTGTCTTTGGGCCCTGAGCTAGGCCCGCATAAAGGTTTCCCAAATGGGTAACTGACTTTCTGTCTCCATAAAATTGGGATTTACATTCCCTAGCCCAATGGAACCCTTTCTCACATTTTGGGCATTTTGTTGATGGACGTGGACATGACTCATTTCTCTTTTGTGGTCCTGAAACAGAGAGCATTTTGCACTGTTTCTGAAAATGTCCTGTCTTTCCACATCTATAACACACTCCCTTGTTTCCTCAACCCTTGCTCAGGTATGCTTGAGTCATAGCAGTGGCCATAGCAGCCATCTGATGAGTAGAAGACCCAATATCCTGACAAGCTTTAACATAATCAGGTATTGATCCACCAGCTGCTTTTATAAGTCTTATAGCTTTTTTGCATTCACTATTGGCATTATCAAAAGTGAGAGTTAAAAGAATAAAATCTCGAGCCTCAGGAATTTGCACAGTTTTGAAAACAACATCAGAGAGCCTAGCAATAAATTCTACATACGGCTCATTAACCCCTTGAATTATTTTTCAAAATGACTGTGTAGCTTGTCCAGGAGGTGCAATTTTCATCCATGCAGCTAAACAAGCTATCCTAACCTGAACAATAGCTACATCATTATATTGTAATTGCCAGGGAATACCCATCCAATCACCAGTACCCAAAAGCTGATCAAGAGTTATTGGAACAGGAGGGTTTTGAGCTGCATTGCGCCTGGCCGTTTGAGTAGCTGCATCTGTCCACCATGTTTTAAATTGTAAAAACTCAGCAGAATTTAAAACTGTATGAACTAGCATTTCCCAGTCCCATGGGATTAATCTATCTGTTTGAGCAAGCCCTTTGAGAAGACCAAGAGTATAAGGGGAGTTAACCCCATATTGAGCACAGGCTTGTTTTAATTCCTTCAGTAGTTTAAAAGGAAGCGGTTCATGATGGAATTCTAAAACTCCCTGAGGATTAGCTTGATCAGGGGGTAGTTGAGTTATAGTTACAGGAAACTGTGCCACCATCAGAAGGGCTTTGTGATCACTAATAATTCTGCCCTGTGCAATACATCTCATGAGAGGCGATGAAGCCTGGGTGTTAGGAACCTTTACACGATTGTTACACAGATTATCATCAAAACCATCAGGAAATATAGTAAAAGGGTTAGTTGTTGGAAGAGTAGAAGGAGGAGCAGGGTTCCAGGAATCTTTAGCAGAAGTTTTCTTAAATATACCTAAGTCCCCGGGATTAGTTCCCTGTTCCTTTTGCTCCTTAGGTAAGGTAGGATACAAAGGCTGAACAGAAAAAGCAGCTGGCTGATTCAACAAACTAATACTAGTTCCCTTAGTACGGCAGAAAACAATCCTCCTGATCAGAAGTGCAGCCTTCAGGAACTTCAAAACTTCCTTCCTTTAAAACAGGCTGTTGAGTACTATCATCAACACCTTTTGCATTAACAACATTTTCATCATCCTCTTCTTCAGATTGAAGAGGATCTAAGGCAGTAGCTATTTGATGACAGAGAGTCCATACTTGAAGAGGAACTGTTTCCCCTTTTTGATAAGCTCCTCACAATGATTTCATTACTAGCCTCCAATGCTTAAAATTTAACACATTCCACCCTTGCGGCTGAAACCAGTTACAATGTTTCTGTACAAGAGAAAAGAGTTCTAGTAACTCGTGGGTCGTCACAGATACCCCTGTATTCTTTAACAGGGTTTTCAAAACTTGGGAATATTCCTCTAACAGAGTCGACTGATTACCCATTACCTTGATGATTAAGATTATTTGACTCACCTTATGAGATTCAAGGATGGTACGACCCAGCAACAAGGGTCCTTATTTCCACAGCACTGATCCAGAGAAAAAGACGATGAGAGAAGACTAGTCATGCCCCACGCTGGGCGCCATCTGTTGTAAATCAACGTGGAGATAGACGGTGCCGGGAATGATCCAAAGAAAGATTGGGATCAGGGGACCTCACTCCATGTGGAATGCAGGCAAATTTATTTAAGCTGAAGCTGCTTTTATACTAAAAAGCTGATAACAAAAGTAGGGCATTGTTTGTTAGTTCCTCTGCATGGCACGTAAGAGCACTGCCGGTTCCTGTATCTCTAGATTAGGGATTCATACCATAACTTCTTAGTGGTAGGTTCATTCCACTCTGCTTCCTCCCATTGACGTCTGCAGTGTGCAGAGTCCTTGGAGACATTTGCTAATGTTTCTTTTCTAGCAAGCATGCTTTTTAGATGCTTAACTCTTTATGCTCTGACTCTCAGCATCTCCTCCAACAGGATCTGTATAAGCAGAAGAGTTCTAGGTCAAGTGAACAAAATCCTAACTCTAATTAGAGATGCAGAGAATCACTGCCCCTTAATCAGTTTCCAGACTTGAGACAGTTTACAGACCCAGAGCCCCTTGAATGAGGAGAAGGCCAGATCCCCTTGGGAAAGGATCCTGTTAAACTCCCAAAAATTAATAGAGTCAATCTTCCTCCCACCTTTCCCCAGGGAGACCTACAGCCTTTTGCCAGAGTAACTGTGCATTGGGGAAAAGGAAATGATCAGACATTTCAGGGATTATTAAACACTAGCTCAGAAGTCACATTAATTCCAGGAGACCCAAAACATCACTGTGGTCCACCAATCAGAGTAGGGGCTTATGGAGGTCAGGTGATTGATGGAGTTTTAGCTCAGGTCCATCTCACAGTGGGCCCAGTCGCTCTCCAGACCCATTTTTGGTTATTTATCCAGTTCCAGAATGCATAATTGGAATCAACATACTCAGTAATTGGCAGAATCCCCACATTGGATCCCTGACTCATGGAGTGAGGGCTATTATGGTTGGAAAGGCCAAGTGGAAGCCTCTAGAACTGCCCCTGCTTAGCAAAATAGTAAATCAAAGGCAATAGCAGATTCCTGGAGGTATTGCAGAGATTAGTGTCAACATAAAGGATTTGAAGGATGCAGGGGTGGTGATTCACACCATATCCCCATTCAACTCTCCTAATTGGCCTGTGCAGAAAACAGATGGATCTTGGAGGATGACAGTAGATTATCATAAATTTAACCAAGTGGTGACTCCAATTGCAGCTGCTGTCCCTCATGTGGTATCATTGCTTGAGCAAATCAACATTTCCCCTGGTACCTGGTATGCAGCTGTTGATCTGGCAAATGTTTTTTTCTCAATTGCCATTAGTAAGGACCCCCAGAAACAGTTTGCTTTCAGCTGGCAAGGCCAGCAGTATACTTTCACTGTCCTGCCACAGGGGTATATCAACTCTCCAGCCCTATGTCATAATATTGTCTGCAGGGATATTGATCATCTCTCCCTCCCACAAGACATCACACTGATCCATTATATTGATGATATCATGTTGATAGGACCTACTGAGCAAGAAGTAGCAAAGACTCTAGATTTATTGGTAAGGCATTTGCATGAAAGAGGATGGGAGATAAATCCTACAAAAATACAGGGTCCTTCCACCTCAGTGAAATTTCTAGGTGTCCAGTGGTGTGGAGCCGGTTGAGATATCCCTTCTAAAGTAAAGGATAAGCTTTTGCACCTGGCCCCTCCTATGACCAAAAACGAGGTACAATGCTTAGTTAGCCTCTTTGGATTTTGGAGACAACTCATTCCTCATTTGGGTGTGTTACTGTGGCCCATTTACCGAGTGACCAGAAAAGCTGCTAGTTTTGATTGGGGACTGGAACAATAGGAAGCCATGCGACAGATCCAGGCTGCTGTGCAAGCTGCACTACCACTTGGACCATATAATCCAGCACATCCAATGGTGCTGGAAGTTTCAGTGGCAAATAGAGATGCTATCTGGAGCCTTTGTCAGGCCCCTATAGGGGAATCACAATGCAGACCCTAGGATTTTGGAGCAAAGCCTTACCATCCTGTGCAGATAACTACTCCCCTTTTGAGAAGCAACTTTTGGCTTGCTACTGGGCCTTAGTAGAGACTGAATTCTTAACCATGGGCTATCAAGTTACCATGAGACCTGAGTTGCCTATTATGAGCTGGGTATTGTCTGACCCACCAAACCATAAAGTTGGGTGTGCACAGCACACTCCATAATAAAGTGGAAGTGGTATATTTGAGATAGGGCTCAAGCAGGCCCTGAAGGCACAAGTAAGTTACATGAGGATGTAGCCCAAATGCCCATGGTCACCACCCCTGCCATGTTACCTTCTCTTTCCCAGCCCACAGCTTTGGCCTTTTGGGGAGTCCCTTACAATCAGTTGACTGAGGAAAAGAAAAGTTGGGCCTGGTTTACAGATGGTTCTGCATGATATGCAGGTACCACCCGAAAGTGGAGAGCTGCAGCACTGCAGCCCTTTTCTGGGACATCCTTGAAGGATAGTGGTGAGGGCAAATCCTCCCAGTGGGCAGAGCTTTGAACAGTGCATCTAGTTGTTCATTTTGCTTGGAGGAAGAAATGGCCAGAGGTGTGTTTGTACACTGATTCATGGGCTGTTGTCAATGGTTTCGCTGGATGGTCAGGGACTTGGAAGGACCATGATTGGAAAATTTGTGACAAGGAGGTCTGGGGAAGAGCTATGTGGATAGATCTTTCTGAGTGGGCAAAAAACATGAACATATTTGTGTTACACGTGAATGCTCACCAAAGGGTGACTTCAGCAGGGGAAGAGTTTAATAATCCAGTGGATAAGATGACCCACTCTGTGGCTAATGCTCACCCTCTTTCCCCAGCCAGTCCTGTCATTGCTCAATAGGCTCATGAACAAAGTGGCCATGGAGGTAGGGATGGAGGTTATGCATGGGCTCAGCAACATGGACTTCCCCTCATGAAGGCTGACTTGGCTACAGCCACTACTGAATGCCCAGTTTTCCAGCAGCAGAGACCCACACTCAAACCCAGATATGGCACCATTCCTCGAGGTGACCAGCCTGTTACCTGGTGGCAGGTGGACTGCATTGGGCCATTTCCATCATGGAAGGGGCAGTGATTTATTTTCACTGGAATAGACACATACTCTGGCTATGGGTTTGCATTTCCAGCAGACAATGCTTCTTCCAAAACTACCATCCGTGGACTTACTGAATGTCTTATCTACCACCATGGCATTCCACACAACATTGCTTCTGATCAAGGAACCCATTTCACAGCAAATGATGTGCGGGAATGGGCACATGCCCATGGAATTCACTAGTCTTACCATGTTCCCCATCATCCTGAAGTAGCTGGATTAATAGAATGGTGGAATGACCTTTTGAAGAGTCAATTACAGTGCCAACTAGGTGGCAATACCTTGCAGGGCTGGGGCAATGTTCTCCAGGAGGCAGTATATACTCTGAATCAGCGTCCTCTCTATGGTGCTGTTTTTCTCATAGCCAGGATTCATGGCTCCAGGAATCAAGGGGTGGAAATGAGAGTGGCACCACTCACTATTATTCCTAGTGACCCACTAGGAAAATTTTTGCTTCCTGTCCCTGAAACCTTAAGCTCTGCTGGTCTACACGTTTTAGTCCCAAGAGGAGGGGTGCTGCCTCCTGGAAACATAACAGTGATTCCATTGAACTGGAAGCTAAGACTGCCACCTGGTCACTTTGGGTTCCTCTTACCTGTGAATCAACAGGCAAAGAAAGGAATTACTGTACTGGTTGGGGTGATTGATCCTGACTATCAAGGAGAAATAGGTCTACATCTACATAATGGGGGTAAAGAAGAGTTTGCCTGGAATGCGAGAGATCCTCTAGGGCATCTCCTAGTTCTGCCATGCCCTGTTATTAAAGTCAATGGAAAATTGCAACAAACCAATTCAAGCAGGACTAACAATGGCTCAGAATCTTTGGGAATGAAAGTTTGGGTCACCCCACCAGGCAAAGAACCACGGCCAGCTGAAGTGCTTGCTGAAGGTAATGGGAACATGGAATGGGTAGTGGAAGAAGGTAGTGATAGATATGAACTTTGACCACATGACCAGTTACAGAAAAGAGGCCTGTAATGGTCATGAATACTTCTTCCATGTTTCATTATGAGTATGATTGTATATGTACAGAAAATGAATTTCTTTGTTTTCTTCACCAACTTTTTCCCTATCATGAAAAGTTGTATTAATTCCACATCATAATATTTAAAGATGTCAACTTTAAGAGTGATTATGTCCCAAGGGCTTGCACCCTGTTCTGTGGGGAATTAATGCATTTCCAGTTGTACGCAGGGGAGTTGAACATTGTTGGGTGGAAATATATATGTATGCTTGTCTGTTATTGTTTTTACTTAGAGAATAAGTATGGCTTACAGTAATGTGTGTGATTGCAGAGTTGACAAGGGGTGGACTGTGATGGTTAGGCTAATGTGTCAACTCGGCCAGGTAATTGTGTCCAGGTGTTTGTTCCAGCAAGCACTGGGTTAACTGTAATACAAGAGCATTTATGGACTTCAATCACCAGAGAATTTACTGCGCGGATAGCTGATTACATCTGCATCAATCAGGGAGACTACATCATCAATGGGTGGTGCCTTATCCAATCAGTTGAATGACTTAAAAACAAAAGTGATTTCAACATTCAGAGAGAATTTCCCAGCTCGTCCTTGGACAGGCAACTTCTCCCAGAAACTCATCAACGACCTTTCATCGGACTTTCATTGGAGCCACTGGTTTGCAGACTGCCTGTGGAACCTGGACTTGTTCATCCCCAAGGTCGCATGAGAGACTCCTTTAAAATTTCATATTATTGACAGATATCTCCTGCTGATTCTGTTTCCCGAGAGAACCCTGACTAATATAGCCCCCTTTGTGTAAATCCCCAGTTTTATGAATGATTCCATCAACTGGTTGCCTCCAATTTTTTCCCATTTTTTTAAACTACCTAAAAATGTAAGTAGAGTGCCAATCTATCTATGCACTCAAATGGTGCACTGCAATATAGTACACCAGCTGGTTTCTTGTTCTGAAATAATGGTCACACCTCATGTAACAACTAATCCACTGGGACTGGCATACTATGGAAATTCTTGAATTATAATATCCACAGTGAGGACCTACTGTTATGCCTAATTTGTATGTTTGCACCCTCAACAAGAAAGTAGTGGCTCCAAAACTAAACAACTCAACTAAGATATTTATTTTAAATAGTATTTGGAAGCTTCCAAATGTATAACTAATTCTAAAATTTCCTGTCTTCAAGAAACAAATGCTAAATTCACATACATACACAAAACAAGATGTGTCTCAGTGCATTTTCACAGTTGAAAAATTACCCTGAAGTCTTGGCTTTTACTTTTAAAACCTCCTTTGAATACCACCTGTCATCCTATTCTACGTCTTAGATTAGTGTAACTCCCTTTCTATGGTGAACCAGTAGGTATTGCAAAAAAATTTCACCTTATCTTTCAGGCACATGAGCTTGGATAATCAGGCCTCTACTAAATAATTTTCATAATTACTAGTGAAGGTTATGTCAAAATCCATAATAGACAAAGCTGATTGGAAAGATGCATTAATTGCCCTTTCAAAATGAAGATCTAGTTACTAACTGAACCATTTAAGTTCACTAGGGAACTTCAAAATATCATAAGGTCATACCTGAAAAGCTGCCCCAAATTATCAATTGTAGAAGAAGCTAACAATATACCCTGACACCCAATGAGCCTGTATAAGAATATTAGACTCAATCTTTAAACAATTCTCAGATCTTGACATTTTAACTAAGAAACATCTACCTCATTTAATTTTACTTTTGTTAATAGTCTTTCAGAAAAACTAAGCATCATCCTAAAGTAGAAACAATTAAAATGGGCTATTATGGAAGCTCATGATTTAGTAAGTCTTTCAAATCAATAATCACATGTTTAAAAAGCTGAGGGGAAAAAAAGCCTCCCAAGCTAAAATTGTGCAAATACAATTAGCAGAAACCATAAATTTTCAATTACAGTAGCTACATAAGTCCCCTGTAAACAATTGAGGAACCAAAGTTCAGGGCACTACTAATTAGACTACTGTAAACAACCAGCAGGATGGAAAAGAGACTGCCCCAAACTAACTGAAAATAGCCTGATGCTTTTTGCATTCTAATTAACCAAGGTGCCTTTCAGTGTGCATGCTAGGGCTGCTCCAGGAATACAGTGAAGGTTTTCCAATTGCCTATGTCACATATTTAGGAAAAATAGATCTGAAAATTAGAATTGAGGGTATAATGGCTCTAAAAGTTACTAGGGCCAGCTTCTTTGTCTTTACAAGGCACTCATCAATTGTTATTAGTCGCCTCTTCTCAAACTCACTTTCTGGGAAGAGATTCCCTTCAATAATTCCAAGGACACAGATCTTTCTCCCAAAAGGGTGAAATTAATTTGGGAGTCTAAAAAGCAGATTCAACAGACCAGGATAAGGAATTAAGTCCCATATTCATACCTGTCCTTTAAAAGAAATTTAATTTGAACACCAAGATCTTTAGATACTGTTCCAAACAATTCATTTTTCACCTAACCTATTTATATGGGCTGCATTCTTTCTGCCTGTGGTAATTTGAGGATTTATTACTACATAAAAGCATGTCCTTATATTTAGTCCTCTCATTTGCATGTGAACCTATAGTGAGTAGGACATTTTCATGAGGTTACTTCAGTTAAGGCATGGCCCAGTATGGGTCTTAACCTTATTACTGAAGTCCTATATAAGAGAATGAAATTCAGACAGAGACAGAGAACCATGGAAGCAGGCAGTTGAACTCAATGAAACCTGGAAGAGAAGGGAGAGACCAGAAGACATTGAAAGAGACCTCCTTGTGTTCCCTGGGTTCTTTTTGACAAGCACAGAAAATTGGAATTCACACCAATATTTGGTCATTCAAGAGAATATGTTTATTTAGACCAGCAGAGGTGTGGACATAGGCAAAGTCTCATATCAGCCTCTCTGAACAGCAGAAGTAGCAATGTTATATTGGCTTGTGTAGGTGAGGAGCTCAAAGTTTTGGGTTACAAGATTGACAAGTAGAGAGCGGTTTCAACTTGTGCTTGCTCTATAGCACTATGTGCTTTACCATGCTTGGTCTTACATCACATCTGGATGTATAGAAAATGGCATCTAAGTCCTGCCCAGAAGTGGAGAGTTTACTATTACAATGTCCTAAAATTATGCTAAGTTCATTCTACTACCCTACTGAGTTTGCTAAAACCTAGAATGTTCTAGTCTGTGGTTATCTAGATTTTGCAGTTACCTTCTGACAGTAATTACTAACTATACCCTAATGTTGATTAGTTAGCTATTGCTGAAAGGCTAAGATTAGTTTATCAGGGTCTAACAGAGGAAGACAGAGGAAGACAGAAGTTGGGTGGGAAAAGTTCTTACAAGTGGTCTTAACAACTCAACCATGTGCTTACCATGTGACAGAGGAACCAAGGATCACTGGCAGCTGGTTTTGGGGTGGGGGGAAGCATTGACTGTAAGATACCATGATTTCCTGGATTCAAAACCTTGATGAAATAATACTCATTGTTTAACCCAACATATTTCATGTTATTTGCTTTGAGCTGATTGAGAAAATCAAACATTGCTCCAACAATCCCTGCCCCAAAGGCCTCCTCCTAAATCTGAAACAAATCCAAAGCTTTCTAACTTTCCCTCCTTCCAAGACCAAGCATCAGGTAAAAATTTTTGGCATTGCAGGATGTTGTAGACATCTTATTTCTAAATTTTCTTTGAAGGTTCAACTTTATATGCCATGCTTAAAGCTGAAAAATAGAGCCTCTTATTTGGGATAAAACTAGTCAAAATTCCTTCAAGAAAATAAAGCATAATTTGCTCAGCACTTTGGTTATGGGACACCCTAATCACAAATTATACTTTTTTCTCCTTTTTCATGAATGAGAAGAGAACATCTTAGGTTTCCTTGCACAAAAGCATATAAAACAACATAAGCCTCTAGGATATTATTGTCTGCAATTGGATGCCATAGCCAAGGGAGTTCCCCTAGCACAAGTTCCATTGCTACAATGGCAAAACTTTTAGAATCAATTGAAGAACTAATTATGGCAAATCCCTTAACTTCTTATATCCCTCATTCTATTGAATCACTCTCTACCAAAAGATTAGCTTCTTATGAAAGTCTATTATATTCTGCCCCCATGTTAATTTTGTTCAATCACAAATTTACTTGCTAGTATTTCTGATGATGCTATACACTACTGAATAGCATTAACTGACTATTTTCCTCTTAAATAGATTTATAAGATACCACAATTGATAATGCAGGTATTATCTTTTATACAGATGTTTCCCACCTTACAGATAATACAGAAATCTATTAGAGTTGCCATGACCTCTAACAATAAAACATTAGAATTAAATCCTCACTTAATCCTACCTCAGCCCTGAAAGCTGAACATTTTGTGCTCACTATAACCTGTATACTTGCAGAAGGAAAGTCAGCAAGTATATCTGATAGTAGGCAAGTTTTTGGGGCTCTTCATGATTTGGGAATGTATGGATATAAATATATATTGGTTACTAAGGCTTTGGCTATAATTAAAATTTCTGGACTTTCTCAGGAAAATATAGAGGAAAACACTAACAATCACATGGCATACATCTGCAAAAAGTCTAATCCTAGTACTGTTTTGGGAAAGAATTTTAAGCCAAATAATTCTTTTGGAAACTTTAAAAAATTCTCTTTGATGTTCAATAAAATGCTTCTCCTAGGACATGGAATAAAGAGAAAACACTGGCTGTTTTCATAATCCTTCAATTAAATAATGGTTTAGCCCAAATGGTAACTCAGTACTCCTCCCTAATTGCCTACAGGAAACAGTTTTGTAAAATAGTCATAATATGTTTTATTGGAATACTGATAAAGCAATAAACTGAGGAAAGCAATATTTTGGAAAACTTCCCCTCAAATTGTTATGAAAATATGTCACAATTTTTAAAATTTGTCCCAAGAATAATCCAGTAAAACATTTCCATATACTTCAAGGACATTTCTTCTCACCAATTTAACAATTTAATTTTATTTAATTACCTCCATCACAGAGTTATAAATATGTTATAATAATGATTGATATCTACTCCCATTTGGGTGAATTCTTTTGCCTTTGAAAAGTTACCGCTGCTATCATTACAAAGATGTGAGAAAAAATAACTCTGAATTTGGGAATTCCCTTGAAACTTCACAGTGACTGAGGAATCCCCTTTATAAGACAACTTATAAAAACAATATTCAGAATATGATCTACTTTGTAACATTTTCATTGGGACTACTATCATTCATTTTCAGGGTTACCAGAAAGAACAAATGGCATAATTAAAACTCAACTAAATTAATGGAATCCTTAATTTTACCAAGGCCAAAGGCCTTAACTATAGTCTTATTAAATCTAAGATCCACTCTTTTGGGAAAGCATGTATTCCCATTCAATATTATCACAGGGAGACCTATGAAATTAAACACTGGAATATAATAGCCATGCTTCACAAAAGGAGATTTATTAACTTATTGTGAGGAAACATCAAAACCTTAAATAAAAATGAAGCTTTGGGGAGCAGATGTAGCTCAAGTGGTTGAGTGCATGCTTCAAAGCACTCCCAAGAGATGAAGATATTCAGAACCACAATCTTCAAGCTGGTGACTTTAAATATTAGAAAAGACACCTCCCTGAAGATGCACTTTAATGTTGTTAGCAAATCTGTTTTGTTAGATTTGCCATGACCTTGAACAATAAAACAATATACAGCTAAATTAAAGAGTGTTGGTTGTGGGATTCATATTTCCAAGTGCTGCTTGGAAATCCATTCCTATTGGGAACCTAAGTCCAAAATTACCTGGGATCAGAGAAGATGACATCTAATGCAGAGAGCTATCACAACACCTAGCAGCAGACTAGTATAGTTCTTACTGTTGATTTTAGGCTTAAGTAACTCAGAGGTAAACAGCATCTGATTTGAATGGCTAACCCAAGAACAAGTACCAGATCTGATATTCATCAGATTGAATGAGCTCAATAACGCCTCCAATAAACTTCATTATTATCCTATTAACTCTCTGATTCACATTTTTTTAATTCTTCCCTCACCCCTTCTTTTATACCACAGTCCATCTCTGTCCCTCCCATAATGAATTCTGTCCATTTTTAAACTCATCATTTTTGCCCTTATCATCTCTTCCTGATAACTTATCATTTGTCATCTTTTTTTCTCAGCCACACAGAAAGCCATTAAAGTAGTCATTCTATAAAATTTCAAAATATGTACTAATTTAGACTTCTCAGAAGGGCTACAAATGTTCGCCACACCCATAAGCACTTATCTAGTTGACTAAATCTTAAATCATTGGAGGTTTAGAGTCATAGCATATTGCAAAACTTGTTAAACTTTTTTTTTCTTCTATAGAAACTATGATATTTCTTATTTGTTGTCTCATCTTCAGAATAGCTACAATTATCTTCCAAATCATGCTTAGGCACCAGGACCTTATTTGTGAAACTTGAACTTTTGAAACATATCTATAATGATGAAAGTAAGCCTAATTTTTATTAATGCTTTAGACAGCATTTGAAAACTTCCTTCTTGCTCAAATATGGTACCTGTCCAAGACAAACTCTGCAAATAATCTCAGTACCTTGCCCCCTACATAGGACATGACTCCAAGGAATGAGCATCCTTCACTCTGAAGAATCAATGCCAAATGTTTATCATGGATGCTGTCAGAGAAAGATCTTAAAAAAAAAAAAAACAACAGTGGATAAATGTTTTAAATAAATCAAAATAGAGTTACTATGGCTAAGAAGTTTAAAATGGAGTCAAGAGGGCTCAGCCAGAGGTCACAAACTCCAAAAGTATGCAAATCCTTAAGTAATAAATTTCCTTAAAACCCCAAGGAAATCTTGGCACCATAAACAAACTGCATGATATGGACAACTCAATAATCTATTAACCTATAGGACATTTGGAGTACCACAAATATCTACCAACAACAAACAAATTATCTCATTGTCTTCCTATTCCTTTAAAAACCTTTACCTAGAAATGTCAAAACAAGGCATGATATGCATTGCTACCTGAATTTGTGCTCCATGAATTGTAATTCTAAAACCCTGTAGCAGTTTGGCAGTTTGATGAAGGTATGAATTCCAAAAATAGATATTGGATTATGTTTGTAAACTGATATGCTCATCTTGGCATGATTAAGTTATAATTGAGGCTTTGATTGGGCCATGTCAGTAGTGTGTTGAGCCCCACCCCTTTGTGGGTAGGGAATAAAAGATAAAAGGCATGGCAAAGGACAGAGTTGTGGTAGTTCTGATTTTGGAGACTTTAGCTGGATCCCCAGGGAATTATGAGAGCTTGGTCATGAGGAAGGACAGAAGGTCCCAGGAAATACATGAGCCATTCACCTGAGAGTATACAGCTGGCCTTGTGGAGAAGGGAAAGCCTACAGAGCCTCATAGTCTACTGCTGACCTTATGGAGGAAACAGAGGAATTGAGCCAAGAGAGAAATGGAGCCCCAGGAAGAGAGGAACTCAAGAAGCCTGAACCCCCATAAACATTGGCAGTTGCCTTACACCAACACATAGCAACAGACTTTTGTGAGGGAAGAAACTTATGCTTTATGTCCTGGTAACTGTAAGCTTCTACCCCAAATAAATACTCTTTATAAAAACCAACTGATTTCTGGTATTTTGTATCATCACCCCTCTGGCTGACTAATACAAACCCCAAATCAATGCCAGTGTTGCCTTGCATCTGAGTTTGTTATTTCTTAGTTGACAGTTTCAATATATTGCTGTTGGCCATGTCACATTGTATATATTTTCCAGTTTAAATCAATCCTCCTCTTATTTCAACTTAAAGATGTTAAAAATTTTCTATACTCTTTCTTAAAAATGTAGTTAATTCCTGTTTTGCCAGGTATATTATGCAGTATCTACTTTTCAATTTCATTAATCATATAGGATAAATATGATAACTCAGACTAACAAAATTAATGGAACTATTTCCAATATTTATACTTGACCTTAAATAAAGCTCCCATTATCTGATGTTTGATTTCCCTCTCTCCCACACACATCATATGTACTGAAACCCAGAAAAATTATATTTGTCATTATGTCAGTTTTATTCAAATTTCTATTTCACTTCAAATAACATTGCATTGTTACATATTAAATGATGACCTATAACATGCTGATATATTATTATTTTATTTCACATTAAGCAAATATGTTAAATTATAAAACAGAGACTTCCATATTATCACTGATGATTAAGCAAAAGTTATTTATTAAACTCATTCATTCAGGGAAAATATTATCTTCAAAGAGCTCAGAAGGAGAAAGTTGGGGAGTATATGGTTCTTAGGATGAATTCAAATGATTTAGGAAGGATTTTCCATGCAGAATAGTTTGGGATTGGGAAATGTTTACATGATGATAGATTAAGATTGAGTTTAGGGTTAGTGAATATCTTGAAGTAAGATCTTTAATGTCATGGGGTAAGTCTTGAGTAGCCAACTTAATCTTCATAAGCAATCTATTAACTCAGATGAATAAAATGTCAATATAGATTGGGATCATGTGAATTTCCTGAAGTAAACAGTGATGTTATTTACTGCCTGAACTATATAGTAGTAATTTGCTGAGCAAATATTTACTAGAGCACACAATTATGATGATCTAGGTTTTCTCAATTCTTGATTCACCACATGTTTATTCTCCAGCTTGATCAGAAAGTTTGAGTATTACTGCCTATAGAAGTGTTCAATTCAGATCTGCATCATTGTGTGCTTTGTTATTCTTTCTCACCAAGTCTCTCATCAAGGTCTATTAAGTGGGAGGTTTTCTTTTTGTTGTTGTCATTGGGTGATTGTTTGGGTGTGAAAGTGTAATGAAACAACATTTAAGAAATTGGAGATCATGCACTGGAACACTGACTAATACTAAAGATAAGTGTGGTGGTTTGAAGCTCTATGTAATTCAGAAAAAAATGTGCTTAAATTTAATCCATTCCTGGGATATGCACCCATTGTAAGTAAGATCTTTGAGGAAGCTCCTTCATTTAAGATGTGACCTACCTCAATCAGCGTAAGTCTTAATACTATTAAAGGAGTCATTTATATGTGGACTGAATTCAGACAAAGGGAGACAAAGCCACAAGAAGCAAGAAGTTGAAGCAGAACCCAGAAGAGATGAAAAAGATCAGGAGATTATGCGATATGCCTTGCCATTTGACAAAGAGACAAGTATAGCCATCAGCCATGTCCAGAATGCCATAGTCTTATGGGATATAGTATTTCCTTAATGATGTTTTGAAATAGACCAAAACATAAGATAATAAATGCCCCTTGTTTAAACCAGCCCATTTCATGGTATTTCTTGAATAGACTAGGAACCTAAAACAATAGAGATTAAGAACAGAGTTTTAGCTCCACTTCTATATAAACCAGGAGCTAAGCATGCCCAAATCAGATCAAAAGTGCAGACCCTATTTCCAATTTAAAAAACTAGAAAAATTGTGTATGAATTTATTATCAAAATTCCTTAATTTCATGATTTTGAAAATTTATGATCTAGGTCACTTAGTAATGTTAAATACCCAGAAGTTTCTGTTGGGATTTAATTACATTTGCTCCATAATATAAATATAAAACCTATCAGCTACCAAATGCAAACTAGACAGGATATTGTGATTCCAAATATAAATATATTTCACACGCTTCACCTTAAGAGACCAAAATTATATTTAGAATTTTGCTGCTTCAAACTATGATCTGTCCAATTTTATGCACTTACTGTGGGATACATTTTGCATTTTTTTAGTATAATTATATAGTTCACCTGTCCAGTTCAAAATCATATAATAATTGATTTTCCCAATTTATCACACATTTTAAATGTGTGGATTATAAAAGATTTCAGAGGGAAAATAATTATCTAGCATTCTCTTTCAGTAGCTAATTATTGATTCTATAAGAAAGGTCCAGTTTTTCTTCTTGAATTAAGTTATCTAAATATCTGTTTCCATGACAGGGGAAAATAATGGTCTGAAATGAACTCTAGATGTTCTCTGGGATTATATTAAATACAGCCATCAATTTAATAAATATAATTTCCTGACAAATTTGCACATGGTAACTGTTAAGTTTTGTTTAGAAAATCCAATGTAATTATTGGGTTTTCTTAGAATCACCAAAAAACTTAAAATCCTCAAACTACCCACTGAATTATGTGACACTCATCCTCTTTGGAAAGACCTTACCAAGAAGTTGACACAGAAAAGCTATAAATCTTCTAATTAAGCATATCTGGCCCAAATAAAAATAAAGTCCACCTTACACTAATGTTACCATATAAGACTAACAAGTCCCTGCTCTAATTACCAAAACCTAGCCAACTTCCTTCTATCTGTTTATAAAACTGCCAACAAAATCCTTGCCTTCACAGTAACTTTTGCTTTTGCAGGTGAATATTTCCTTGCTGCTTGAGAAAACTTGGTAACCTGAATAACAATTTGTGAACTGCAATATTCCTGTGATTAGTGTGTGTGTGTGTTTGTGTGTATTTTTTAAGAGAAATTGTGAGCTTACAAAACAATCATGCATAATGTGCTCATTTACCATACAACCTCCTTCCACCAACGCCTTACATTGTTGTGGAGTAGTTGTTATAGATTATGAGAGAACATCTTCAGACTATTACCACTAACTATGGTCTATAGCATAAATTAGGTATATTTTTCCATACCTCCTTTTATTAACACAGTACTCTCTTTGGTATTGTTGCAAGAGTATTAAAATATTCCTTTTAAGTCAGTTCATAAGTTAAATTAATTGTTTTTTTTTCTCATGCATTTCCATATTCTTAACACCTTGCAATACTTACTTACATTTGTTCTAGTTCATAGAATATCATACTTTTATATGTACTATTAACCAGAATCCTCACTCACGTCTGGGTTCATATGTTATTCAGTCTCTAGATTATCCTCTAGCTGTCTTTTGACAATTACATCCCTACACTACCCCTTTTCAGCCATGATCCCTTTTATAAACCAGCTGTGTTAATTATACTCACTGTAATGTCTTACCATCAACTCTATCCATTTCCACACAAATATTAATTGGAGTTTTGAGATGGGGAAATCCAATGATATTTGGGAGGCCAAAATATCCCTAATATAATTTCCAATAATATAATTATGGCACTAATAACATGAATAACATAAATTGTCTTTTACCATATAAATATATATATATTTATCATATAAAAATAAATATATATATATATATAAATATATATTTTATATATATATAAAGATAATCAAATGAAATTTAAAAAATGAAATGTTTTACTTAAGTAGTGGTAGTAATTGTTCTTTCTTCTATGGTCTTATAAAATGAGTGAGAATACAAATATTTACACTACTTTATGTTTTCACTATATAAGTTCTATTTTTTTTAAGATTATCTGGATAAATTAGGTTGCTCCTACAAAAAGCCCACAGATGATATCTTACTACAGAAGGAGTCTTTGTGCTTACTTGCCATGTGGCTAGGTTTTCAAATTCTGACCATTCTTACCTTGATGGTTTTTTCCATCTAAACACCACTTAGTAATGAAATTAAATTACTCAGTCAGGCAATTTATTCATTTAAACTTCCTGTGATTAAAGGAAGATTGGTGGCTCCTAAAGGAAAATGACTATGAATATGGCACATGATTTTATTGTTTTATTAAATGATTGAGTGGATTTAGGCAGACACTGAAACTATAGTAAGAACAGAATAACATTAGAAAGGCCAATATAATAGAGAGTTTCCTTATGGGTGTCAAAGTGGAAGGGTTACAAGTGTCTGTGAGTGATTAAGAAACTTAAATCAACAGAGAGCACAGAAAATGCCAAGGGAAATAAAGAGCAAGCACATTCAGTTTAAAGTTGCTTCAGTCATCTGAATTTTGTCTTCTGTTTTCTGGGTAGAATTCCTAGACTTTACAACATTATCACCTGACTTGGAAATTTTGTATGGAAATTATCTTGTACTTTTTGAAGAATATTTACTTCTCGACTATACTTAATAATGCTCAGTTTGAAATCCTTAGCAGCAGCATCCTTCTTTTGTTTCAATGATGACTTATTATCTCTAATTGCAAGGGGTGGATCTAAGGAAGAACCCCTTTGGGGTTTTACTGATATGCTAGAAAGCACTTCTTGGTTATTTCCTCTTCTATTCCCCTTTTCAATGGGGTTTGAAGAATTTTCTTCTCTGAGGTTTCTTGTCTGATACCAGTTTTCCTAGCACTGCCCTGGTTTGATATTATCTCAGAAGTCATTTGTTAATATTACTGTCATTTGAAATTTTAACAAGCTATTAATTTTCAATCTATCAAATACTGGTTCTTTCCTTTTTAACATTCCTTCCCTCAATTTTGCTTTCTCCACTTTAATTTTACTATAAACAATCAAGAAAAACTCAGGCAGTATCATCAAGGTAATTTCAAAATCTCCTTACATTTCAGCCGGATCAAGAGTCACATTTCTTACTTTCAACATTTTGCAAGCATTAACAGTTTTGCTAAACCTTCTACAGTTAACTTAACTGTAATCCACCTTCCTTAAGTTTTCAATGAGAACATCTTCCCTTCCTATAAGCCCTCCATATCAGCCTTATTAAAACCATTATACATCTATTAACTTCATGATGGCACCATTCATATTTCACCCTATTCTCAAAGTTTAAAATTTGATTTCAAATCCACATTATCTCTCTTTCTTTGCTGTTTTTATGGCATCTTATCACTTCAGATACCAAAAAATTACTTAATGCAGAACATTGTCTAAAAATAATTCCCTATGCATCACAACTTCATGATAGAAAAATTTATTATCTCATGGCTTATTGAGTCAGGAAACCAGGAGCACCTCAGCCAAATTCCTTTGATTCAAAGTTTTTCATAACATTGTTTCAAACTTTCAACCAGGATTACAATCTCATCTAAAGCCTCAAATGGACCTGGATTAAAGGATCCACTTTCAAGCTCACTCAAGTTGTTTTCATCAGAGTCCAGGAAATTAAACCTGACCTCATCCGAATGATGACTGCAAAACACAGCTTCTGTATACCCTCAGGGCTTGCATATTATAGAGTGATAGAAAGCATATAAAATGGTATCTCACAGGGAAGCCAGGATCTTTTTATTACCTAATATCAAAAGTGATATCCAATAACTTATATAGTGTTCCAATTGTTAAAAGTGAAAATCTAAATCCAAACCCCACTCAAGTGTAGGCAATAACACAAGCGTGTGAATGCCAATACCTGAGGCTTTCTGGGGGTTTGTTAGATCTTACTTACCATACTCTCCATGAAACAACCCCAAATTCAAAACTTCCAGAAGAAATAAAAAAAACAGAACAGATTTCCAGACATTAGATAACAGGTAGTGAAGGACAGAGACCCCTGAAAGATAGAAAATTAATAAGAGAGGCCCCTTTTATCATTATCACACTTGACAGCATTGAAAGAGTTTTCTGGTAGAACACAGAAAGAGGATCTGAGATTTGGTCTCTTGAATTCCCTGGGTTGACATGACAGATTGGAGATTCAGAACAAGCTGACTAGTGTTTATATGACTGAGTGACAAAGAGGAGAGGCCTCCCTAGACAGAAAAAAAAACAAAAAGCAAAAAACCTGGAAACTCTTATAGTTTTAACCTCAAGTTTTCAGCAGATGACTGCTCTGAATGTACATGTGAAGAAGCAGTTCAAGATTAATCCAGGAACTGTCCAAAAGGATTTGTGTGAACAGTGCCAGGTACTCACATGGGGATGGAAAATGTGCCTGGACTGAGAGATGAGTGAAACACATCATATGACTAAAACCATTTAGGAGGGTCTCGTCTCAGTCAAAGGGAAAAATTAAGTATAGAACAAACACTGCTGGGGTCCCACACAATTTTTTTAAAGGAAGATTTAATAAGATTATACTATTTCCAAATATCTTACCTGTGAATCTGAGTTAAGCCAAAGTATATCTGTAGTAATAAAATATACATAAGTGAAAACATAAAACTTGCAATATTTGGCTTGCACTCAAGGATTACCATATACAAACAGACACAAACAGGAAAATTAAATGTGATGAAGATAAAAATAAATCAATAAATTCTGACCAAGAACTGAGGCAAATATTAGAATTGACAGGGAAGTAAATTAAAAGTGTTATTATTATTATAACTGTTTTCCATGTGTTCAAAATACAAAAAGATACATGGAAGAAATTAACAGACCCTAGAGAAACTTTTGGATTTTAACAAAATAATATATGAAATAACTACACATGATTGGGCAATTGATAAATTAGACATTGTAAAAGAAAAAGATAATGACATTGAAGATATAGTAAATGACTATCCAAAATTATTGTTAATAAATAAAATACTGATTTTAAAAAGTCATCAAGTTTGAATTATCTTTAAAGGGCTTTTAATGAATATAATAGATGTAACTGAAATAAAAAGGAGATTAGTCAGAAACATTATTTAAAGATTTATTGGCTGAAAATTTATCAAGTTTGATATAAACATATAAAACCCCATATACAAAAAGCTCTATGAATACCAAACACAAAAAATATGAAGATGAGTGCCCAAAGAAAATCAATGACAAAGGTTCAAATGTTGTGGTAAAGAGATCAAAAAGCCACCAAAATTTAGAAAATATTATATACAGAAGAACAAAAACAAAAGTGGTATCATATTTCTTACTAGAAGCAAAGAAATAGATAATAGAGTGGAAAATTATCTTTAAAGTGCTGAATGGAAAAAATGACCACTTAAATTGTTTTCAATAGAAGTAACATTCAAAAATGAAGATAAATTAAACACATATACAGATATGCAGCACCTGAAGACTCTCCTACCAGCACTCCTACACTTCAACAAATGTGAAATAATATTCTTTGGGAAGAAGGGAAATGAAAATATATATCTACACAAACAATGAAGAGAACTAAAAATTCAAAATGTATCACTTAAGATTAATATTTCTCTTATTATGGAAAACTCTTTATAAAATAATTTACCATTTACACAGAAATAGTAATAATAATGTATTTGGTGGTTTGTAACATGCTATAAGTAAAATGTATATCAAAAAAGCCCAAAGAATTTGAGAAATAAAAGCATACTATTTTATAATATTGCATGCTATTTATATTTCACAAGAAATGGTACAATATCAAATGAATGTATACTGAGACATTAAATATGTATACTACAAACACAAAACAATAACCAACACTAGAAAATAAAGAATTATAGCTAGCAATCCAGCAGAAGGTAAAATATAGTTTATAAACCCAAAGGAAGATAAAATCATGGAAAAAAGAAAAAATGTACTGTGATGGTTAGGCTATGTGTCAACTCAGCCAGGTAAGTGAGTCCAGGTGTTTGGTCAAGCAATCACTTGGCTGATTGTAATACAAGAGCATTTATGGACTTTGGTCACCAGTGAGTTTACTTCATGGATAGCTGATTACTTCTGCATCAATCAGGTAGATTGCATCAACAATGGTGATGCTTTTATCCTATCAGTTAAATGCCTTAAAAGGGGAAGTGATTTCAATATTCAGAGAGAATTTCCCAGCTCATGGTTGGACAACAAACTTCCCCCAGAAACTAATCCAGGACCTGTCATTGGACTTTCATCAGAGCCCCTGGTTTGCAGCCTGCCTGCAGAACCTGGACTTGTGCATACCCATTGTGGTATGAAAGACTCTTAGAAAGTCTCATATTATTGACAGATATCTCCTGTTGATTCTGTTTCCTGAGAGAACCCTGACTGATACAACTTGGTACCAAGAGTAGGGTCATTGAAACACTGAATTCTGCTGAGACTTTACCAGTTAAACCTGAAATGGCCTGCCCTTCGGAGACCACACCTTGTCAACTTTGTATCATCCAACCTCCAGCCTGCCCCAGGGAGTCCGGACCTCCTTCCAGCCCAGAGGCATGTACCAGCCAGACTGAAGCCGGCACTGCACAGCCTCTGGCCTGCCCCAGGGAGTCCAGACCTCCCCCCAGCACTGAGGCAGGTAACAGCCAAACTCCAGCACGTACTGCCCAGCATCCAGCCTGTCCCAGAGGTATGTACCAACCAGACTGAAGCTTGCACTGCCCAGCCTCTGACCTGCACCAGGGAGTCTGGATATCTCCCCAGCACTGAGGCAGATAACAGCTAAACTCCAGCATGCACTGCCCAACCTCCAATCTGCCCTGAGGAATCTGCCTTCCAAACCCTGCTTGAAGAGATTAATCCTGTCTCACCAGAAGAAAATGCAAAGATATGCCCTGAGGTCAGTAGCTTGCAAGACATTTCTAATCCTTCTCCTTACCCAACCCCACCACCCTTTTTGTCTTCGAGACCTATTACTAAACTAAAATCACAAGGAAGGTGAAATACAAAGTGTGATTCATGAGGAGTTATGCTATACTCTGAAAGAACCGCATGAGTTTTCCAAATTATATACACAGCAATCAGGGGAATATGTGTGGGAATGTATACTAGGCACACGGGATAATGGTGAAAGGAATATAAAGATGGATCAGGCTGACTTTATTGATATGGGCCCACTAAGCAGAAATTCTGGTTTCAAAGCTGTAGCTTGAGGAGTTAGAAAAGTTTCTAATAGTTTGTTTGGGTGGCTGACTGAAACATGGACCAAAAAATGACGTAGCATGTCTGAGGTTGAGATGCCTGATTTATCCTGGTATACAGTAGATGAGGGAATTCAAAGGTTTAGAGAGATTGGAATGCTAGAATGGATTTACAATTTGAGACCTGTCCACCCACCCCAGAAATGCCCAGATAACACACACTTAACCAGAACTGTGAGGAATAAATGTGAAAGACTAACCCCATCTTCTCTGAATAGCTTTGTGGTTGCTTTTCTCTGTAGTTCAGATATTACTGTAGGGAGGGCTGTAATGGAATTGGAATCCTTAAACATTATGGGGATGATTGGATCTTGGTCTGGTAAAAGTCAAGCATCCACAATTAATTTACAAAGGCAAGGTAGGCATGGCTACCTCAATGAAAGGCAGATTCCAAGCAGCACTCAGAATAGTCACATGGAGTTATGGCATTGACTAATAGATAATGGGGTACCCAGAAGTGAAATACATGGTCAGACTACTAAATTTCTTTGGAATCTGTATAAGCAGAAGTGTTCTAGGTCAAGTGAACAAAACCCTAACTCAAATTACAGACACAGAGAATGACGGCCCCTTAATCAGTTCCCAGACTTGAGACACTTTACAGACTCAGAGCCCCTTGAATGAGGAGACCAAGTCCCCTTGGGGAAGGATCCTGTTAAAGTGCCAAAAATTTATACTGTTGTTCTCCCTCCCGCCTTTCCCTAAGGAGACCTAGAGCCTTTTGCCAGAGTAACTGTGCATTGGGGAAAAGGAAATGATCAGACATTTCTGGGATTATTAGACACTGTCTCAGAAGTGACATTAATTCCAGGAGACTCAAAACATCACTGCGGTCCACCAGTCAGAGTAGAGGATTATGGAGGTCACATTACAGATGGAATTTTAGCTCAGGTCTATCTCACAGGGGGTCCAGTGTGTCCCCAGAAACATTCGTTGGTTATTTCCCCTGTTCCAGATTGCATGATTGGAATAGAGATACTCAGTAACTGGCAGAATCCATACATGGGATCCCTGACTTGTGGAGTGAGGGCTATTATCATTGGAAAGGCCAATTTGAAGCCACTAGAACTGCCTCTACTTAGCAAAATAGTAAATCAAAGGTAAAACCTGATTCCTGGAGGGATTGTAGAAATTAGGGTCACCATCAAGGATCTGAAGGATGCAGGTGTTTTGATTCCCACTACATCCTCATTCAACTCTCTTATTTGCTAGGGCAGAAAACAGCTGGAATTTAGAGGATGACAGCTGATTATTGTAAACTTAAACAAGGGATGACTCCACTGCAGTTGCTGTCCCAGATGTGGTATCATTGCTTGAGCAAATCAGCACTTCTGCAGGTACCTGGTATGCAGTTTTTGATCTAGCAAATGCTTTTTTCTCAATTGCCATTAGTAAGGACTGCCAGAAAGAGTTTGCATTAATATGGCAAGGCCAGCAGTATGCCTTCACTATCCTACATTAGGGATATATCAGCTCTCCGGCCCTATGTCATAATATTGTCTGCAGGAACGTTGATCATCTTCCCCTTCCATGAGACATCACACTGGTCCATTATATTGATGATATCATGTTGATAGGACCTACTGAGCAAAAAAGTATAAAAGACTAAATTTATTGATAATGCATTTCCGTGAGAGAGGATGGGAGTTAAATCCAACAAAAATACAGGGTCCTTCCACCTCATTGAAATTTCTAGGTGTCCAGTGGTGTGGGGCCTGTCGAGATATCTCTTCTAAAGTAAAGGATAAGTGTTGCATCTAGCCCCTCTACGACCAAAAAAGGGGCACAACTCTTAGTTGACTTCTTCAGATTTTGGAGACAACACATTCCTCATTTTGGTGTGCTACTCTGGCCCATTTACCTAGTGACTGGAAAAGCTACTGGTTTTGATTGGGGACTGGAACAAGAGGAGGCCTTGCAACAGGTCCAGGCAGCTGTGCAAGCTGCACTACCACCTGGACCATATGATCCAACAGATCCAATGGTGCTGGGAGTTTCAGTGGCAAATAGAGATACAATCTGGCACCTTTGGCAGGCCCCTAGAGGGAAATCACAATGCAGGCTTTTGGAGCAATGCCTTGCCATCCTCTGCATATTTCTACTCCCTCTTTGGGAAACAGCTTTTTGCTTGCTACTGGGCCTTAGTAGAGAGTGAACGCTTAACCATGGGCTATAAAGTTACCATGTGACCTAAGTTGCTTATCATGAGCTGGGTATTGTCTGACCTACCAAACCATACAGTTGGGCATGCACAGCAGCACTCCATAATAAAGTGGAAGTGGTAAATATGAGATAGAGCTTGAGTGGGTCCTGAAGGCCAAAGTAAGTTACATGAGGAGGTATCCAAAATGCCCATGGTCACCACCTCTGCCATATTACCTTCTTTTTCCCAGAAAGCAGCTTTGGCCCTTACAATCAGGTGACTGAGGATGAGAAACTCGGTCCTGGTATACAGATGATTCTGCACGATATGCAAGTACCACCTGAAAGTGGACAGCTGCAGCAGTGCAGCCTTTTTCTGGAACATCCTTGAAGGATAGTGGTGGGGCAAATCCTCTTAGTGGGCAGAATTTTGAGCAGTGCACCTGGCTGTTCATTTTGCTTGGGTGAAGAAATGGCCAGAGGTGCATTTGTACACTGATTCATGTGCTGTTTCCAATGGCTTGGCTGGATGGTCAGGGACTTGGAAGGAACATGATTGGAAAAATTGGTGACAAGGAGGTCTGGGGAAAAGGTTTGTGGATAGACCTTTCTGAGTGGGCTAAAAACATGAACATTTTTGTGTCCCACATGAATGCTCAGCAGAGGGGCACTTCAGCAGAGGAAGATTTTAATAATCAAGTGGATAAAATAACCTGCTCTGTGATTAATGCTCAGCTTCTTTCCCTGCCCACTCCTGTCATTGACCAATAGGCTCATGAACAAAGTGGTCATGGAGGTAGGGATGGAGGTTATGCATGGACCCAGCAACATGGTCTTCCTCTCACCAAGGCTGACTTGGCTACAGCCACTGCTAAATGCCCAATCTGTCAGCAGCAGAGACCCACACTCAGCCCCTGATATGGTATTATTCCTCGAGGTGACCAACCTGCAACCTGGTGGCAGGTTGATGACATTGGGCCACTTCCATTAAGGAAGGAGCTGTGATTTGTTTTAACTGGAATAGACACATACTCTGGATATGGGTTTGCATTTCCTGCATGCAATGCTTCTTCCAAAACTACCACCCATGGACTTAGAGAATGTCTTATCTACCACACAGCATTGCTTCTGATCATGGAACCATTTCACAGCAAATAATGTGTGGGAATGGGCACATGCCCATGGAATTCACTGTCTTACCATGTTCTCCATCACCCTGAAGCAGCTGAATTAATAGAATGGTGGAATGACCTTTTGAAGACTCAAATATGCAAGGTATTGCCAAATGGATGGCAATACCTTGCAGGACTGGGGCAATGTTCTCCAGGAGGCTGTGTATGCTCTAAATCAGCATCTACTCTATGGTGCTCTTTCTCCTATAAGCAGGATTCATGGGTCCAGGTATCAAGGGGTGGAAATGGGAGTGGCACCACTCATTATTACCCCTAGTAATCCAATAGGAAAAATTTTGCTTCCTGTCCCTGCAACCTTAAGTTCTGCTGGCCTACAGGTTTTAGTCCCAAAAGAAGGAATGCTGCCACCAGGAAACACAACAATGATTCAATTGAACTAGATGTTAAGAATGCCACCTGGCCACTTTGGGCTCCTCTCACCTGTGAATCAATAGGCAAAGAAGGGAATTACTGTACTGGCTGGAGTGATTGATCCTGACTATCAAGGGAAAATAGGACTGCATCTACATAATGGGGGTAAAGAAGAGTTTGCCTGGAATACAGGAGATCCCGTAGAGTTTCTCCTAGTACTGCCATACCCTTTGATTATAGACAATGGAAAATTGCAACATACCATTCCAAGCAGGAATAACAATGGGCCAGAATATTCAGGAATGAAAGTTTGGATCACCCCACCAGGCAAAGAACCACAGCCAGCTGAAGTGCTTGCTGAGGGTAACGAGAACATGGAATGGGTAGTGGAAGAAGGTAGTGATAAATATTAACTTTGACCACGTGACCAGTTACAGAAACGAGGACTGTAATAGTCATGAAACTTTCTTCCTTGTTTCGTTATGAGGCTGATTGTATTTGTACACAAACAAAATTTCTTTGTTTTCTTCCCCAACCTTTACCCCTATCGTATGAAAAGTTGTTTTAATTTCATGTCATAATATTTAAGGATTTCAAGTTTAAGAGTGAATACTACCCAAGGACTTGCCCCTATTCTGTAGGGAATTAATGTGTTTCCAGTTGTACACAGGCAAGTTGAACATTGTTAGGTGGAAATATATATGTATGTTTGTCTGTTATTGTTTTTACTTAGAGACTAAGCATGGTTTAAGGTAAAGTGTATGGT
>JAKSZT010054329.1:689772-736810 GCA_026826555.1 Tolypeutes matacus | reverse complement strand
AGATACATTTGAACTATGCTATTTATGCCTTGTCCTAATTGACATTGTCTGATGTATGATTGAACTCTTGTACTTTATGGAACTCTTGTACTTTATGGAATATTTTTGTAAATATTCAGAGGAAAAAGTTATTAAATGCAGTTATTTTGTACAAATATAGGGCTAGGCAATGTCAATTAGGACAAGGCATAAATAGCATAGTTCAAATGTATCTACCAGATATTTCATATATTTGTTCTATCAATTGCTATGAATCATACCTTAAATTGTTTAAATATGATATTTCTATTTCTTTTTTTAAAATAATTTTTCCTTTCATTATGGTGATGCTATATTATTTTGTGTTTAAAATTTCTGGGATGATATTTGAATGGATATTTCAAAGCAACTTTATAAATTGTAAAGGTAAACAGGGCCATTTGCATTAGGGCTTTGGCAGTTGAACTGTATTGTGCATTGCTGAAATAAAAATGTTAGTGAGGATAAAATATAAGTACTTATATTAAATTTATTTTCCTGTCATTATTTTAAACTATACTATGATTTACACATTACAGCTACAAAATGCATTTATAAAATTACATATACATAATATATAATATATAAGTGCAAAATTATATATAAGGATTATACTCAGTATAATTTTGTTACAATTGCTATGTATTATAAATGTTTGCTGAGAGGATAACAATTTGTAAAGTATTAAAATGCATCAGTTAACTACCATATTAAGATTGACATCAGAGCCAGGTATAATTAATGACATATCTTCCCCAACATCCTTATCAAGGGTTGAAAATTAATTTTGTTATTCCTACTCAAAATAGTATATATTTTAGAAATTCTTTATCCAATATGTCAGGCATTTCAATCATCCATTGGAGAGTACTGTGCCTAAATTAAGCATTACTTTATGGATTATGAGTTATCATATCAGAGAAACCAATCTGAAACTATACTAAATATAGATTTTCATCATTTTGCCTTCTAAATATACTGAAGCAATGGATCAGAAATATTATATATGAAATAGGAAAATAATTGCCTTAGTTTTGCCTTCCAGTATTGGAGAAATTAATACTTACCACCAAATGATATAAATCCCCAGTTGATTGAACATACATCAATTTATATTTTGTAAATGACATTTGTTTACTTTGAGTAAAAGTATTGCTTATATAATATTTTTACTTTCTCCTTATGACAAGCAGGATAAGTTTTTATTGATCTGTATTACTTATTAAAACTTCCTAAGAATTTGTTTTAATTTAGAAAGAAAATATTTAATGCTATTTTATGCATCTAGACCAGGTAACAGATGTTATAATTCACATTTTTAGGAATATTTAGATATATGATTGAATGATTGATTTTCTATCTGATTAATTGCACAAATAGGTCAGAAGCACATAATAGTTAATCAATTTTATGACTCTCCAGATTCAGAGGAGACTAATTGGAAAGGGGATTATTTAGCAAAAGGTGTGAATCTTTTGCAAATTTCCAGAATCAGAAAATGTGACTTTTTCAAAGGAAACCTAATGAAGAAAATTTGTTTTGTTTCTACACTGACACATAATATAACGACAGTCCCTAGATAGCTCTTCAGTTCCCACAAAGTTGAAAATAGGCCAGAAAATTAATTTTGAAGCATTTTCCACTCACCTCACCAAGGGAAAAATGTCTTGAATCATATGATTTTCCTTTAAACATTTTTTCTGCTCAAAAAACTCCTTACAGCCTTCTTTGTCTGTGTGTTTCAAAGACTATAAATCATAGGATTCAAGAATGGAGGGACCATAGAACAGAAAACAGAAATGATCATGTCCTGAATTGTGAGAGAGTTGGAGGTTGGCTTCATATACACAGCAGCAGCTGAACAGACAGACAGTCACCATGAGGATGTGAGGGATACAGGTAGAAATGGCCTTTCTTCACTCTCCTCTGGATGGAAACCAAAGCACAATAGAAAATTTGTGCATATAAGAAATGGGGATGCAGGCAAAGCAAGCACCAGAAATCACCCCTCCAGAGACAAATATTACAACTTGATTGACGAAGATGTCAAAGCAGGAGAGCCACAGCACAGAAGGGATGTCACAGAATAACTGATGGACTACATTGGACTGGCAGAAGGACAATTGGAAAATGTTATTCATGTTCACACTTCCATAGACCAAACAAATAAATATAGAAGCCAATTTCTTCTGAACAGATCAATGGGTTCATGACCACAGCATAGTGGAGGGGCTGGTAGATGGCCACAAAGCGGTCCCAGGCCATGATGTTGAGGAACAGCATCTCAGCAGAAGCAAACAAAAACACAAGGAGGATCTGAGTTGCACATCAAACCATGGAGATCACCTGGTTGTCAAGCAGGAAGATGACATACACCTTGAGTACAGTGACAGAAATGTAGCACATGTTCAGAACAGACAGATTCCTAAGGAAGAAGTACATGGGTGTATGAAGACTATGGTCAAAGGTGGTTACTATGACTATGAGAAGGTTACCCGTGAGGGTGACCAAGTACATCAGTAGGAATAGCTTGGCGTGAAGAACTCTGAGCTCCCACACACCAGAAAATCTAGTAAGCAGGAATTTAGTCCCTGTAGTGTAGTTTGACATCTTTGCATAGTTTGTTTTGGACCTGGAGAGATGAAGGCAAGTAATATAGAAATAACTGAGAGGATCAACATGAGGAATGACATAAGCATGAAAAGATTTACCAAATCTCATTTATTCATTTTATTCTCCTTTTGATAATGACTATTTCAAATCACTCTTCTTTAGTCTCCCTCATGGCTTAACTGATTTCCATGAATGTGATAGCAGTAAAATAAAAATTTTCAGAGCTTTTTCGATTGTTTGCATATTATTCTATCATTTACTAGTCATAAAGTGAGTATATTGGAGGTCACAGCTTTGCCTGAAACGTAAACTGAGTAAATATACACAAACTCTATGCATCCTGACTCACTAGAAATATCCTTTAAATGTTAATATTCATTATTTTACATCCAAACAATCTGAATAGAGAGAGGAGGCTACTATTTTTATGAGACCCACTCAAACTATACATTCATTTTTGAACAAATCAATTTTATTGACACAAATTAATAAAGCATAACTCCTTCCAAGGTGTATACAAGCAATGCAACTCAGTATAATCACATACTTATGCATTCATCGCTTCAACCATTTTAGAGGATTTCTGTTATTCCAGTAATAATAATAACAAACAAAAACTCATCACCTTTCAATATCTCTTTGCTTCCCCTGCTGTACATAGCCACTATTCTGTTTCCCTCTTTCTGGTTTATTCGTAATTATATTTTGTAAATCTATTTGTATTTTATATGAGGTTTCACTATGTTATACAGTCCCATGGTAAACATTATAGCTTTCATTCTAGTCATATACATGACCTTAAACTTAACTTTTCAACCATTGTCATACCCATACAGTAGCTCTACTAGTTACAAACATTCTGATGTTCTTTCACTATTTTGTTCATTTTCAAATATTTTAAAACAACTTTTATACCAGTTCTACACAGATAACCCTCAGCTTTCCATTCTCTACCCTCATTCTATTTTCTAGTGACCTATATTCTAATTATTAACTCTATGAGTTTACACAATATATTTAGCTCATAATTTTGCAATCATACAGCATTTGTCCATTTGTGCATGGCTTGCTTCACTCAATATATTTTCTTCCAAGTTCATACCTGTTGTCATATGCGTCATAACTCCATTTCTTCTTACCACTGTATAATATACCATTTTGTGTATACACCACAATGTCTTTATCAAATCATCAGTTGATGGACACCTTTGTTGTTTCCAAGTTTGGGCAATTATACATTCACTTTTAATCCATTTTCTGACCATTTATTTCTAGCTTGCATTTCCACATGGCATTTTTGTAGCAGAGTTGAAATTTCATGGCCTTCAGTAGACAATATGTTTTCATTTACTTGCTTTGTATCCTGTGAGCCATTCAAATACCTTTGAATTTCAAATTCTCTATCTCAAAAATTTGTAGTTCTACCTACCTCATGAAGTGTAAGTTTGAAAATTTCAAATAGGGGAGGTTCACAAGCCTTTAACTATATTGAGAAAAAGTAAATGAATAAAATTGATAAATCACTGATAAAATTTTAAGGTATTTTCATTTCTTCCATTTTAAATGCAAAATGTTATTGTTTTTAAGAAGCAAACAAAAAATAAAATGAAAATACAGCAATATGCTTTTGCTAACAGCATTCTTGTTCAAAGTAATATGATACAAAATGTTCTGTTTAGGTTTGAATAGAAATTGCAACTCTGAGGCCATTTAGTTACCTGCAGACTGACAGGTGTCATGGAGATAACGCACATGGAAAGTTTGCCTTGGGTGACTAGAATATTGCATGGGTACTATGGTCCCCCAAAGCATAAAAACAAATATTTCATTTCTGTTTCTGCAGACTTTAAGGATGCATTATTTCAAGCAGAAGAACTGAAAGCTTTATTTGGTTCATTGGTATATTTCATCTATAATTTTATGTTATCATTAAATTAATAATTAACTCCATATTTTAAAATGCTTTGGGGTGAATTATATATAGACATATGTCTGAAAACAGAGATCAATCATGTACAAATGTTTACATTCTCTTTCATGATATGCTATGAGAAAACCCTAGAATTACACATGAAGTATAAGCAATTGTATATACATTTCATTTTTAACATGTATTTACTATTCATCTTTGTATCACCTCTTCATATCAGTTGTTTGCCAAGAGAAGATTATAGGTAAGATATTGTTGAAGTAATTGATTTAGTTTTCATAACATACAGAATTAATTGTTTCCTCTCCTTTAGGGAAAATATAAACCACAAAGTTAAATTTGTACAAGTGTAAACTTAAATTAATATTCTTTGCACTGTAGGGTGGCAGTGTGCAGAGGCCACTGCCTTTTTTACCGGCATTGTTCAATAATGTCGTGTGATCAGCTCATTCTAACTTCCATAGACATTTATAATACCTGACTGAAGTTTTTATTATTTTTTTTATGATCATAAGAGAAGCTGTACTTTTACAGAAAAGTGTGCATTGATTACATTATTCCCATATACTACCCAGTTGTTGATAACTTGCACTCATGAAGTTCATTTGTTACAGTTCATGAAAGAACATTTTTACTATTGTTTTATTAACTATAGTATTCAGTCTGAGTTTTTAAGATTTTAAAGGCAATGAATTTAAAAGAAGAGGTTGATATCATTCTATGGACTCTTTTCTTATCTAATTTTTCTAGTCATATCATTTGCAGTATATCTCAAAAACACGTGGTTAATATGGGAGAGAGGTGAGTGTAATTTATGTCATGAAGTGAAGAGGAGAAAAATTAATATCATCAAATACTAACAAGTTAATATTGTCTTTTTTAGACTAAAAAAAATAAGCCAGGGTTCTTGAAATGTGTCCAATCACATTTCAGGTGTATGTGAGAAAGAAGTGACTGAGACCCTGACTGGAATAATTTGGTTTTATAACAAGAGGATTCCTGTACACTTTATTAAAACACAGGAACACCCTTGGGAACACGGCCATTGGCATAGAAAATAGCCAATATCCAGGGGTAATTTCAAGGGGATAATTGGCTCTAGGTGGTGAAGGAATAGACAAAATAAAATCTAACCAAAAACATAATTTTACAATTAAGAAATATAAATATGTTTTAACATATACAAGGATTAAAGAATAATGAGAGGACAATATAAAAAGTAAACTAATCTCCATTTTTTTTCTAATAAACTCAGGGTCCATCAATGAAATGCTTGTGAATCTTAGGTGAAAAAGGACAGGAAAGAGAGATTAAGAGCCCTGGATCAGTCAAAACCCAGGACATCAGGAGTTGCTACAATTTGCTAGTTATCTTCTGAAATTCTCTCTGAGGAATGGAGAGATTTTCAGGAGTCAGGCAAAACCCACAGGATATAGAATGGATGAAAAGACAAAATGGCCCATCTGAAATTGTCCAAAATATCAGCATAAATTGACCAAAGGTCAGCACAGCAGACTGGGAGCTCCCTGATTACAGCACAAAAGTTCCTTTCTGCTGACTGAGATTTCTTCTACACATTGACACATTGTCCAACTTTATGTGCCCCTCAAAAGTGTGACACAATGGGACACATAATGTATTTGGACTAGTACCTGCTATGTGGTGTACATTAAGAAGTGCCATGATATCTGTTGTGTAGTTCTCACAAAAATGGTTTTAGTGAATCATTCAGATTCTGCCAGGAAAGAAGAAACTGTCCATTGTTCTTAGAATTGCTACTTCCCTTTCCATCATTAATTTCTAGTTTAATGTAACTGTGCTCTGAAAACAAACTCTTTGTGATGCAAAACTGTTCAACAAGCAGTCAAACGTGTATTCAATATCTTTGGCAGTGATAATCTGTATTTTCTAATTAAGATATATTTTTTTTCATTTGAACTGTCCAAGTCTGTTATACTCCTTTTGGTTTTTGTCCATATTTTATATACTGACTGCATTGTATCTACAGCTGCAACTAAGATTTTGGATTTTAATAAGTACTGTCTTTGTTATGACACATAATGAATTATGTAGTTTTAAAGCCATGTTAATAGGGGCATAAAAATTTAGAATTGTTTGTCTTCCTATTGAACCTACAACCTTATTGTAGTGCAAAATCTCTTCTGATATTGAGCCATACATCCTGTCTGAGGTCTGAAATGCATAGGTAGAATCACCCAACCAACCACAATGGTTGTCTTTTTTTAAATCATTTATATCTTTATTTTCATTCTTGTTTTAAATTTTATTTTCAACATATGTTTTCCTTTTATTTTAAATAATAATTCTCAACAGGTTTTAAGTACATTTTTATCCACTATATTGATATTTGAGTTTTAACTGGATTCCTTAGTTTATTTCCATTTATATAAATACTTCCATGTTGGGTTTCTCTGCACTATCAGGATTTTTGCCTGATAATTGCCCCATCTTTTCTTTGTCCTATTTTCCTTCTATTGGAAGGCTAAAACATATGCTCATTCTCACTCTTGTCCTCCAGTAACTTTATACTTATGCAATCTCAAGTTTTTTGTTTTGGATTATTACCCAAGATATTTCAATATTAATCTTCAAATTATTACAGTTTGCAATAACTTATGCTTCTTTGCATTACTTATGCTTTCTAGAGCTTTCCCTTATTTGCTGGGTCCATAGCTTCTATTTTGAATTGTTTCCCTTCACCCTGAAAAAGTTCTGTTAACAAGTCTTGTTTTTTAATGGGGGGCCAATGACATTGGATTTTTTCTACCATTGTTATCTCAATTTACCATTTTTTGTATCCATGCATCTATACCTCCAATGTATCCTTATTGTAATTTCTATCATTGATTCATATAATTACACTTGAACTGTATAAAAATAGATTTGTGCAGTATGTTCTCTTTTGTAGAAGACTGCTTTGCTCACTACATGTCTTTCACTGATATAATTATATATCATTATAACAATTTTTGCTGGTTTTTTGTTTTGTTTTGTTTTTTGGTTTTCATTTCTAGAGTAATCAGTGTTATGGATTGGTCACATTTTATTTATTCATTTTACCAATAATTGACCTTTCTATTGTTACTAGGTTTTTGCTCTCAGTGAAAAAAAAATCTCATGGAAAGTATTGTGCTTGTAATTTATTGGATGTAACACTACTTTCTGAGGAATATATAGAAGACAAGATGCTGGATCATATAGTTGATGTATGTTTTACTGTAATGAATAATGAGAATTTGTTTTCCAAATTATCTGTATCCTTTTACATGCACACCAGCAATGTATGAGAATCCTATCTTCTTCACATATATGTCAAAATTTGAACTTAGTGTCCTGAAAATTTTAGCAAATGTGGAATATCTAAAGTGATTTTAATATATATTTCCAAAATAAGTAACATTGAGTATCTTTTTTAAAATATGCTTTTGTATTTTTTTAAAGGTACTTAGATAACATAAATGTTATATAAAATTTTAGGGAATTCCCATATTCCCCACTCCTTACCCTTCCCTCATTTTCCCATATAACAGCATCTTTCATTAGTGTGGTACATTTGTTACAGTTGATGAACACATTTTAGAGCATTGCCAGTAAGAATGGATTATACCTTACGTTAAAGTTTACACTCTTTCCCACAGAATTTTGGAAGTTATGACAATACCTTTTCATTCGCTTATAGAGTAATTAGGCATTCTCTTGGTATGAAGTTCCTATTTGAAATATTTGTCCATTTTATTATTGGATATGTTGCAGGAGTTGTTCATATACAGATATAAATCTATTGTCAAATACATTATTTTGAATGACATGAGATTTTCTTTTCTTTTTTTTAATCTCTATTAATGGTTTTATTCAATGAATTCAGGATTTAATGAAGTCTATTTTTCATTTGTTTTTATTTTATGGGTAATGTCTTTAGAATATAGTTAAGATATCAAGCAGATGCCAATTGAAGAAGGTATTTTTTTGTATAGATTTTTCCCCCTGAGATGACTCCCTCATTTCTTTTCTCCTTGTTTTTTTTTTTTTTTTTCTTTTTTGCTTGCTCAATGTTTGCACTTATTTTCTGCTCATTTGTTTTGTTTGGATTTTGCTTGTTGTCTTATATTTGTTAATGAACATTGTTATTTATTACCTTTCACAATAAATCAAATATTTACCCATGGTCCATCTGATATTCCCATTAGCAATTTTTAGAAGTAAAAAGAAAGTTTACATTACTTTTTGGAAGTATCTATTTTTCCTTAACTTCTACTGAAAAGATCATTATTTTGCTTTCAGCATTGAATTGCCATCCTTTTATGAATAAGGGGACTTCATATCTGTGGTTCTATTTCTGCACTATCTGTACTGCTTCAATGACCTATTTATCAGTCTTTCCAACAACACTGCATTGTGTGGCAATGTTCCAAAGTGTTTTCATCATTTGTAATGAAGGTACCACACTAATGAAAGATGTTGTTAATATGGGAAAATGTAAGAGGTGTAGGAAGGAAGGCATATGAGAATCCCTTACATTTTTATGTAACATTTATGTAATCTAAATAACTTTTCTTAAAAAAAAAATGCTATACATGTTCCTCAAATGATATAATAATGGAGGAGAAGACAAAAAAGACATTTTTGTGATATATGAAATAATGGAATGTATTCTGCAAGTTTTATATTAATGAAAGATGTTAATGTGGGAAATTTTGGGAGATGTAGGGAGCAGGGCATATGGGAATCCCCTATATTTTTATATAATATTTACATAATCTAAGTATCTTTTAGAAAAATAAATAAATAAATAAAAATATATATGCCTCTCTATATATATATATATTACAGGCATATAACAACATATTTTTAATTGGTGGAGGACAGAATTAATGAAGTGGAGAATGGGGCATCTGAACTTGAAAAGACAGGAGAACAGAAAGAAAATTATGGAAAATATTGGAAGAGGGTTTCAGGGAATTGAATGAAAACAAGAATGCACAAACATATGTGTTAAAGATGTCCCAGAAAGACAAGAGAAAGGAAAAGGTGAACAAAGAATATTTGAGGAAATAATGACGGTAACAGAATAAATCCTTTCTTTATTCATTTTATCCTCTATCTTTCTATTGTCATAACAATATTACCTGGCTTTTTACCCTTTATGTTACCCTTACTAAGAGTATTTGTCCTTTTGTGTATGGTTTGCTTCACTCAACATAATGTTCTCCAGGTTCACATATGTTGTCATTTGTTTCAGTTCATTTCTTCTTACTGCTGCATAATATTCGATCACGCATATACTCCACACTTTGTTTGTCCATTCACCAGTTGATGGACACCTTGGTTGTTTTCAATTTTTGGATATCATGAATAACACTGATATAAATATCATTGTACAATGTCTATTCATGTCACTGCTCTCAGTTCTTCTGTGTATATACCTAGCCATGGTAATGCTGGGTCCCATGGCAAGTCTATACTCAACTTCCTTAGGAACCAGCAAACAGTCCTCCACAGTGGTTGCACAGTTCTGCATTCCCACCAAGAGTGAATAAGCATTCTGATATGTCCACATCCTCTTTGATATTTACAGTTTTTTTACTTTTTAATAGCTGCCAGTCTAATGAGTGCGAAATGATCTCATGGAAGGTTGATTTGCATTTACCTAATCTCTAGTGATGTTGAACACTATTTTCATATTTTTTATTTGCCATTTGTATTTCTTCTTTTTACAGTTGTCTTTTCAAGTCTTTTGCCCATTTTTTAATTGGATAGTTTGTCTTTTTATTTTTGAGTTGTATGAGCTTCTTATATATCATGTTTACTTAAAACTTATCAGATATGTGATTGTTAAATATTTTCTCCCATTGAGTCAGCTGGTTTTTCACCCTTTTTACATGTTCTTTGAGGTGCAAAAGTGCTGAATTTTGAGGAAGTACCACTTATCTATTTTTTTGTTGCTCATGCTTCAGGTATAATGTTTAAGAAAATACTCTCTACCACAAGATCTTGAATATGTTAATGATATTTAGTCTCTAGTATTGGAAGACAAAATATCATTATCAAGTCAGTTCTACCCAAATTGATATACAGACTCAAGGCAATTCCATTGGTCTTTTTAAAGAAATTAAAACCCAATTATCAAATATTTTTGAAAGTGTATGGGGCACCAAAAAGCTTTCCACATCTTAAAAGAAGTATGAAGTTGAAGGACCCTCTTATGAACTAAATATATTATGTGAAATATAAATATATCATGTGAAATATGAATATGGGTAAATTGCATTGATAGGACTCTTTTTCTTTGAAGCTGAACAAATGTAAGTTAATACTACAAAACGTTAATAACAAAAAACATTACAATAAGTGAAGGAGACCAGAAAAGGAATACTACATATTGTATGATTCCATTTATATAGAATATAATTATAAATCAATTTATAAAGATGAAATGTGATTAGTGGTTATGTAAGTGTGAGGGAGGAATGCTAAGGGGTGTATAGTCTCTCTTTTTGAAGCAATGAAATTATTCTAAAATTTTTGAGATGGTGAATGTACAACATTGTGATTGTATAAGAAGCTATTGATTATACACTTTGAATAGATCACAAAGTATGTCAATATATCTCAATTAAACTGCTTAATAAACAATTAAATAATTGCACAAGAATGACCAGAAACTGCAGCTATGTACAGCAGGGGAAACATAGATTGCTAGGTGAGGAGTTTTCTTGTTTGTCTGTTATTTATTTATTTATTATTATTGAAATAATGAAAATGCACTAATAATGATTGAAATGATGAATGCACAGCCTTGAATTAAATTAATTAATTAAACTCAGAGAGGAATGCATGTACACATAAATTATGGAATGAACATGAAAAACTGTCAAAATCAAATTTTTGTAACTTTGGAAAATAGTTTCTAGCAAGCAAGTAAATACAAATGAATAAGAAACTCAACAAACACAGGAGAGACTTGTGGCACTTTCACTTAACCTTAAACTTCCCCACTATCCTTTGAAGGGGTGATAAAATTAACAGTTTGAAACCTGGTTCCAGTGTGAACAAAGTAGACATATTTCCCAAGAAATTGTGTTTGTGTTTAGGGATAAAGAAGGAATGATGCAAGGTACATTTATTTGTATTACCTAGCTTGGAACTCTTTCATGGGGGAAAACCAACTGCTTATAACTAATTCCACAAAAATATAGAAAGGTAAATAAAGAATCTGCTATTTCCTGGGGAAATTGTGCTCAGGAAAACCACATATATTCCAGAATCCTGGGAAGAAAAGTTGAGGAGAAAGTAATAATGGGAAATCCAGAAAGCAAGATGAATATGAATACTCAGAAAATATCTAAGAACCTGAATTTTCATCTTCAGTGAATATAAATTCTCAGCTTAAACATGAAGTGACTAAATTCATAATTTAAGATAGCTTAGGTAAGATTGAATTAGTGCTATTACACAAAATCAATCTGCAAATATAAGGAGAATTTCTATATTATTATATTTCGTTTGTTTCTTTGTTCCAAGTATATAAGCTACCAGCTGACAGAAACTAAAAAACAAACAAACAAACAGAAAAAAAACAGAGATTCCCAAGTCTTGAAACAATAAAGACTACAATCATTTTTAAAAGAGTGCAGAAAAGTAATTTTAAAAAACATGACTCACAACAAGAACCAAATCTGAGATGATTAAAGTATCTAATTTCCAGATTTACCACATTATAGTATTAAAAACTTTAATTGTCAACAAAAATTATGAAGCATTCAATATTACAACAAATGAAAACAGTGGAACAGGAAACCAAAAAGTAATTAACAGAAACTGTCCCTTAGGAAGCACAGACATAAGTGGTACTAGACAAAGAACTAAAGTGAACTACTCTAAATATGCTTAAGAGATATAAAATTGATGGACAATGAAACAAAACAAACCAAAAGAAAAATGTCCTTTAAATTGAGGTAATTATAGACATAGAAAATAGGATACAACTTAACAAACAGACAGCACTGGACTAAATCCAAGAGTTAACACTTTAAAATATTAAAAAAGTGCTTTGTGCAATGAAAGATTACAAGACAAGTAAGGAACAGGAAATGATAGCCTATTCAAAGGAACTAGACAAAAATGCAGAACCCATCAAGGAGATGACAGGATTTTGGAAAAATGTTACAAAGACTATTAGAAAATGCTCTTCAGTATGATCATGGATATAAAGGAAAACATTCAGAAAGAAGTAAAGAATATGGGAATATCAATAAAGAGATACACATTTTAAAATAACTAAACAGAACTACTGAATTTGAAGATCATTATGACTGAAATGAAAAAAACATTGTAGTGAGTATCACAACAGATTGTAGAAGCAGAAGAAAGAATCAGTGATTTGAAATTCAAGGCCATCAAATTGATCAGGTTGAAAAGCAGAAAAAATATATATTTAAGAAAGAACAAAAAGGCCTGAGACCTCTGGGACACCATTAAGCATACCAGTATTTGCATTATGAGAGTTCCAGAAGAAGAAAAAGAGAAAGAGTTGAAAGAAATATTCAAGTAAATAATAGCAGAAAAGTTCCCTAATGTAATGAAAAACATGAATGTGCACATTCAAGAAGCAGAACAAACCCCAAACAGGGTAAAGTCAAAGAGAATCATGCTCTGAACCACAGTAATCAAAAGATCTGATGCCATGGACAAAGAGAGAATTCTGAAAGCTGCATAAGAAAAGTCAGATGTTATTTACCAGGGAGTCCTAATAGAATAATTTACCAATTTATCATTAGAAACCTTGAGGTAAAAAGGCAGTGGGACAACATATATGAAGATATGAAAGAAAACAGTTGCAAAACTGGATTTTTTTTACCTGTGAGAATATTTTTCAAAAATGAGTGATCAATTAAAATATTTCCAGACAAACAAAACCTGAGTGAGTTTGTCACCACAATACTTGCTCTACAGTAATGATAAAAGTAGTTCTTCAGACTGAATCAAAAGGAACCTAGACAATGGGTCAAAGTGGCATAAAGAAATGAAGATCTCCACTAAAAATAACAAAATGGGTAATTAAAATTACCAGTATTGTTGCATAACATTTTCCAGTTTTTAACTCTATTTTAATGTTTGCATATTTTACATAAAATACATAAAAATTTATTTTAAATCTTTGTTTTTGGACTTGTATAAAGATATACTTTCTAATAAATTGCTACAATGTGGGTGGATAGAGGTATACAGGTACAGTGTATATGTGCATTACTGAAGTGAAGTTAGCATCAAATTAAAATTGTTTTCATAGATTTAAGATGATAAAATTAATCTCCATGTTAACAAAATGAATATACCTGAAAAATATATGTGGAGAAACATAGAAGGGACTAAAAATGGTATACTAGTAAAAAATCAAATAATATAAAAGAAGGTAGAATGGAAAAATTAATGGACAACAAAGGTATGGCAGAAAAAAAAGCTATATAGTAAAATGGCAGAAGAATGTCCTGTATTTTCAGCTATCACTTTAAATGTAAATGCCTCAAACTCTCCAGAGAGTGAAATTGGTGGAATGGATATAACAGCATGAAACACTCTATGCTGTTTACAAGAGCCTCACTTAGATACAATGAAACAAGTAGGTGGACAGTGACAGGATTGAAAAAATATACCTTGAAAACAGTGAGCAAAGAGAACTGGATTAGATACCTTAATATCAGATATACTAGACTGTAAGTTAAAACATATGGGCCATGAAGAAAGTAACTATAAACTGATATACAAGGGAATTCAACAAGAAGATATAACAATTACAAATATATCTGCACATACTGGTAGAGCTTCAAAATATATGAAACAATTACTCAAAGAGTAATAGAGAGAAATAGATGGTTCTACAGTAATGTTTATAGTATATGTAAAGAGAAAATAAATATGGAATTAGATGACTAGAATCACATTATAAACCAACAAGACCTAATATATATATATATATAACATTTTACCCAATAGCAATAAAGTACACATTCTTCTCTTATGCACATGTATCATTCTCCAGGATAGAACAAGACCCTATATTTTCAAAATATTATTTCATAAAACAATTCTCAGTATATGAAAATATATTGAAATTATAAAATGCATATTCTCTGAACACAGAAGCATAATGCCAGAAATCAATAATTAAGAGAGAACTGGAAAATTCCAAAGTATATGGAAATTAATTCTACATTCCTAAAGCACCAATGAGTCAAAGAAAACATTCACATTGGAAATTAGTAAATATATTAAGAGGAATGAAATTAAAACACAACATGCAAAAGATGTTGGATGCAACAAAGGCAGCTTTGAAAGAAATGTATAGCTCTAAATGTTTCATTTAAAAAGAAGAGAGATCATATATGAGACCTACATTCATATACGGAGGAACTAGATAATGAAGAGAATATTATACCCCAAGGAAGGAGAAGGAAGGAAATATTTAAAGTGAGGGAGGAGATAAAAAACTAGAGAAGGGACTTCTGGGAAGATGGAGGATAAGAAAGTCACAGTACTCTCTTTTCTCCCAGAAAAAATAGCTAGAGGAGAGGTAGAAATGGCCTGGAAAAATGATCTAGGTTTTACGACACAAGGGAAAGACTGGAAATCACCCAGGAAAGAAAATTGCGGAGGGGAAAAAAAAAAACCTTACTGGAAAGACCATAAGTAGAAACTGCAGCTGCAGCTGCAGCTACCAGCATCCTTCCCTCAACCAAAGAGCAGACAATTTAAAATTCTCCAGCCTCGGGACAGTGGCTACAGACAGAGGAGTCCATAGGGGTCTAATTCCCCAGGAAACAGATGAGAGAGAGATGTAGCCTAAGTCTGACTCAACTTTTAGCCAACAAATTTGTTCTCCTCTCAAGTTTAGCTTACTAAGTAATTTAATAAGGGTTGAGAATGGGAGCTGATGTTTAATTTATGTAGAATTTTTAATAAGCTTTATTTTAAATGTGTGGAAATGAAGAAAGTTGATGGTAATACATTATAGACAGTATAAATAACAGTGCTAATTTATAAATGTGACTGTGGCTGAAAGGGGTAGTCTGTGGTGGTGATATTTCAATTGAAAGGAAGCTAAAAAGTAATATAAGGACGCTATAACATAGTGAATTTTGTGGTGGATGAATATTGTGTTTGTATAAGAATCTTCCTTTACAAAGTTTTAAGAATATAATGATACAGGGGGAAATTATTATGAATGTAATTTATGGATTCAAGTTAACAGTAATATTGTAATATTTTTGCAACAATGGCAAAGAAGATCTATCAATTCTAAGAGACAACAATAGGGAATATAAAGGGGTATGATATATCCTTTTTTAGTAATAAAAAATTTCTAAAATTGACTGGTGATGACAGCAAAACTCTTTGGTGAATGTGAGAGAAACTGAGTGTACACTTTGAATTGATTGTGCAATGCATGGGACTATATAACACAATGAATCCTGTGATAGAATATGGATTGTGCTTAGCCAAGCAAGAACATTCTGTCATGAACTATAACAAATATATAATACTAATACAGGGTTTCAATAACTGTGTAGGTTGGGGAATATACACCAAATCTAAGAAATGACTATAGTTAGTAGTGATGTTTTGATGATGTTCCTTCATAGTTTATAACAATTGTTTCACATAAGAAGCAAGGTGTTGTTGGTAGTGTAATGCATAGGAGGACTGTATGATAATATGCATGTTTCTTTTGTAAGTTCACAACTTTTACTATACATTTATTGTTTATGGATGTTCATGTATGAATGATAAACTTCAATAAAAGTTTTAAAAAACAAAAAAAAAGAGATAAGTAATGAATAATAATATGTGGGACATCATCAAATGTATCAGCTCATATGTAATGGAAGAAAAATAATTAGAGGAGAGGACAAAAGGGCTAAAAAGAATATTTCCTAAAAACAATGGCTCCAAGCTTACCAAATTTGGTGAAAAATATGAATATATACTTTCAAGAAAGTCAATGAATTTTAAGAAGGAAAACTAATAAATACACACTGAGATACATTATAATAAAACTATTGGAAAACAAAGACAAAGAGACCATTGGGAAATAAGCAAAAGGGAATTGACTAGGCATGTGCAAGGGATCCTCCATAAGATTACCAAACAAGTTCTACCAGAAATAATGGAGGCTAGAAAAAAGGAGGATGATACATTTAAAGTGCTGAAAGAATAAAAATTTACCAAAAAGAATTCAATATGTAGAAACATTCCTGTAGTAAAGAAGACAAAATTGAGACATACCACAATGAACTAAGAGTTGGAGTTCATAAGTATTCCTTAACCATAATAATTCAGAAGGGAAAACCTGAGGCAGAAATAAAATTTTAAAAACCCTGCACACATTAATTTGAAGTCATGTGTAGAAATAAATAATAATGGTAAAGGAGACTATCTAGGTAAATATAAGAGTCAGTATCAGTATTATTTTGTTTTGGAACTCCTCTTTTTTTCCAGCAGCTTCTAAATCCTTATGGTATTGAAAAGGAATTTTAGTAATAATTCAAGTGTGAAAAATAGGAACAAATTTGAATGCCACACATTTTCTTATTTTAAAACATACTATGAATTGTGTATGGATAGACACATAGAATAAATGAAAAAACACAGAATCCAGAAATGAAATATTAACTATTGTGAATTGATTTTCAACTAAGATGCCATGAACATTCAGTAGGGCTAAAATGTAAGCTCTTTAACAAATCATTCTTAGACAATTAAATATCCAGAATAATGCAAATAAATGAAATTGGAAATCTACTTCACACCTTATCCTTTTTGGATAAAAGCTCAAAACTGGACCAAATGTATAAATGTAAGAGGCAGAATTATGCACATCTTACAGGAAAACATAGGGGCAATTCTACATGATCTTGGAATTATCAATGCATTTTCAGTATTATACCACAGCACAAGTCACAAATGAAAATAGAGATTAGTTAAATATTATCCAAGTTTTAAAATAATATGCATTAAGACTCCTGCAAGAAAGTGGATAGAAAACCAGAGAATGAGAGAAAATATTTGATTAGGTTCTAGCACCAGATCATCCAAAGAAATCCTGCAAACTTAACTACAAAAAATAAACCACCCAATTAAAAAATGTTCAAAGTATAGGAAAATTTGCTCAACATTTTAATATATTATATCAATATAAAATATATCAATATTTTAATATTTTAATAATTTAAAGTGCAAATCAAAACCACAATGATATAACTTCACACCAACTATGATGGAGCTGGTGTGGAAGTGGAGAAATTGGAGTTCTTATAAAATGCTTCTGTTGATATAAAATTATGAAGTATTTTTGAAAATAGTTTGGTATTTAATCTTCAAATTTAACAGAGAGTCCTCATAAGACTGAGACTAAATAATCCCATGTATTTAAATATATGATAAAATATATGCAAATTCCTTTACATGAAAGTTCATGGGAGCACTACTCACAGTATCTGAAACAGAGAAAGAGCCCAAATGTGAAGTAACTGTTGAAAGGTTAAATAAGATGGGTTATATTCATACAATGGAATATCACTCAGCCATAAAAAGATATGTGGAGTGATAAGTTTTATGAAATATCCAGATAATAGAATGTTTAAATTCAAAAATCCCCAAAACAGACAAGATATTATCAATGAATGAAGTGAGGGGGGAATTGGGAGTGACTGCATAGTGTATAAATAGGTGCAGAGTATCTTTGGAGGTGGATAAAATTGTGTTAGAATTATGTACTGGTAATTTATTTTTTTACATATACTTTTTGTTTTTTAAAAAAGATACTTAGCTTACATAAATGTTACATAAAAACATGTAGGAGATTCCCATATGCCCTGCTCCCTAGGCCTCCCATATTTTCCCACATAAACAAAATCTTTCATTAGTGTGGTACAATTGTTAGAATTGATGAACACATTTTGAAGCTTTGCCACTGAGAATAGATTATTGTTTACATTGTAGTTTACACTCTCTCCCACTCATTTTTGTAAGTTATTACAAGATATATAATGGTCTGTATCTGTCATTGCGATTTCATTCAGGACAATAACCAAGTCTTGCAAAAGCCCCCAAATTACACCTGTTTTTTCCCTCTCCCTCCCCTCAGAAGCTTCAGTAGCTACTGGCTCCACATCAGTGATTAAAATTATTCCATTGCTAGAATAAGAATAAGTCTATAGTAGAATGTCAGTAAGTGTACTCTAGTCCAGTGTTCATTCCCCAGTCATCAAGATTCTAGGATGGTGATGCCCACTCCACCTTTAATTGAAAGGGGACTTTGATCTCATGGGACATATGTATGGGACTACCTTGCTTGCAGTTGCAGGCTTTTGATGTTCCTTGAGAAGGTCTTTGTCTATCATCATCTCCTTGTTAGTTTTCCTGGGTGAGTCCAATGAACTGGAAAATAGGTGTTGCAACTCTGTTGAGATTCAGGACCCAACTGGTACATGGATATCTCAAAGTTTTATGTCTTTTGGAAATACTCCTATAAACTTTAGTACTAACTATATGTTCAAATACAAAGGACAGAAGAGTCATGTGTAAGGAAGCCACAACTGAATCTGACTCTGTCATACTGGGGAGCATAAATTAAAGTACGGACCACTGACAGGGTTCCAAATTCCTGAGCTGTCTGCCCTGCCTTTAGTGTCTGGATGCCTCCAGAGCCCTCAGGAGCCCTGCTGTTTCAGGCAATATTTCTTTGGCAGTCAATGAGTTCCTGCTGAGATGTGCATAAGTGTAACCTCTGGTATTACCTCCCAACTCACTTTGAAGGCTCTTAGCCATATACATTCATTTGTCTTTACCCTTTCCCCCATTTTGTCAAGGTTTTTTCCACTTGCATTGCTAGTTAGTACTTGGTAGAAATCCCTCGGTGCCAGGGAGGATCATCCCCAGGAATCATGTCCCATGCTGGGGGGAAGATAATGCATTTATATGCTGAGTTTGGCTTAGAGAGATTCTGAATTTGAGCAAGAATGAGTCTCTTAAGTACTTGTAATTTCTGAACAAGAAACAGAATGTTATAAGAGTTTCCAAATTGTACCCTTTAATGAGTAATATTATATTACTGCACCTCAGTGACAGAAACACAAATAGAATTTAGGTAAGAATAAGAAATAAAAGTCATACAAATTGGAAAGAATTAAACTTTCACTATCTGTTGATGATATGATCTTACATATAGAAAGTCCAGAAAAATGAACAAGAAAGCTACTATAACTAACAAATAAATTCAGTAAAGATCAATACACAAAAATCAGTGGTGTCTCCATACACTAGTAAAGAACAATCTGAGGAGGAAATCAAGAAAAAAATTGATTGATAATAGCTACTAAAATAATCAATTCTCAAGGAATAAATCTAACAAAAGTTGTACTGGATTTATAAAAGGAATGTTACAAAATTTGCCAATAGAAATCAAAGAGGTCCTAAATAGAAGAAAGGATATTCTATGCTTATGGACTGGAAGATTAAATATTGCTAATATGTCAAAACTACCCATAGCAATTTATAGATTCAAAGAAATACCAAATTGAAATTCCAACAACTTATTTACAGAAATGGAAAAACTCATCAAGAAATTTATATAGAATCATAAAGGGCCTTGAATACCTACAACAATCTTTAAAAAGAGATGAAGTTGGAATACTCACCTTCCTTATCTTAAAACTTATTACAAAGACATATCAAATAAAACAGTATAGTTTTTTCACAATGAAAGATATATAAACCAGTGGAATCAAATTGAGAGGCCAGAAATCAACTCAGATATTTATGAGTTGTGACTCATAAATATCCGAGTCAACTCACAATTTATGACTAACTAGATTTTGACAAATTGGCAAAGACAACTCAATTGGGAGAGAAGACTCTCTTCAAAAAATGGTGCTGGGAAAATTGGATATCCATTTGCAAAAAAGAAGGAACTTTGAAATCACCGGCTTCTGTCTGTTGACTATTGGCAGCGGGAGATGGAGATTCACCTCCCCAGGAAACCAGAGTAAGAGGGGTGCAAATTAAGGTTTTGATCTTCAAATTTGGTCTGCTGTGTTCCATAAGCCCATCCAGGGAAGTTGGGGCAACACCATTCCTGCATAGGACTAAAGGGTTCTGACCTCTCAAATCACCCTTGGTACTGACCAGGAATGGTTTTTGAAGATGCAAAGGATAGTAGAATTATATCCTACACTGGAAAAGTGAGAGTGCTACCAGCAAAGTTGAAGAACAGCCTCTGAAAAAGTTTGAATTGTGAGGCTCTGAACCCAAGCAGGATCCTCTATCACATTGTTGCTGTCTGTGTTGCAGTGAACATATTTTAACCAGGCTTTGAACTGAGAAGGCTACCAAAGACCACCCTCTTCTGGCAGAACAAAGAAGTACATGTAAGGAAATCAAAAAATAAATAAAAGAGGTGTTTTCTGGCATGTACTTGGGGAGTCTCCCTCCCCAAGGCCCTTGGAAGTGTGTCTTCAAACCATTACTGGGCCCATGGCCCATATTTGAGCAACTAACAGGGACAATTCTAAAAACCTAGGAAAGAATGAAACATGAATCAAAGAATATCAGTGACACACAGCCTCCTGCCACTAAAACCTGATACAAGAGAGAGAATTAAATCATCAGAGTAACCTTATCATCATAATCATATGCCTAGACATCAGCCAAAAATTACAAGCCATACAAAGAAAATGGAAGAAATGGCCCAAATAAAGGAATATATCAAAAACACAAATGAGACACAAGATTTGAGATGACTAATCAAAGAGATTCATAGTAATTTCCAAATCAAATCAATGAGTTGAAAGATAATACAGCTAAAGAGAAGAAAGACAATAAGAATACACTGGGTGAGCACAAACAAGAATTTGAAAACCAGAAGAGAAATATAACCAAGCCCATGGAAATGAAAAAAACAATAAATGAGATTAAAAACACATTAGAGGCATACAACAGCTGACTTGCAATGATAGAATGAAGAATAAGTGATACAGAAAACAGAACAGCTGAAATTGAAAATAGAGAAGAAGACAAAGTAAAGAATGGGAAAAATTGAGCAGGACTTGGGGAGATTACTGATAAAATGAAGCACAACAACATATGTGCCATGGGAGGTCCAGAAGAGTAAGAGGAGGGAAAAGGGGCAGACAGAGTATTGGAGAAAATAATGGCTTAAAAATTGCCAACTCTAATGAAAGAAATGAATTTACATGTCCAAGAAGTACAGCATATCCGATCAGAATAAATCTGTATAGAACTTCTCCATGAGAAATGCTACTCAGAATGCCAAATGTGAAAAATAGAGAAAATTCTGACAGCTGCAAGGTAGAAGCAAACCATCATATAAGAGGGACACCCAGTAAGACCTAGTGCAGATTTATCATCAGAAAAAATGGAGGTGAGACTACAGGGGTATGATATAATTAGGAGACTAAAAGAAATCTGTTGACAGCAAAGAATTCTTTATCTGGCAAAATTGTCCTACAAATATGAAGGTGACTCTAAAATATTCACAAATAAACTGAAACTAAGAGAGTCCATAATAAAGAATCTGTCTTCACAGGAATTATTAAAGGGAACCTTTCAATCTGAAAGTAAAAGATAGTAGATAGAGGCTTGGAGGAGAGTGTAGAAGGAAAGACTTTCAGATAGGATAATCAGTATAGTAAAAAGACAGATGAAAATATGGTATGACATATGAAAGCCAAAGAATAAAATGGTGGAAGTAAATAATGCATTTACAGTAGGGTCATTGAATCAAAAGTTATAGTCTGAAAGAATGGGAAAAAAACAACACATGAGCTAGCCATATGCTGCCTACAAGAGACTCACCTCAGACCCAGGGATACAAATGGGCTGAAAGTGAAAGGTGGGAAAAATATACTCTATGCAAACTGTAATTAAAAAGACCAGAGATAGTTATATTAATATTGGACAAAACAGACTTTAAATGTAAAAAATTTATAAGAGATACAGAATGTCATTATATATTAATAAAAGGGACAATCCACCAGGAAGAAATAACAGACAAAATATCCATGCACCTAACTAGGATGTCCCAAAATAAATGAGGCAACCTCCTGCAAAATTGAAGGGAGAATTAGACATCTCTACAATAATAGTTGGATACTTCAATATGTGACTCACGTTATTTCATAGAAAAACTAGGCAGAAGACCAACAGGGAACAATGAACTTGAACAACATGATAAACAAGCTAGACCTAACAGACCTATAATGAACATTACTTCTTAAATCATTGGGTTATACATTCTTCTCCAGTGTTCCTGAACCTTTCTCCTGGATTGAACATATGTAGGATCAATATATATATATAAAGGCAGGTCTTAATATATGTATGAAGTTTTAAATTATACAAAGCTCCTTCTCAGATCATAATGGAATGAAACTGGAATTCAATAATAGAAGGAAAGGAGGAAATTTTGCAAATGTGTAGAGGCTAAACACACTCCTAAACAATCATTGGTTCAAGGAAGACATTAGAAGTGAAATTAGTAAATATTTTGAGATGAATGAAAATGAGAACAAATCTTATCAAAACTTATGAGATACAACAAAGGCAATGCTGAGAGGGAAATTTATAGACCCAAATGATATTTAAAAAGGAAGAAAGAACTAAAATCAAAGATCTAACTGAACAACTGGAGAAACTTGAAAAAGGGCAGCAAACCAAACTGAAATCAAACAGAAAGATAGAAATAATAAAGATTTGAGCTAATATTAATGAAATTGAGGACAAAAAAGAGAAAATCAATAAAAACAAAACCTGGTTCATTCATAAGAGCAATACAATTGACTAAAAAGAAAAAAAGAGAGAGAGAAAATGCAAATACACAAATAAGAAATGAAAGGGGGGGGGAGTTATGACTGACACCACAGAAATAAAAAGGATCATATGAGGATATTATGAGAACTGTAACCCAACAAAATAGACAACTAGATGAAATGGAAAAACTCCTATAAATGCACAAACAATCTACATTGACTATAGAAGAAATACAAAAGCCCAATAATCCAATCACATTCAAAAAGATTTAATCAGTCATCAAAAACCTCCCAATAAAGAAAATTCCAAGACCAGATGGCTTCACAGGTGAATTCTACCAAACATTTTGAGAAGAATTAGTTTCAATCTTATCTGAACTATTACAAAAATTGAAGAGGAGGGAAAATTACTCAACATATTTTATGAACCCATCACCCTAATACCAAAGCAAGATAAAGATACTACAATGAAAGAAAATTAGAGAGCAATTTATCTAATTAACAAGGTGCACAATTTTCAAGAAAATTCTTAGAAATAGAATCCAACCACACATCAAAAAATTTATACACCATGATCAAGTAGGTTTTATTCCTGGTTTGCAAGGTTCGTTCAACGTAAGAAAATCAATTAACATAATGCACCATATTAATAAACCAAAGGTAAAGAAATCACACTATTATCTCTATTGATGCAGAAAAGGCATTCAATGAATTCCAGCATCCATTCTTGGTAAAAACACTTTGGAAGATAAATATTGAAGGAAAATTCCTCAATATGATAAAGAGCATATATGAAAAACCTACAGCCAACATCATACTTAATGGAGGAAGTTTCAATCTTTCCCTGTAAGATTGAGACAAGACAAGGATGCCCACTGTCACCACTGTTATTCAATATTGTTCTAGAATTTCTAGCTACAACAATTAGACAAGAATAAAAATAAAAGGCATCCAAATAGGAAAAGAAGAAATAAAATTTTCACTAATCACAGATGAAATCATCCCATTCTTGGAAAATTCCTAAATGTCTTCGACAAATGTACTTGAGGTAAAAATGTGTTTAAAAAAAATGGCATGATACAAGAACAACATGCAAAATTCATTCATGTTTCTGTATTATTAGTATTGAACAATCTGGGAAGGAAATCAGGAAAAATAATCAATTTACAATAGCAACAAAAAGACTCAAATACATTTTTATTGAAAGGAACCAAGTTAAACAAAGTTGTTCAGGACCTATATTCAGAAAACTACAAAACAATACTAAACATAAGCATGAAGACGTAAACAAATGAAAGACATTCCGTGTTCATGGATTAGAAGACTAAATATAGTGAATATGTCAATCCTACCCAAATGGTTTATAAAGTCAATACAATATCAATGAAAATTCCAACAGCCTACTTTCCAGAAAGAGAAAATGTAAGTACCAAAATTTCTGGAAGAGGAAATGCGACTGAATAGACAAAAGCATCTTAAAAATTAAAAATGATGTGGGAAGACATTCACTGCCTAACCTTGCAGCATATTACAAAGCTACAATGATCAAAACAGCATGGTATTGGCACAATGATCGACACATTGTTCAATGGAATCCAAATGACAGCTTAGAAATTGTCCCTTACCTCAGTGTTCAAGTGATTTTGATAAGCCTATCCACTTTACTAGGACAGAACAGTCTCTTCAAAAAATGGTGCTGAAAGAATTTGACATCCATAACCAAAAGAATGAAAGAAGACACCTTCTTGCTGCCTATATAACAACCAACTCAAAAAGGATAAAAAATGTAAACATAAAAAGGCAAAACCAAAAAACTCCTAGAAGATAATTTAGGGAAACATCTACAAGACCTTATAGTAGGTGAGGGTCTATTAAACCTCATAGCCAAATCACAAGCAAAAAAAGAAAAAAAAATAGATAAATGGGATCTCCTCAAAATTAAAAAATTCTGCACCTCAAAGGATTTTGTGAAGAAGATAAAAAGACAGCCTATACAACGGGAGAACTATTTGGAAATCATGCTTCTGACAACAGTGTAATGTCTATGACATATAAACAGACCCTAAAATTCAACAATTGCAAAACAAATGATCTGATTACAAAAATGATAAAGTACTTGAACAGACTCTTTTCCAAAGAAGAAATACAAATGATAAAAAAACACAAGAAAAATTGTTCAACATCACTAGCAATTAGAGAAATGAAAACCAAAACTACAATGAAATATCTCTTCACACCTATCAGAAACACCACTATTAAAAAAGACAGAAAGCTACAAGTATTGGAGAGGATAAAGAGAGATAGGAATGTTTATTCATTGTTGCTGGGAATGTAGAATGGTACAGCCATTGTGGAGCACTGTTTGGTATTTCCTAAATAAGATTAATATAGATTTGCCATATGACCCAGAAATTCCACTACTAATTATATACCCAGAAGAACTGAGAGCAGTGATATAAACTGACTTCTGCACACTCATGTTTTTAGGTACATTATTCACAATGGCCAGAAGATGAAGAAAACCCCAATGTTCATCAACCAATGAATGGATAAAAAAAACTGTATTGTATATGCATGATGGAACATTATTAATCTTTAAGGAGAAATGAAATCATGAAGCATATGACAACATGGATAAACCTAGCGGATATCATATTAGTGAAGCAAACCAGACAGAAAAGTACAAATACTGTATGATTTTGCTATTATGAACTAAATATACGTGTAAACTAAAAACTAAAATATAGGTCTGAGAAAATAAACTGAAGTTAGAGAATAGAAAGCTGAGAGTTAGTCTGTGCAGAAAAGGTAAAAAGCTCTTCATCTTTGGAAATGAATAGAAAAGTTGAAATCACTTCATAGTGCTTGTAACTAGCAGTGCTATTATATGGTTATGACAGTGGTTGAAAGGGAAGGTCTAAGGTCATGTATATTACTGTAAGGAAACCTTAAAAAATGTAGCATGGGACTGTATAGCATAATGAAAGCTCGTGTGACCTATGAATATGAGTAATCTATATATAAGTCTGTTTTTCCTTGAAACTGAATGAATATATGTTAACATTACAAGATGTTAATACCAGGCAAAAAATTATGGTATGTGAAATAAAGGAGACACAAAGTAGTACATATTGTATGACTCCATTTATATAAAATGTAAATATAATTCAATTCATAAAGATGGAATTAAATTAGTGGTTGTAAAGGACTGGGGAAGGATAGAGGGTTTGAGTAGTGACTGCTAAGGGGTGTGGACTTTATCGTTTTGGAGTCACGAAATTGTTCTAAAATTTTTGTGATGATGAATAAACAACACTGTGATAATACTAAAAACCATTGATTATAAACTTTGGAAGGATTGTATGGTATGTGAGTATATCCAATAAAACTCCTTTAAATTATGAGGGAGGATCCCTACATCACACCATACACAAAAATCAACTCAAAATGGATCATTGACCTCATTATAAGAGATAGAACTATCAAACTCCTAGAAGAAAACCAAGGAAGCATCCTCAGTGTATTATGTTATTCAATGGTTTCTTGGATTTTACAAGGAAAGCACAAATAACAAAAGAAAAACATAAATATGATCAAAATGAAAAACTTTTGTTCTTCAAAAGACTCTATCATGAAAATAAATCAACAATCTACATAAGGAAGAAAATATTTGAAAGCCACATATCGGATGAAGGATTAATATTCTGAATACATAAAGAAATCTTTCAAATTAAGAACAAAATAATATCAAACCAATTAAAAATGAGCCAAAGACTTAAATGAACATTTTTTTCAAAAAATAAATTCAAATGGCCAAAAAATTACATGAAAAGATGCTCAAAATCATTATCGATTGGGAAAATTCAAATCAAAATGACAAGTAGTATTTCACACCTATTAGAATGGCTGCTATAAAAAATAACAGAAAATAGCAAGAGTTGGAGAGGATGCAGAGAAATAGGAACACTCATTCTTTTCTGGTGTCTGTATAAAATGGTGCAGCTGCTGTAAAAGAGGGTTGGCAGTTCCTCAGAAAGCTATGTATAAAATTACCATATGAACTGGCAATCCCACTACTAGTTACATACCCAAAAGAACTGAAAGTAGGGATTCAAGCAAATATTGGACACTGATATTCATAGTGGCATTATTCACAATTTCCAAAGGAAGAAAATAAAGTCAGTTTATATCAACCAATGAGTGACTGATAAAATATGTGTATAACATATAATGGAATACTACTCAGCCATATAAAAGGAATGAATTCTGATACATGCCACAGCAAGGATGAAACTGAAGATATCAAATTGAGGGAAATAAATGAGACACAAAAGAGCAAATAGTGTATGATCTCACAGTTTTGAAACATTTCAAATAAGTAAAGTCATTGAGTCATAATCTAGAATAAAGGGTAACAAGGCATTGGGTAGGATTAGAGAATAGGAAGTTAAGGCTTAAAATGTGCAGGATTCCTATTTGGAGTTATAGTAATATTTTGGTAATAGATGGTGGTAATGGTAGCACAATATTGTGAACAATATTATCAGCACTGAAATATACATCTGAATATAATTAAAGGGAGAAATAAAAGCTAGTTTGTGTAAATGGTAAAATAATAATTTTTAAAAAATCCACGAACTACGCTACCCAAACAGTGAAACCTAAGTTAAACCACAGGCTTTAATTAATAGCACATTTATAAAAATATGCTGTCATCAGTTGTTACAAATGTTCCACACCCATGCTAGCTGTTCATTTTGGAGTGTTATGTATAGAAACCTGTATTTTATGAAAATTGTTATTTAAACCCACAACTTCCCTTATAAAGAAAAAAATAGCCCCAATGAGGTGAAATAATGGAAGTATGCTATTGTATAATGTTTTGTTTTAATAATATACATGAGGTGGTATTGTTTTAGTCAGCCAAAGGAGTGCTGATGAAAAATACCAGAAAACAGTTGGTTTTTATAAAGGGAATTTATTTGGAGTAGAAGCTTACAGTTACCAGGCCATAAAGCATAAATTACTTCCCTCATCAAAGTCTATGGCCATGTGTTGGAGCAAGATGGATGCCAATGTCTGTGAGTGTTCAGGCTTCCTGGGTTACTCTCTTCCCTGGGCTTGCCTCTCCCTGGGCCCATTTGCTCTGCTACCTCTACAAGACCAGCTATAGACTATTAGGCAAATGGCTTGTTTCTATTCCCAAGGCCTTCTCTCTTTCCTCAAAACCAAGCTCCTCTGTATGCTTACTTCCTGGAGCTCCAACTCAAGACTCCACATCAGAACTTCAACGTCAAAACTCCAACTCTATCCTTTGCCATGTCTTTTATCTTTGAGATCCCACCCACCAAGGGGCAGGGCTCAATGTCATACTGATGTGGCCCAATCAAAGCCCTAATCATAACTTAATCATGCCCCGATGAACAGAGCAGTTTATAAGCATAATCCAATATCTATTTTTGGAATTCATAACTATATCAAACTGCCAAACTGCTACAGATATAATATCAAAAGAACATTCATTGAGAAGTTCAAAATGTATACCACAAACCTGAAACAACAACCAAAACTAGAAAATAAGTAATTATTGCTAACAATCCAACAAATAAGCTAAAATGTTCTTAATAAAACCAAATGAATACTGAAAGAAGTGTGATTAAAAAAAAATAAATAGCAATATGACATAATTAAACCTAAACATATAAACAATTATAATTATTTTAAATAACCAAACACCACATTCAAAATATTGAGAGTCTCTTGTATAATTAAAAAGCAAGAGTCAATTTTATGCTGTTTTCAAGAAATACATTTTAAATGTAAAGATACAAATAAATTAAAAGTAAAAAAGATAAAAATATAAAGGCTAACATTAATTTTCGAAAGGTATGGTGGTTATATTAATAAAAGAAATAGTAGAATCATGAGCAAAGACTATTTGCATGAATTTAGACATTTCATAGTAAAAAAGGAATCAATTACCCAAGAAGACACAAAATTCTTAAATTTTTATTTATCTAATAGCACATTTTAAAACATGAAGCAAACTAATAGAACTGCAAGGGTAAATAGACATATGAACATTTATAGTCACTGATTTCAATAATCCCCCCTCTTTACTAATTCCTGAAGTTAAAGTTCATTTTATGTATGGTTACAGTCTCTTATACTATGTGGAGAATTTTTTTTGTATTTCTTACAGATTATGCTCTATTTTGATAATTATTTAATAGCTATATGCAAAGAATTTATTGCCTGCAGGTGTAGTATATAGACTGCTCTACTAAAGACAGGTAAATTGTTAAATAGTGTTGTTGCTTATATCTGTCTCTCCTATGTTTTAACTGTTCTATCAGTTGCTATGATAATTAAACTCTTTTATTATGGTATTTTTCCATTTCTCCTTTCAGTTCTTTTTTTTGCTTTTTAAATGTGATGTTATATTATTATGTATTTATAACTGCTATGTCAGGTTATTTAAATACATATTTTATTCAACTTTATACACTGTAAAGGTAATGATGACCATTTGCCTTAGGGCTCTCATCTCCAAATTGTAGTGTGCACATCCAAAGTATCAGTGTTAGTGAGGGTAAAATATAAGTACTTTCCTTATTGAATTTTTACATCATTTTTAAAAACTTATATTTTACACATTACACTTAAAAATGAATTTAGAAAATTACAGATATATATATTGAATAAATATAAATGAGGTAATATACTCAGTATAATTTTAATATATATTCTATGTAATATACATGATTATTGAGAGGAAAATAATTTGAAAGATATTAAAGGCAAATTAGGTACCATATTAATGCCCTATCAAATAAAATCTTATAACTAAGAGATGTAACAGCAGAAATAGTTATAATTAATGACAATTGCTTTTTCAACATTCTGATCAAAGCTGAATATTAATAACTTTTTACTACTCTTCATATTTGTATATGTTTTGAAAATTTTTTATCCCATATATAAGACTTTTTATTCATTCACTAGAGAGAGCTGTGCCTAAATTAAACATTAATTTATGGATTATGAGTCCTCATATATGAGAAACCAGTCAGAAACTCTAATATATATTTTCATCATTTGGTCTTCTTAATATTTTGAAAAAATGAATGAGAAATATTATACATGAAATTTGAAAATAATTACCTTATTTTTGTCTTGGAGAATGGAATACTTGCCACTAAATGATCTTAATCCAAAATATTTGAACATATAGTGATTTGCATTTTATAAATAACATTTGTTTGCTTTGCTTAAATATATTATGTTTACAATTTATCCTTCTTCATTATGACAAACAGGATGAAGCATTATTAATCTTAGTTACCAAACACAACTTCCTCAGATGCTAATTTATACTTCAAAAAAATCTATTTAAATAATATTTTATTATCAGGTTACTTATGTTATTATTTACAATTTTATTAATAGTTTAAATAAATGTCTGAATGAATCATTCTCGCTGTCTTATAATTACGCAGAAAAACCAGGAAAAGAGAATAAATATTAAATTTATTCTAGGTTTCTGCAGGTTCAGAGAGGAATAATTGGAAAGGGACAATTTAGCAAAAACTGAGTCTTTAGCAGTGATGTTTTAGGAATCAGACGATGTGCATTTTCGGGGGGGGGTGTCTTAAAAGAAAATTTGAGTTATTTCTCTTCTGACACATAATACTATAACTGTCCCTGAGATATTAATCCAGGTATCTCAAAGTTGGAAGTATGCAAGAAAATTAATTTTGGAAGAATTTCACTCACCTCATCAAAGTTAACTTGTAACTTGAATAATTTCCCAATTATTTTCCTGAAAATAGATTTCTGCTAAAAATTTCTCTTACAGCCTTTTTTATAGAGTTCAAGAAAGACTATAGGTAATAGAGTTCAAGAAAGGAGAGAAGATTGAATAGAACAGGGAAATAATCATGTCCTTAATGGTGGGAGAGTTGGAGGTTGGCATTATATGCACAGCAGCGTCTGAACTGAGGAAAACAGATGCCATGAGTATGTGAGGGACACAGGTAGAAAAGGCTTTTCCTCTCTCCCTTGTGGATGGAAACTTGAGCACAGTGGAAAATATGAAAATATGAGACATGAATTAAGGCTAAAGAGCCACCACCAACTAATACTGCAGAGATAAATATTGCAACTTGATTGCTGAATGTGTCCGATCAGGATTGCCTCAATAGAGAAGGGATGTCACAGAAGAACTGATGGACAACATTGGGCTGACAAAAGAACAGTCAGAAAGTGTTGCCAGTCTGCACACCTGAATAGATGAAACCAATAAATATGGAGGCCATTGTCATCTACACACAGACACAAGGATTCATGATCACGGGGGAATAGAGGGGCTCACAGATGGCCACATAGTGGTCCTGGGCCATGGCAGTGAGGAGCAGTAACTCAGCAGAAGCAAAGCAAAACATGAAGAATATCTGAGCTGCACATCCAACCATGGAGCTCACCTGGTTGTGAAGCAGGACGATGATACCTACCTTGGATATAGTCACAGAAATGTAGCACATGTCCAGGAATGATAGAGTCCTAAGAAAGAAGTACATTGGAGTATGAAGACTGTGGTTCAGAGTGGTTATTGTGACAATGAGAAAATTTCCCACCAGGGTTCCCAAGAACCTCAGGAGGAATAGCATGGTGTTCAAGACTCTGAGTTCCCACACATCAGAAAACCTTGAAGGCAGTAATTCAGTCACCATGGTGTAGGTTGTCATCTTTGGGTAATTTGATTTGGACACAAAGAGACAAAAGCAAATAATCTCTTTACAACATTTGAATTAACATGAGGAAAGAAATAAGAATTAGTTCATTTATCAACTCTCATTTACCCATCATTATTCACTTTGTTGAAAATGATTCTTTGGAAGTAACATAAAATTGCCTCATTCTCCTTTAGTCTCCCTACTTGTTTAGCTGAATTCCATAGAAGGGATAGCAATAAAATGAAATGCTTAAAAGATTCTGCTCATGAATGTATAATATATTATCATTTGCTAGTTCTAAAATGAGTATATTTCAGGTCATGACTTCCTGGAAGATTAATTGTATAAATATGTATATAATTTGTACATCCTGACACATGATATATATTCTATAAATGATAATAGATATCATTGTTTTAGAGCCAAACAAAATCTGAATAAAAATAAGAGGATTCTCTTTTCATTAAACCCACAGAACACTCTATATTCAGTTTTTTAAATTTTATTTTTAAGGAGTTTTAGCTTACAGAAAAGTTACATGAAAAATATAGGGATTCCCATATACTCCACCACTTTCCCCTCTCATATTTTCCCCTATTAATAACATTTTTCATTAGTGTAGTAAATTTGTTACAATTGAAGTACAAATATTGAAGCATTACTACTAACCATGGTCTCTAGTTTATGTTATGGTTTACACTTTGCACCTAGTAATTTTATATGTTTTGACAAAATATCATGCAGAGAGTTTTAATCTGTTACTTCACCAGCAGATTTCTAGCTTGATTTTCCTCGTGGAAGTATAGCATAGTTGAAATTTCATTGCCTTTAGGGGAAAATATGTTTTGCATTCGGAATCAGGTATTTATTTGCTTCTTGGCTCTGGGAAACCTATCAAATACCTTTGAACTTAAAATTCATTAACTCTAAAAATTTTAATCCTACTTACATCAGGAATTTAACATTTTTAAAGCATTTCAAAGAGGAGAGATACTCAAAATACTATGTATATTAAGGAAAAATAAATAAATAAAATTTGCAGATCTCCTATAAAAAGATTAAGCTGATAATCACTTCAACATCAGCCTTCTTTCCTTCGTAAGTCCAAAATACTATTGTATTGAACAATCAAACATAAAATGTATAATGGAAATCCAGCATTCTGCATTTGCTAATAGCATTTTCTATTAAATGAATGTGACATATTATAAAATGTTTTGCACTGATTTGAATAGAAGAGAGGTTATAAACCTAAGGTCTTTTATTTATCTGCAGATTGGAAGGAGCCATAGGGATACCCAGCACAGTAAAATTATGTTGTGTGACAAGATTATTGCACGGATGCTATAATCCCACAAAGTGTAAAGAAAAATAATTCATTTCCTTTTTTACAAAGACTGGAAGGAACAGGAAGAACAGGATGACATATTTTGTTCATTAATATATTTATTTGTGTACTTATTCATCCATACATCCATGCTATGGTTAATTTAATTATAAATAATTTATTCTTTTAGAATACTTTTTAGTGAATTACAAGCAGGCAGAAGTCTGGAGGTTATAAAACTCAATCACAAACAAATGCTTAAATTCCATAAACCTGCTAAAACTGACATTTTTAGGCAATGAATGGAAAATGAATGAAAAAAGAGGTTGACCTCATGTGTGATTACCATCTCTATTTTCCATTCAATACCATTTCTAGTCTCTCAAAAGCAGTGGACAATATAGGAGAGCAATGAGGGTCGTTCATGTAGGAACTTGAAGAGAAGGGGAAAATAATAACATCAAATTCTCACAATTTAACATTGTCTTTTCTTCAGCTAGTCAGGCAAACCAGATTTCTGAAAAAGATCCAAAACCCATTTCACTTACAAGTGAGGAAGAGTGCACCTATTTACTTGAGATGACTGAGGTCTTGACAGTAATCATTCAGTTTTATAACAGAAGCCTCCCTGTACACTTTATTTAAAAACAAGGATGCTGGTGACATTTTAAAAAGCCCTTGGGTACACAGTCATTGGCATAAATAATAACCAGTACCTGGGGGTAACTTCAAGGTGATAATTAGATCTAGGTTGTGAAGGGATGTGATCCATGTAGAATTAATCCATGAGGAAACTTTTGTAATTATGAAATATAAATATATTTGTGCCTGCAAAAGAGTCTAAGATTAAGGGGAAATAATTTAAACTTTGGCTGACTAATACAGTATCTAAACTGGTTTTTGTTTGCATTATTATCTCCATTAATGGTTTTATTAAATGAATTCAGAATTTTAATAAAATTAAGTTTTCAGTTGTTTTTTTTCATTAAGAAATTTATTGAAGTCTATCATTTATACATGAACAGATATAAACAATAAGCACATGGTAAAAGATGTGAATTTACAAAAGAAACATACATACCTCACCCAACCTCTAACACCATGCATCACTGTAAACATTTGTAACAATTTATGAAAAAGCATCATCAATGTATTGCTATTAACTTCAATCCATGCATTTATCTTGGTGCATCTTTCCCCCAACTCAGCCCACCATTGTTTATTCTTCATAAACCATACAATTTATTTAAAGTTTACAATCAATAACATTTGGTATAATTGGAGTTGTGCATTCATATCATTTCAATCAATATTAGAGCATTTTCATCACACCAAAAATAGAGAAAAAAACAACAAAAAGAAACCACTATCATACCCATATGTTAGTGCTACAAAATAAAGATTTCTTTATATGATATAAATGTGCTTTCACCATTTCTATTAATTTCCAAGGACTTAGAAACAACTTTTTACCAACTCTGCACAGATTAAATCTCAATTTTCCATTTTCTAACCATATTCTATTATCTGGTGACATATATTCTAACTATTAACTCCATGAGTTTGCTCATTATATTTAATTCATAATAGTGAAATCATTGAATATTTGTCCTTTTCTTCCTGGACTGCTTCTCTCAACATAATGTCCTCCAGGTTCATGCATATGTTCATATGCTTCACAGCTTCATTTCTTTTTACAACAGAATAATATTCCTCTGTGAGTATTTACCACAGATTGCTTATCTATTTGTGAGTTGATGGAGAACTGGGTTGATTCCATCTTTTGGCAATTGTGAATAGTGTTGCTATAAAGTACTGTGTGCAGATATCTGTTCATATCCTTGCTCTCAGTTCTTCTGGGTATATACCTAGTAGGGGTATTGCCAGGTCAAATGGCAGATTTATATTTAACTTCCTTAGGAAATGCCAAACAGATATCTATAGTGACTACCATTCTACAGTCAACAAACAGGGTATATAACCTGTCCTATCTCTCCATATCCTCTCCAACACTTGTAGTTTTCTGTTTTTATATTTTATTTTCTGTTTTTTATTTTTTTTATTTTTTTTATTTTTATTTTTATTTTTTTAAAGATTTTATTTATTTATTCATTTATCCCCCCCTTGCTGCTTGTGCTCGCTGGGTCAGCTAACCACGCCGTGCGGGCAGGCTTGCCTTCACCAGGAGGCCCCGGGAACCGAACCCGGGGCCTCCCATATGGTAAACGGGAGCCCTACTGATTGAGCCACAGCCGCTTCCCTTATTTTTTTTAATAGTAGCCATTCAAGTAGGTGTGAAAAGATAGCTCATTGTAATTTCGATTTGCAATTCCCTAATAGCCAATCATGTTGACTTTTTTTCCATTTTTTTCACCATTTGTATTTCTAATTTTAAAAATGTCTATTCAGCTCTTTCGCCCATTTTTTTTAGCCAGTTCATTTGTCTTTTTATTGTTGTAGGATCTCTATAGATCATGGTATTAGATCCTTATCAGATGTGTGATTTCCAAATATTTTCTCCCATTTTAGAGGGTGGGCTGCCTTTTCACCATATTCAAAATATCCCTTGAGGTGCAGAAGTGTTTCAATATTAAGAGGTACAATTTGTTTATTTTTGTTGTTGTTGCTTGTGCTTTGGGTGTAAGTTTTAAAGACCACTATCTACTAAAATGTCATGTAGATGTTCCTCTACATTGTCTTCTAGGAGTTTAATGGTTCTGGCCTCTATGTTTAGGTTTTTATACATTTTCAGTTAATGATTATATAGGGAGCAAGAAGGGGTCCTCTTTTATCCTTTTGGTTATGGATGTTCAGTTCCCAAGTGTCATTTGTAAAGAGAGTGTTTTATCCCAGTAAAGTGGACTTAGCAGTTTTATCAAAAGTTAGTTGATCTTAGAGGTGAGGGTACATTTCTGAATTTTATTCCATTGATCAATGTGTGTATCTTTACACTAATGTCATGCTGTTTTGACCACTTTTGCTTTGTAAGACACTTCAAGGTCAGGAAGTGTGAGACTTCAAATACGTCCTTTTTTAAACGGTGATAATGGACATTCTTGTCCTGTTCCTGACGTTAGAGGGAAAGCTACAAACCTCTTCCCACTGAGAATGATGTTGGCTGTGTGATTTTAATATATCCCCTTTATTATGTAAAGAATTTCCCTCTATACTTATATTTTATAGTGTTTTTATTAAGAAAGGATGCTGGAATTTGTCAAAATCCTTTTCTGCAGGGGGGGGGGCGGATGTGGCTCAAATGGTTGGGCGTCCGTCTCCCACATGGAGGGACCTGGGTTTGATCCCCGGGACCTCCCGGGAAAAAAAAGAATCATTTTCTGCATTGATAAAGATGATCATATGTTTCTCTCCCTTCAATTTGTTAAAGTTGTGCATTATATTAATTGATTTTCTTATGTTGAACCACCTTTGCATACTGGGAACAAATCCCACTTAATTATGGTGTATAATTCTTAGGATATGCTGTTGGATTATATTTGCAAGTATTTTGTTGAGAATTTCTCATCTATATTCATTAAAGAGATTGCTCTGTAATTTTCTTTTCTTGTAATATCCTTATCTGGCTTTGTTATTAGGGGGATGTTGGCTTTATAAAATGTGTTGGGCAATAGTCCTTCTTTTACAAGTTTTGGAATGGCTTAAACAGGATAGGTATTATTTCTTCTTGAAATGATTGGTGGAATTTACCTGTGAAACCATCTGGCTCTGGACTTTTCTTTTTGGAAGATTTTTCATTTAATCTCTCTTCTTGTGATTGGTTTGCTGAGCATTTCTTGTAGAGTCAATATGGGTTTTTTGTGTATTTGTAGGATTTTTTCCATTTAATTTAGGTTTTCTATTTCATTAGAAAGTAGTTTCTCATGTCCTATTATTATCATTTTTATTTCTGTGGGGTCTGTTGTAATGGCCCCCCTTTCATTTCTGATTTCATTTATTTGCATCATCTCTCTGTTTTTCTTTGTTAGTCTAGCTAAGGGTTTCTCAGTTTTGTTGACTATCTCAAAATCCAACTTTTGGTTTTGTTGATTTTCCTTATTTACTTTTTTGTTGCTGTTGTTCTCAACTTCATTTATTTCTGCTCTAATCTTTTATTTCTTACTGCTTCTTTGCTTTGAGATTGGTTTGCTCTTCTTTTAATATTTTCTCAAAGTGTTCAGTTAGGTCTTTGATTTTATCTCTATTTTCTTTGTTAATATAGGCTTTTAGGGGTATAAATTTCCTTCAGAGCACTACCTTCTTGGTATCCCATAAGTTTTGATTTGTTACATTCTCATTTTCTTTCCTCTCAATATATCTCCTAATTCTTCTTTGACCCATTGATTGTTTAGGACTATGATGTCTAGCCTCCATGTATTTGCAAATTTTCCAATTTCCTGCCTATTATTGAATTACAGCTTTATTCCTTTATGGTTAAGGAAGATGCTTTACCTAATTTCAAACTTCTTAAAATTTTTGAGATCTGTTTTGTGGCCCAAAATATGGTCTATTCTGGTGAAAGATCTATGAGCAGTTGAGAAGAATGTATAACTTGTTAATTTGGAGTGCAATATTTTATATATGTCTGTCAGATGCAGCTCACTTATCACATTCTTCAAGTTCTCCGTTTTCTTATTGGTCTTCTGTGTAGTTATTAAATCTTTTTAAATCTCCAAATATTATTCTAGACACATCTATATATCCTTTCAGTTTTTTCAAGATTTGGCCCCATGTATTTTTGGACACCCTGGTTAGGTCCATAGATATTTGTGACTGATACCATTTCCTGGTGAATTGTGCATTTTATAAATATGTAATGGACTTCTGCATCAATTTTGTACATTTAAAGTTTGTTTTGTCTGTACCAGTATAACTACATCTCTTCTCTTTTGGTTACTAGTTTCATGAAAATTTTTTAAAACCTTTCACTTTCAGTCTACTTACATCCTTGGATTTAATGTGAGTCTCCTGCAGATAGCATATTGATGGTTCATGTTTTCTTATCTATTCAATCCGCCTATGTCATTTGATTGTGGGGGGTGGGGATGGTTAATCCATTAATATTCAATGTAATTACTGTAAAGGCATTGCATACTTCAACTATTTTATCCTTTGACTTTCATATGTCATATCTTATTTTTGTTTGTCATTTTACTCTTTTGGGTATACTTTCTGATAGTCTACACTTCTACACTCTCCTTCAAACCTCTCTCTCTTCTCTTTTCTTTTCTGGCCACAAAATTCCCTTTAGTGTTTCTACAGAGCTGGATTCTTTTTCACAAACTCTTATTTTCTGTTTATTTGTTCTATTAGTCAGCTAAATGGGTGCTGATGCAAAGTTCCAGAAATTTGTTGGCATTTATAAAAAGTATTTATTTGAGGTAATCTTAACAGGTAAAAGGCCCTAAAGAGTCCAAATGAAGGCTGCTTTCTCACTGATGTCAGCTACTACATTTTAAAGCAAGATGGCAGGTGATTTCTGCCTGGTCTCTCCTTCCTTATTCATCTTAAGCTTCCATGGTTCCAGCATCTTCCAATCTTAGCTGTAGACAGACATAGGGTTCATTTCCTTCCTGGTCTTCTCAGCTGGTCTGTTCTATTCAGCTGCAAGCCATCAGGAAAATGGCTTCTCTTTCTTCCTGGGGCTTTAGCTGTTTGCTCCTTCTCCTTTCTGTCACATGGCAGAAGTGAAAGGACAAAGTTCTATCCTCTTCTGTGTCTTCTTCTCTGAGTCATTGAGAGCATGTCCATTTATATAGACCAAAGGAGGCAAGGACTCAACCAAAACTGCACCTTACTGATGTAGCCAATCAGAAGCCCTAAAATTTATTTTATCAAGTAAACTTATAACTTTTGAATTTAATACAATCACATGGTAGCATACCCAAAGGAACAATCCAGTTCACAAACATAATCTCTCTTTTGGGGGATTCATAAATATTCTCAAACTGCCACGTTGTGAATATTTTAAACTTACTTTCATATTTTAAGGAGAGGTTTGCTGTATAAAGATTTCTTGGCTCACAGTTTTTCTCTTTCAGCACCATAATTATAGCAAAACACTGGCTTCTTGCCTCTATGGTTTCTGAAGAGAAATACTAAGTAGCACTGGCTATCTCTTGTATTCATGTTTCCTTTTTTCCTTGCTGTTTTCAGAATTTTCTCTTTACCTTTGGCATTTGGCATTCTTAATATTATGTGTCATGGGATAGATCTTTGGACCTATTCTAATTGGAGTACACGCTGCTTCCTGGACACGTATATTCATCTTTCATGAGAGTTGGGATACTTTCTGCCATTATTTTCTCAAATGCTCTTTCTGCCCCCTTTTTGCTTCTCTTCTCCATATGGAACTCCTGTAACACATAAGTTGGTGCAATATATGTTATAATTCAAGACCCTAAGGATATTGTATTAGTCAACCAAAGGGGTGCTAATGTGAAATACCAAAAATGGGTTGGTCTTTATAAAGGGTATTTATTTGGGGTAGAAGTCCACAGATACCAGGCCATAAAGTCCATTGTCACGTGTGGTAGCAAGACAGCTGCTAATGTTTGCCAGGGTTCAGGCTTCTTGGGTTCCTCTCTTTTCATGACTGCATTTCTCTCCAGGCTTAGTTCCTCTTGTTCCACCACAAGGTCACCTGTATACTGTCAGGTGAATGGCTTGCTTCTCTTCTTCTGGGGCCTCCTCTCCAACATCAAAACTCCAACATCAAAACAGCTTCTCAAAAACTGCTGCAACTCTGTTCTTTGTGATGCCTTTTATATTTTCTTCCCCCACCCACCAAGGGGTGAGGCTCAATGCCCTACTGATGTGGTCCAGCCAACTCCCTAATTATAACTTAATCATGCCCAGATTAACAGATCAGTTTACAAGCATGATCCAATTATATTTTTGTAATTCATAATTACATTAAATTGCCCAACAGCTACAAATATACTTTTTTTCCCATTCTTTTCTCTCTGTGTTCTCTCTTTTACAGTTCCATTGCTTTGTGTTCTACATCACTGATTATTTCTTCCATGATTTCAAATCTGCTGTTGTATGCCATTGTTATATTTTTAATCTGTTTTGCCTTTTATTCACATAAGCTCTGTTATTTTCATATCCAGGATTTCAAATTTTTCTTTGTGTTCACACCGTGTCTTTACAATGTCTTTATTTCTTTTTATAATTCTTGTTTTAATATTTTGTAAATTATTTTTTAAAGAAGCTTTAGATTACATAAATGTTACATTGAAAATATAGGGGATAGATATATACCTCAAGACCTCCCCCTCACACACTTTTTCCCATAAATAATTTAAATTAATGTGGTATATTTATTTCAATTGATGAACAAATATTGAAGCATTGTTAACTAACCATGGTTTATAGCTTGTATTAAGGCAAAAAATTTTTACACCACAAAATTTTATAGAATTTGACAAAATTTATAAAGGCCTGTGTTTGTCATCGCAGTGCCAAGAAGAACAATTCCAGTATCCCAAATATCCCATGTTAAACCTATTCTTTCCTCTCCCTCTCCTCAGAATCTCTGGTGAATTGCCTTTATATCATTGTTACAAGTTCTTCCATTACTAGAATTATAATAATGATTCTACTTTAGTTCATATTTGTATTCCTCATTTATGCTTGTTCATTTCTCAATCTTGAAAATTTTGAGATTGAGATGCTCACTCTGCTTCTGATTGATGAAGGAGTTAGATCCCATGGGACAGATGGGTGGATCTGTCCTGCTTGCAATTGTAAATACCCTATTTTGGGAGATGGGTTTTGTCCATCCTCATACTTTAGTTAATTGTCCAGAGTGAGTCTGATGAATTGGAGGTTAGGTGTTTGTTGTAAACCTTCTGAATTTCCAGGGAACCTGTACATGAATGGCTGAATATTTAAGTCTCTGGGACACACATTTAACAGGTATCATGCTAATTGTAGGTTCAAATAAAAGGGGCAGAAGGACCATGTGTAGGAAAATTATAAATGGGTTCAAATATGGTACATTTGGGGAATAGGTTATCATATATTCCCAACAACAGAGTGACCAGTTCCTGGGATTTTATGCCCTGCCTATAATGTCCAGATATCTCTAGAGCCCTTATGATCTCCTGTTTGAGACACCATTTACTGCAGCAGATAAATTCTTCAAAGATGAGCATAAGCATAACCTCTGGAATGACATCCTGACTCACTTTGAAATCTCTTAGCCATAAAAAACTCAATTTTTACATAATATTTCCCCCTTTTTGTCAGTCTTTGTCCAAATAAATTGCTATTTGACATTTGGTAATAATCCCTTGGTGCCAGGGAGGCTCAACCCAGGGAGTCATGTTCCATGCTGGGGGGAAGGTAGTGAGATTATATGCTGATTTTGGATTAGAGAGAGGCCTCATTAGTGCAACAAGCAGGCATTTAGGAGGCAACTCTTAAGCAATATATAAGATTAGGCTAAGGTTCAGTTTCACAAGAACAAGTTTCATAAGTAAAAACATCAATATCAAGGGCCTGGCATATTGGTCTGTGTTCCTTCACTAGTCACTCCCCATGTACTCTAGAGATGCTTGGCACTCTATTAGGGAATGTAGAAGAACTCCCTATAATGTGAATTCAAAATTATTTCAGTTATAGTGGGGGTGTCCAAGCACCAGGACAACACACTATGACCATTTCAACATATTCAAATTCCATAGAGGCATGCTCCAGGTGTTCCCCTCCTAATACAACCCCCCACCACTGATGCTCCACACAATTATACTCCCCTGCCACCATTGCAACTCTTCTGCAATCCAACACCTCCCCCAAACAAAGTAAAAAATAAACTAAATATAGCAAAAAAAAAAAATACAATATAAAAACATAGAGATAAAATTAAATATTGAAAAAAAATATTTTTTTTGATCTGTGTCTTTCTTTCCTGTAAGTTCTGTTATTCTTTATGTACCATGACAATTTATTCTGTACAATCCTCCAATATTTTATTTTTTCACTTTATTTTCAAAGAAGCTTTATGTAACAGAAAAGTCACATGGAAAATATAGATTATTCCCATATAACTCACCACCTCCTCCTCTCACATTTTCCCCTCTTAATAACATCTTACATAATTATGGTACATTTGTTACAACTGAAGAGCAAATATTGAAGTTTTTACATGAACCATAGTCAAAGGTTTTTTGTTTTTGTTTTTTTCTATCTCTTTTTATAAATTCTAACAAAACAAATAATCCATATCTGTCATTGCAAGTTCATGCAGAACCATTCTAATACCCTAAAAATGCCGCATGCTCCATCCATTCTGCCCTCACCCTGACCTTGGAACCTTTGGTAACCAAAGGATTGCAATTTTGGAAGAATAAGGTTCCTGGATACATGCATTAATATTGAGATTAAAATATTCATCCATCTTCTTTTATTAGACACTGCCTATGTACTCAAGAGATTGTTGCTCCTCTATTGGAGAATGTACAGGACTCAACTGAATGGGATCTTAATATGTTCTTGTTTATTGTCTATATCTCCTCTCACTGAGATAATACCCTATGACAAGACGAACACTTTCATTTTCCACAGAAGTACGCTCCAGGTGAACCCTTTCCCACATATCTCTCACCACTGTCTCCATGCACCAGTCATTCTCCCCTGCCATATTTGCCAAAATATATTTCCAACATTGTAGTTTCATGTAGAGACCTACAAATCCCCAGAGTTCACCTATTCTTTCCTCAAGCCCTCCCCCCATTTCTGTGGGTGGTCAAACCAAAAACCAACCTCCTCACACTCACATTCCAGGTCCATTAAACCCACTCACAAACCTGTTCCACCATTACCCCTATCCACTGTCAAACCACTTCCTTCCATTTTTTCTTGGTTTTTGCAATATTGAGCATTGGGTTGCCACACTCTACTACATTTCTGTCTTCTGATGACCTATCTTCTAGACACTAGCTTTTTGAGTCAGCTTAATTTGATTAAGTCATATCAGTGTGGACATGCAATATTTGTCCTTTAGTAGCTAGTGTACTTCACTGAACAAAAAGCTCTTCAAGATCCATCTATATTGTCTTGTGTGTCAATACTTCATTCTTTCTTACAGCTGAGTAATATTCCATTGTATTTAAATACCACTATTTGCTTGTTGATTCATGTGTTGATGGACACTTGAGTTGCTTCCAACTTTTGTCAACAGTGAATATTGCCACTATGAACATTTGTGTGCATATATCTGTTTCTGTCCCTGCTATCAGTTCTTCTGGGTACATACCCAGAAGTAGGATTGCTGGATCACATGGTATAGTTAGCTTCCTGAGGAACCTCCAAATCATCCTCCAAAATGGATTCACCATTCTACATTCCCACAAGCAGTGGATGAGGGTTTCTTTTTCTCCATATCCTCTCCAACACTTGTAGTTCTCTATTTTTTAATAGCAGCCAGGCTAATAGGTGTAAGATGAGAGATATATCATTGTAGTTTTGATTTGCATTGCATTTCCCTAATGCCTAGTAATGTTTCACATATTTTCATGTGCTTTTTATCCATCTGTATTTCCTCTTTGGAAAACTGACTATTCAAATATATTTCCCATTTTTTAAATTGGTAGTTTTTCTTTATTTTTGAGATGTAGGATTTCTTTTTATATGCTGGATATTAGGCCCCTAACAGTTAAATGGTTGCTAAATATTTTCTCCCATTGTGTAGGTTGCCTTTTCCTTTTCTTGACATACTCTTTTGAAGTACACAAGTTGTTAATTTTGAGAAGGTTCAATTTATCTTATTTTACTTTCATTGTTCATGCATTGAGTGTAAAGTTTATGAAACCTATTTCCTACTACTAGATATTATATGTGTTCCTTGCATTATCTCCTAGGAATTTTCTGGTATTAGCATTTATATTTAGGTTTTTGATACATTTTGTTTTAACTTTTGTACAGGACATGAGATGGTCATTCTCTCTCATTCAATTGGATATGGATAGCCAGTTATCCCAGCACCATTTATTGAAGAAATCAATCTCTCCCAGTTCAGTGAGCTTGATGGCCTTGTTGAATATCAATTTTATGTATATGTGAGAATCTATATCAGAACTCTCAGTTTGGTTTCACTGGTAAGTATTTCTATTTTTGTGTCAATGCCATGCAAGTTAGACCACTGCAGCTTTGTAGCATACTTTAAATTTGTCTAGCTTCAGTCCTCCAATTTTGTATTTCTTTGTGAATATGTTTTAGGTTATTTGGATCCCTTTGCCCATCCAAAAAAATTCCATAATTGTCTCTTCCAAATCAATAAAAAATGCTGTTGTAATTTCTATTGGGATTGTGTTAAACCTATAAATCAATTTTTGTAGGACAGACATCTTAATGACGTTTAGTATTCCAATCCATAAACATGAAATATTCTTCCATTCATTTAGGTCTTCTTTGATTTTCTTAAACAATGTTGTGAAGTTTTCTGTGTGTAAAAACTTTACATCTTTGGTTAAGATTAGTCTGAATCATTTGACTCTTTTAATAATCTAAATGGAATTTTATCTTGAATTCTTCCTCAGATTGCTCGTTATTAATTACAGAAATGCTTCTGATTTTTCCATGTTGTCCTTGTATATTGTGATTTTACAAAACTTGTTTACAATGATTTAGAACCTTTGTTGTAGATTTCTTATGCGTTTCTCCATATAGGTTCATGTTACCTGCAAAAAGTAAAATTTTTACTTCTTCCTTTCCAACTTGGATGACTTTTACTGCTTTTCTTGCCTAAATGCTCAATTATGTACTTCTAACAAAATGTTAAATAAGAATGGTGACAGTGGGTCTACTTGCCTTGCTCCAGATCTTAGAGTGAAAGCCTGTAGCATTTTACCTTTGAATATGATGTTAGTTGTCAGTTTTTCATATATACCCTTCACCATTTTGAGGAAGTTTCCTTCTATGCCTATATTTTGAAGTGTTTTTTTTTTTATCATGAAAGGATACTGTATTTTATCAAATGCTTTTTCTGCATCAGTAGAGATGAGCATGTGATTTTTTTCTTTTAATTTTTCAATGTGGTGCATTTCATTGATTGGTTTTCTTATGTTGAACTATCCTTGCATACCAGGGATGAAAACCACTTGGTCATAGTGTATTAGTTGTTTGATGTGTTGCAGAATATGCCTAGCAAGTAATTTGTTGAGGATTTTAGCACCTAAGTTTATTAGAGAGATTGGTCTGTAGTTTGCTTTTCTTGTTGCATCTTTATGTGGCTTTGGTACTAAAGTGATATTGGCATCATATAATGAGTTAGGCAATCTTCCCTTCACTTCTAATTTTTGGAAGAATTTAAGCATGACTGGTGTTACTTCTTTTCAGCATTATTGGTTGAATTTAACTGTGAAACCTTCTGGTCCTGGGCTTTTCTTAGAGGTTTCTGATGACTAATTCAATGTCTTTACTTATGATTGGTCTGTTGAGTTCTTCTAAGTTATCCATTTTGTTGGCATACAATTTTTCAAAGTATACTCTTATGATACTCTTTTTTTTTCTATGTGATCTTTGGTGATATCCCATATCTCATTTTTATTTTATTTATTTGCATCTTCTCTCTTTTTTTTGTTAGTCTAGATACAGGTTTGTCAATTTTATTAATTTTCTCAAAGAATGAGACTTTGGTTTTGTTAAATTTTTAGTGTTTTTTTTTTTAATTATCAATTTCATTTAGCTCTGCTCTTACTACACTTGATCTTAGCCAAAAGGCCGAGAAGCGATTAGCTCTGCTCTTATCTTTCCAATTTCCTTCTGTCTACTTGCTTTGTGAATATTTATTTTCTCTTTTTCTAGTTCCTCCAGGTTTTCATTTAAGTCTTTAAAGTTAACATTATCATTTTTTAAAAATATAAGCATTCATAGCTATATATTCACTCTCAGTACTGCTTTTTCTGCATCCCATATTTTAGATATTTTGGTGTCTCAGATTTATTCATTTCAAATTAGTTACTAACTCTTTTTACAATTTACTTCTTGACCCGCTGATTGTTTAAGAGTGTGTTATTTGACTTATATATTTTTTTGCCTATACTGAATCTGTACCCCTTATTAATTTCCAGCTTCATTTCATTGTGGTTAGAGTAATTATGTATAATATCACTCTTTCCAAATTTGTTGAAACTTGTTCTGTGACAATAGCATATGGTCAATCATGGAGAATGAGCTATGTGAACTCAAGAAGAATGCATATCTTGCTGAATTTTGGTGTAATATTCTGTTTATGTCTATTAGGTCTAGATCCTTAAACATATTATTCAAGGTCACTGTCTCTTTTTTAACCCTTTGTTGAGATGCATGTGTCTAATGGTGATAATCATGTATTAAACACCCCACTATAACTGTTGAACTTCAATTTCTCCCCTTATTTCTCCAATGTTTTCCTCATGTGTTTTCAGGAACCCAGATTAGGTTAAAAAATATTTGTTGTTGTTCTTTCTTAATGAGAGATTAGCCTTTTATTAATATATACTGTCCTTCCTTTTCTCTTACAAGTGTTTTGCATTTAAAGCCTATTTTGGCTGATATTATGTACCTACTCCCACATTTTTTTTTTTTT
>JAKSZT010054329.1:551951-679772 GCA_026826555.1 Tolypeutes matacus | reverse complement strand
TCATTTGTATTTTTCTGTTGCCCTCTGGTCATCATATTATCTTGATGTGTTTGTTCAGTTGATTAGCTTTTCTCTATGCTTTAGAATTTTATTTAGCTGTTGGTTCTGCATGTGAGTTAAGTTTACTCTTTGGCAGTTTTTCTTCTTATTTTATTTCCTTGCTTCTTTCTATGTTCCCTTGAAGGCAAAAGGTTAGGGCCAGAGGAATCAAAAGATGTAAGGAAGGCAGAAGGATAATAGAAATATTGATAAAAGTTAGAAGAGGGGCAAAATGAGACTTAATGAGATGAATATTTAACTTGAGTAGGCAGTCTACTAGGAAAAAATATGGAGTTCCTACAATGGACTGAGAAATCAAATGGAGGAATATATATATATATAGTGATTTAGAAAGCTAGAATTATGAGGAGGTAAAGAAATAGTAGAGATAGCTCTGAAAGGAAAAAGTTAATACTAATAAAAATAAAAAGAAAAAAGAAGAAGAAGAAAACAAAATAGTTGAGATAGAAATTGACACCCTTAAGTTGTGGGCCTATGTAAAAATATTGTCTCTAAGAGCCACAACAGAAAATAGAAGGCAGAAAGATGCAGGAAGGATAAGCGATAGTTTGTAATACAGAATCAATATATACAGCGAGTGGGAAATTACTGAATAAGAAGCCCAGCAAATAAGTGACCAGCTGGCAGCACCTATTTAAAAAAAAAAATAGAAGGAAAAAGGAAGGGGTGAGGAAAACGGGAATAATAGCAATAGACCAGAAAGTAACAGAGAGAAACCAAAGATCCACACAGGCAAGCAGTCAAACAGAGCTAAGGGGGGTCAATGATTCCACTAGGGTCCACGTGGATCCTTCCTGCCTACTTGTGTTTATCAATGAATTTCCCCACAGGGTTCTATATGCAGGTCCTGAAGCAGCTTTTAGCTTTTAAACCAAATTAAAAAGAATTTATTTTTCATTTGTTGAGGTGATCTCACTTTTTTTTTTTTTTAGCCAAATGCAGGACCCAAAATAATTCCTCCTCTAGACCAACCCCCTTACGGAAGGGACCCTAGCTGGGCCCATGGAAATTAATCAAGCACGTCCCACTTTCCGGACTCCCCAGGTTAGCTGAATCTCTGATGTTAGTCAGTGAGGAGTGCTAAAGATGGCGGATTCTGCCCCTTCTGGCGCCGAGCTCCAGTGTCACTGGGCTGCTCAGTAAATCAGTTTGAGTGCAGATTCGTGTCTGCTCTCAGCCTAATTCTGCTTCAGGTCGGCTTATCTGCTCCCCAAAACTATGGGGTGGTGCAGGCAGCCAGATCAATGTCTAAAAATATAAAATACCCTTCCCTGTCTTCCAACCGAACCCTCCCTTTTTTGGGAAGTGTCCCTCCTGGCTCCGCAGCGGCCCCGGTCTTATCCCTTGGTGGCTAGGGAAATCAGCTGCGTTGTCCGACCAAAATCCCCCCTCCGGTTCACTGGGTGCTGATTAGCTCATTTGCTCTGTTCACACAAGGTCCAAGGGGCGCCAGGCAGCCAGATCCACAGAAAATAAAACTTTTTCGCCCCACCCGTGGCTCAAAATGGCCATTTTATTTATTTTTTCCCTAACCGCGGGGCTCAGCCGCATGTGCCAACCTCCACCGGCAGCCTCAAAACTCACGAATCTCCACCGTTCGGTCCACGCCGCCGATCCATGCAGATAGATGTCCCAAGCCTCTCACTCCATGTGTGCAGAGCACAGACCCCCGGGCAGGACCCCGTCCCCAATCCACCTTGCTCTGGGAGCTTGCATTGTGCACCCTCCTACACTAACGCCATCTTCCAAGACTATATTTTTAAACCATGCCCCCCCCCTTTTTTTTAATCCAAGTATAGCTACATACAAAATTCATGCCTGTCTGGTTTTTTGTCTTTTGGCCCCTTAACTATGTCATACTACTGTTTACTTACCACCATGGTTTCAGATGGGAAAATAACACTTAATCTTATTGAAGTTCCTTGGGTATGTGATGGATCTCTTTTTTTTTTTTTTTCTTTTTGTTCTCTTTCAGTATGTATCTTTGTCTTGTACATTTGTCAATTGCTAAGTTTATGTGTTGGACAGGCCTGCTAGTATTTATGCTATTTGGAGTGTACTGTTCTTTCTGGACATATACATCCATGTATGTCAAAAGTGTCAGAATATATTCAAACATTATATCCTTGAACACTCCTTTCCCTTTCCCTATTCTCTGTTTTGGATGCCTATAACGTGTATATTTGTGTATTTTGTATTGTCATTCCATTACCTGAGTCCCATCTGAATTTCTTATCTTTTTATCTCTGGTCTATATGTGAGATTTCAGGTATATTGTCTTCGATGTCACTGATGATTTCCTCTGCTGTTCAAATCTTCAGTTATGTTATTCCAGCAGGTTTTTTACTACTTGCATTGTGCCATTTATTACTGCCTTTGTTCAGCAAATAAGCGTTGATGCAAAGTACCAGAAATCTGTTGGCTTTTATAAAAGGTATTTATTTGGAGTAAGCACTTACAGTTACAAGTCCCCAAAGAGTCCAACTCAAGGTACATAAGAGGTACATTCTCACTAAAGTCAGCTGCCATGTGTTGAAGCAAGATTTTGGATGACCTCTGCCTGGTATCTCCTTCCTTCTTCATCTTAAAGTTTTGTGTTCCCAGCTTCTTCTGATCTCAGCTGTAGGCTAGCATAGGGTTACTTTCCTTCCAGGTATTCTCAGCTGCTCAGCTGTTCTGTTTTCTTTACCTGCAAACTATCAGAGGAATAGCTTATCTCTCCTAATGCCCCAGCATAAAACTTAACAGATCTATCTTCTCTTCCTTGTCTTCTTCTATGTGTATGGAACTCTTTCTCTTATTGAGTGTCATCTTGAGTGATTTTCCATGTATATCAGCCCACCAAAACGGTGGGGACTCAACAAGGATCATGCCTTGCTGACTTGATTGACTCAAAGCCCTAAATTAAGTAAGGGTTTTGAGTCATTAATTAAGGGCTTTGAGTCAATTAAGTAAACTTAAAACCTTTGAATTTAATTTCATACAATCAAAGAGTATCACAGTCAGAGGAATAAGACAGTTTATAAACATAATCATATTTTTGGGGATTCATAAATAATCTCAAACTGTCACATTCCACCATCTGAATCCCAAAAATATATTACAATATTCAAAATTACCTTATTTCAGTAGCAATGTAAGTATAATATCACATCAAAATCAGTATATATATATATATACAGTCTGGCTTGGGGCAAAGTCCACTCTGGCTGTAGACCTGTGAAGCCACAAAACAAATTATCTGCTTCCAATAAACAAAGGGACAGATGTAGGAAGAACATTTGTATTACTATAAGGAGAATTTGGTTGGAGGGGATATGAGTCACTGGTCCTCAACAGTTCTTAAAACCTACAGGGCATACTCAATCCTTTAGTACAGTGAGATGGTGACATGGTCTTTCCTAATCTATGGGTGTGGCAGTTTGATATTGTTGAGGAATTCCAAAAGGAAATACTGATTAAGTTTGTAAACTGGTCTGTTCCTCTGGGCTAGTAATACTTTTAGATTGTATTGAATTCAGAGGCTTCACTTTTACTTGATTAAATTATGGCTAGGGCTTTAATTGAGCAATATCAGTAGGATCTCAAGTCACCACCCCTTTGGTGGGTGGGGACTCATAGAGAAAACCACATGGCAAATGAGACAGGTGTAGTTTTGATGCTGGAGATCCGGGAAATAAACACACAGGAGAAGAACACAGAGGACTAGAGATTGCTCCATAGACATAGCAGAAGCCCTAGGAAGAGAGCCTGAAAGTCTACAGCAAATCTTGTGAAGAGAACAGAGCAGATGAGTCCAGAGAGAAATGAGTCACAGGAGAGAGATGAGAAGTATCCCAGTTTTCACCTGATGTCAGAAGAAGCTGGGTCCATGGAGCTTTAAAAGGAAGAGAAAGGCTGAACCCTCACAGACATCACACACCATCTTGCTCAACACATAGAAAGTGATTTTGGGTGACAAAATCCCTCTTATGGTAGATTGAGTTGGACTCTTTAGGGCCTGATAGCTGTAAGCTTCTACCCCAAATAAATGCCTTTTATAAAACCCAACAGGTTTCTGGTATTTGCATCAGCACTCCTTTGGCTGACTAATACAGAATTTGGTACCAGAGTGTGTGGTTGTGCTTTTGAAGTTATGAAATGCTGAAACAGTTTTATAAATGGGCAACAGGTATTTTTTGGAGGAATTTTGAGATGCTTGGTAGAAAAGATCTAGATTGCTTTGGAGACAGTATTGAAAGGAATATGAATGCTAAAGAGACTTTTTATGAGGCCTTAGAATTAAATGATACTATTATTGGAAACTGGAGGAAAGGTGATCCATGTTTTAAAGTTTCAGAGAATTTAGCAAGATTAACTCCTAATGTTTTATGGAAAGCAGGACTTGAAAATGGTGAGCTTTTTCATTTATCTGAAGAACTTTCAAAAGTAAACTCAGAGAATGTGGTTTTGCTTCTCCTTGCAGCTTATAATAAAATGCTAGATGAAAGAGATAAACTGAGAATTGAATTTTTGGGCACATCGAAACCAGAAACTGATTCTAGAAAAATTCCAGGCCTCTGGAAATCAAGCTCCCAGTTGATAGTGCCCCATTTGAGGACTTAACTAAAATTGGAACTTGTACATGAGGGTTGAAAATGCAATTATCTTGGAAACACTTGTGGAAAGTCTTTCTGTCTGATGACTTTGATCCCTGCTTCCTGCATGCTAAACCAACAACCTTTTTGCAAGAACAGTAATAAAAAAAACACTGTCATCCTCTATTAAAAATTACAATGATGGAAGGGGAAATGGCTTTAAGAGGAAAATCACAAAAATGAGGTCAGGAATTAGGACATTTCCTTGGGCCAAGAGAGGAACTCCACTTATGTAAAGAGAGGGTGAGTTTATCCAGGTAGTTGAAGAAGGTGGATGTTCCCACTTAATATTCAGGGAGACTTTTGCCACCCCAGGTTACAGTGAGCGTGAAACACATTCCCCAAGGATTTTGGAGGTTAAGATCAACACCCCATATGTCTGAGAGTGGTGGGCCTGTCCCCCATGGATTAAGGAAGGCCAGGCCACCAACTCATTGCTCTGAGAGGTATGATGGGCCTGTATGCCACAGTTTACAGAGGATGTTGTCTTCATGTCACTGTATTAGGAGGGTTAAGACTGCCCCAGACATCATGGAAGATTTGACCATCACCCCAAGGTACTTGGAGGGTGAGGCCTGGATCTCCATCACCCCCAGATGCTTGATGAGGGTGGAAGAAAGAAAACGGACATTGGGCAAGACTGAGAAATGGGGGGTCCCCATGAGGCCCAAGGGGGAAGAAACAATCATCCTGAAAATGACTCTCAGACATTGAAATCTAATGAAGTATGCCATGCAGGTTTACGGAACTGTAGAAGACCTATGATTCAAGTATCCCTCTCAATTTCTCTTTATGTTAATGCAAATGTTTATCCTTTGTCAATTTGTGTATTGGAAGGAGATGAAATATTTTCTACAGCCAGACAAGAATTTGCCCAAAAAAACCTGTATTATTTTATATTGATTGTGAAATGATTTTGTACTTAACATTGTTACTGATTTAGGGTTTTTTGAATATTGTAAAGCCTTTTTGGCATTCAGAGGGTGGAGTGTGGTGTTTAATACTGTTGAGGAATTCAAAAAAGAAATACTGATTATATTTGTAAACTTGTCTGTTCCTCTGGGCTAGTGATACCTTTATATTGTATTGAATTCAGAGGTTTCACTTTGTACTTGATTAAATTATGAATTGGGCTTTCATTGGGCCAGCTCAGTAGGAGACTACATGGCAGAAGAGAGAGTTTGAGGTTTGCTGCTGGACCCCTGGGGCTTACACACATAGAAGAACACAGAGGAATAGAGATTGCTCCATTGACACAGCAGATGCCTCAGGAAGAGAGAGAGCCTGATAGTATACAGTTGACCTTGTAGAGAGAACAGAGCATCTAAGCCCAGAGAGAAGTGAGCCCTGGGAGAGAGGCAAGACATATCCCAGCCTGCAGATGATAGTGGAAGGAGCTGGGGGCCATGGAGCTTTAAGAAGAAGAGGAAGGCTGAACCCTTGCAGACATCCTCCACCATCTAGCTAAACATGTGGCAAATGACTTCGTGTGAGAATGTCCTCTTATGGTAGCTTGAATTGGACTGTTTAGGTCCTGGTAGCTGTAAGATTCTACCCCAAATAAATACCTTTATGAAATCCAAAAGATTTCTGGTACTTTATATCAGCACTTCCCTTGGCTGACTGATACAATAGAGAACAGGCCCAACTCTCTCAGAGCAATAGGATGTTCATGTCACTTTCCCCAACCTTTGGGAAAAAGCCCACCCTTCTCAGAACATCAGGACATCAGCATCGCTACTCCCAACCCATAGTGAACAGACGCAATCCTCTCAGAGCACTGGGATAGTGACCTCCATCTCCCCCAACCATTGGTGAATGTGGTCCTCCCTCTCTGTAGCCTGGGTTTGCACAACTCTCCTTGAAAAGGTGGCTGGAGCATCCAACCTCTTTAAATGCTGGGGCCAAATCACTTTCTTTGTACACATGTGTGGGGTTCCTTTCTTGGCCCAAAGAGATGTCTTAATTCCATACATCTGCTTCCATGATTTTCCTATCTTTTCCTTTCTATCTTTTCCATCCATGTTTCTTTTAGTCCAGGATAACAGTGGTTTTGTTCATACAAATTTTACAAAAATGTTGGTTTAGCATGCAGGAAGCAGGGGCCCATGTCATCAGACAGTAAGACTTTCCACAAGTCTTTCCTGGATAATTGCATTTTCAATCCTGATTTACAAATCCCAAATTTAGTTAATTTATCAAATGGGGCACTTTCATCTGGGAGCTAGATTTCCAGAGGCTTGGAATTTCTGGAATTAATTTCTGGATTCTATGTACTCAACAATTCAAGTCTCAGGTCATCTCTCTTATCTAGCATTTTACCATAAGTTACAAGGTAAATCCAGGCTGCATTTTCCACTTTTAGTTTGGAAATTTCCTTGGCTAAATGTTCATGCTTATAATTTTCAAATTCTGCCTTACATATGACATCAGGAGTCAATCTTGTTAATTTCTCTTAAACTTTAAAATGCAGATCACCTTTCCTGTATGTTCTAATAAGAGTTTCATCATGTACTACTAAGGCCACATCAAAAGTGTCTTTTGCATCCTCATTCTATCAACAGTTTCTCTAAAACAATTTGGGCTTTTTCTATCAAGCATTTCATAGTTCCCCCCCAAAATACCCCATACCCATTTATAAAGTCTTAAATTACAAAAATGTAATTTAGGATTTTTGGTAATTGCAAAAGCACCACCTTACTTCTGGTACCCAATTCTGTATTAGTCAGTCAAAGGGGTGCTGATACAAAGTATCAGAAATCTGTTGGATTTTTAAAAGTATATTTATTTGGGGTAAAATCTTACATTTACAAGGTCTAAAGAGTCCAACTCAAGGTACCATAAGGTACTTTCTCACCAAAGTCAAATTCCACATGTTAAACCAAGATGGCAGGAAATCTCTGACTGGTCTCTCATTTCTTTTTCCTCTTAGGGCTCCATGGTCCCAGCTTCTTCCAGGCTCAGCTGTAGCCTGGCATAGGGCTTGCTTCCTTCCAGGCCTTTTCAGCAGCTCAAGTTCTCTGTTTTCTTCAGCTGGAAAGTATCAAGTGAGTGGCTTTATCACTGCCCAGGGCCCCAGAATCAAAGATAACAGAGCTATCTCCTCTTATGTGTCTTCTTCCATATCTGTGATGCTCTTTCTTTTATTTTGTGTCACCTTGCACCATTTATATCAGCCCACCAAGGTGGTGGGGACTCAACCAGAGACATACCCTACTGATGTGGTTGAATCAAAAGATTTAAATTGATTTTATTAAGTAACTTTAAAACCTTTGGATTTAATACAATCAAAGGGGATCACACTCAGAGGAACAGACCAGTTCACAAATTTAATCACCATTTTTGGGGATTCATAAACAATCTTAAACTGTCACAATCACCATCAGATATCCTATCTTTTTATGTATGTTTATGATTTCTTCAGTATGTCTCTCCAATATCTTTTTTTAACAAATACATATGTTTATTTTTTAAAAAAACACCTAGATTACACAAATGTTACACAAAAAATATTGGGTTTGGCCCACCACCCTCAATGAACTTACACATCCTGGAGCCTTGCCACCAACCATAGATCACAGTTCACACTGTAGACCACACTCTCTCCCACTCAGTTCTGAGTGGTGTGTGCTGATTTAAAATGGCCTACATCTGTTGCCACAACAGTACTCAGGACAACCTCCAACTCCCAAAGAAGCCCCATTTTTGTAAGCAAATACACATATATGCATATATATTTATATATCATTTTGCAAATATTTGTATGTATTGTGAGAATTTTGATTTTTACCCACAGTAAAAATAAATAAAAAAAAAAGATATTATGAAAAAAGAAAATTACAGACCCATTTCCCTAATGAATGCAGATGAAAAAAATCCTCAATAAAATACTTGCTAATTGAATCCAAAATATATATATATATATATTGGGTTTCCCATATGCACCACTCCCCACAAATCCCACACCCTCCCACATAAACAATATCCTTCATTAGTGTGGCACATTCATTGCAATTGATAAACACATTCTGGGGCAATGCCATTTTGCATGGACGATAGTTCACATTGTAGATTACACTCTCTCTCACACAATTCTGAAGGCTATGGGAAGATGCATAATGGCATATATCTGTCAATGCAATGCCATTCATGATGATTCCCAAATTCCAAAAAAGCTTCCACATTACACATTTCTCACCCCCTTCCCTCAAAGCCTCCAGTGACCACATCCTCCACATCAATGCTGTAATTTCTTCCATTGCTAAAATCCCAAGTCTATTGTAGAATACCAGTAAGTCCACTCTAGTCCATAGTTCATTCCCTAATCCTGAGGATTCTGGGATGATGATGTCCACCCTATCTGTAATTGAGAGGAGGCTTCAGTCTCATATAGCCAATGGAGGGGGCTTTCTTGCTTGCAGTTGTAGGCCCTTTTATTTCCTTGGTATGGTGGTTGTCAACCCTCACCTCCTTGTCAGATATCCTGGGTGAGTCCAATGAACTAGAGAGTAAGTGTTGCACTCCTCTGAGGCCCAAGACCCAGCTGCCACATGGACAGTCCAAAGTTTCAAGTCTCTTGGACATACACCTACCAACTCCAGCACCAAGGGACAGATGAGCCATGAGTAGGGAAGCTATAACTGAATCCAACTTTGCCACTCTCATGAGCACAAACTCCAAAATAGTGCTCACTGACAAGGCACAAAACTCCAGAGCTATCTGCTCTGACCATAGGACCTGGGTGTCTCCAGAGCCCTTAGGAGCCCCAATATTTGTGGTAGTATCCACTTTGCCAGTCTATGAGATCCTGCTGAGATGTTATAAGCTGGGATATATTCTGGGATGACCTCCTGACTCACTTTGAAGTCTCCTAGCCATATAAACTCATTTGTCTTTACCTTTTCCCCCTTTTATTTGAGGTATTTTGCAGTTGTATTGCTAGTTGCTGTTTGGCAGTAATCCCACAGTGCCCGGGAGTCTCATCCCCAGGAATCAAGTCCCAAACTGGAGGGTAGGTAATGCATTTATATACTGAGTTTGGCTCTGAAAGTGGCAGCATTTGAGCAACAAGGAGACTCTCAAGAGGCAAATCTTTGGCACATCACAACATTAGGTTAAGTTTCCAATGTCTTCTTAATATCCTTTATCTCTTCCTTCACTTCATTAAGTTTTTTTCATGATAGTTGCTTGTATATCCTTTTTTAGTTGTTCCACATTCTGCCTCCCATCCAGTTTTTTAGTTTATTCATTAGAATGAGCCATATATCCCTGTTTCTTAGTATGGTTTGTTGTTTTTTTGTGTGTCTATGCATTTGTTTATCTTGATGGGCTTATTCAGATAGTTAGCTTCTCTTTCTACTCTAGGGTTTCATATTGTTTGTTTTGTGTTAATATTCCTCTTTGACTATTGATTCCTCTTATTTTATATCCTTGTAGTTGTAAATGCTCCTCCAGAAAAAAATAAGTCCATAGAAAAAGAAAGAAATGAGAAAAGAAAGGGAAGAGATAAGAAAAAGAAATAGATGGAAAAGGAACCCTAAAAAAACTGGGAAATAACGAGAAAAATAAATATATAGTAGAGTGAAAAATCATAAAAATAAAAAGGATTCAGAATATAAAATGTGGAATTAAAAATAAAAGGTACAGGAAAAATAGAAGAAAATAAAAGAGCATAAAGATGAAAAGAGAAAGAATATGTGGACTGTAGCCATCTGACAATTTGATGTAATTATGAATTCCAAAAATATAATTGGATCATGCTTGTAAACTGATCTGTTAATCTGGGCATGATTAAGTTAGATTAGGGCATTGACTGGGCCACAGTAGGGTGTTGAGCCCTACCCCTTGGTGGGTGGGGAAATTGAATATAAAAGGCAAGGCACAGGACAGAGGAGGCAGGTTTTGAGTAGCAATTTTGATATTGTAGTTTTGATGTTGGAAAGAAGGCCCTGGGATAGAGACAAGCTATTCCCTGAGAGTTTACAGCTGTCCTTGGGGAGAGAAGCAAAGCCGAGAGACCCTTATAGTCTACAGATGACCTTGTGGAGGAAACAGAGTCACTGAGCCCAGAGAGAAAAGCAGCCCCAGGAAGAGAGGAACCCAAGAAGCCTGAACCCTGGCATATGTCAGCAGCTGTCTTGCTCCAACACATGGCAATGGACTTTGGTGAAAGAAGAAACTTAACACTTTATGGCCTGGTATCTGTGGACTTCTACCCCAAATAAATACCCTTTATAAAGATCAACTCATTTTTGGTATTTCACATTAGCACCCCTTTGGCTGACTAATACATGAACCAAAGAAAAGAAGGTGGAATGAATGAAAAGCAGCAAAAGGGGAAAATGAAAGGAGGAAAATACATAAATAAACAGGAGGAAAAAAGAACAAAGAACAAAAAAGCAAAAACAGCAAGAACAACAAGAACAACAACAACAAAAAAAGCAACAGAGGAAACAGGCTTCCCTCTCAGTCCACTAGCAATTTTCTCAGACTGCCACTGCTCACTTACCACCTTGCAGCCTGCCTTCCCCAGGTAAGGTACCCTGGTCTATAGAAAAGTATAAGGAATAAAATATTAAAAATGACAAATCAAATAAGTCTAAGTCAGTCTATTTTCCCTTTCTGAAGGCAGCTTTTCCTTTAACTGCTGCTCCCTATAGCTCCTGGGGTGCCTCTTCCCACACTCCTATCATTAAGGCTTCTTAAGCATTTTTTTTAGGTGGTACTGGGGATTGAACTTGTGACCTTGAATATATGAAACAGGAATTTAACAACTGAGGTTCACCCCCTCTACCAGTTAGGTTAGGCTTTTGAAGGCTTCTGAAGGCTCCTAGTCTGCCTCTGCTCACCCTTTTTTCCCTCAGGCCAGTTTGGCTTCTGATGTATTGCATGTTGCCTCTCAAGGCTTTTCACTCTCCCAGGCTGTTAGGTGCCTCTCAGACCACCCCCTTGCTGACCCAGTTCCTCTCTCTCCCAGGGCTGGTGTGTATGGCAGCCAGCCTGATCAGTTCCCTACTCCCCTTTCCATGGAGCTGTTTCAGGATTGGCTTGCTTCACTTTACTTTTTTTTTCTGATCTGCCTGCCCTATCTCACCTCTTCCCTACATGTCTCTACCCCTGAGTTGGATAGGTGCCTGTCCCCTACACATATTTGACATGCAGCTAGCCCACCTCAAGAGCCGGCTTGGTACTTAGATACTACCCTATTCACCTGGGGCCAGGGGACTTAACTCACTCTTGGAACCAGCTGAGCACTGGTCTTCCAGCCAAGTTACTTCCCTGGCTTCCCTCACCCTCGGAGCTATCTTGAGTGTCCTACCTCCAATGGGCTAGTTTTTATCCCTTGTTTAGGGATTTACTTTCATAGAGGCTGTTCTCCAAACTTTGCTGGCAGCCCCTTCTCTTTTCCCTTGGTATGAAATAATTCCATTCTCCTCTGCATTCTCAACAATTATCCCCAGTCTATAGGGATGATGACTGAGGTGGAGCTCTTTAGTCTCATGCCACTGTCATGGCAAAAAATGGTGCAACCCCACCTGGCCTGGAAAGGATTGTGGGGCACAGCAGACTAAATTTTGTTAAATAAAAGCTGAATCAACCTTAAACTTCTTCCCTCTCTTTTCCATTTCCTGATGGATCCCCGTGGCCCCCCTCTCTCCATTGTCCTTGGCCAGAGGGCAGAGAATTAAAATCTGTCTGCTTAGAATGTGGGGGTAAGGGCATTGGAAGCTGCAGCTGCAGTTTTTACTCACCGAGTTTCCATTGAGATTCTTTTCTTGTGCATCTCTCTTCTGGTTGATGTCCAGTCTTCCTCTTGTGTCTTAAACGCAAGAACATTTTTTCCAGGCCATTTCTTCCTACACTCTAACTATTTTTCAAGGAGAGAAGTGAAATCTGTGTCACTCTAATCCACCATCTACCCCAAAGTCTCAACTCTTAAATTCCATTAATTGTAGGCTGAGTTTACTATTGTTCTCTACAGTGCTCTGGGGTATAAATCTCTTCATAGGAAATCCAATGAAATTTAGCCTCCTTTCAAGGGAATGTGCTGAGATCAGTATTTGAGATTTGTTCTGACTCCAGGAGAGTTCCTCTGAGTTGTCTCAGGCCACAGGACTTTGGAAATCTCACCAATCTTCATTTTAGACAATATTTCCTGTGAATCTTTCAACCTCCTCACAATAATTATTCACCAAAACCTACGCTCATTGTTATAACACCCATAGGCTTGAACTTCTCTTAAGATGTTGCAAATGATGGCTGCTATCTTGGAGAGATATTCAGAACTCTGTTTTTTTAACTGCTTCTACCTTCAGAAAAAAATATGAGTTATGGGTCTGGAGCCTAGGGTGGTAATAATATCTCACTTTCCTCTAAGTTGAATTAGTTCAGAACTGAACACATAATGGAAGAAACTGCACCCTCAGGTCTCTTTGCCTTGCCGCTCTTGTATGGAACTGCCATTTTATGAGTCTGTAATCCCTGTATTCTCAGCAACAGTGTGCTTATGAGAGAATCTCCTGTGAGTGGGCTATAGAAGAAGGGAGCTTCACTTCTTGGCTGCACTTGCATCTTCTATAATTTCTGCAACTGATGGCTGGAGACAGGATGAAAAACCCTGATGCCTTGCCCCTTTTGGGGAGATTTGGGCTTTGACTTGGACCCAGTTGAGGAAAAATGAACCTTGTTTCCTGGCTGCACCCCTATGGATTAGAGGTTCAATAACCCTGAACTAAGAAGGTGAGGAAGAGCGCATGACTAGGATCAAAGACCACAGACTCTAAAAGTTTTTATTTAGTTTTAGTATATCATCTTAAATAAATGCTTTTTGATTGGCTGCATGCACTTAGGATTCTTTCTAGATATTTAATTAGTATAATTTGGAAAAGTTACACTGGGGATCTGATAGGCAGAGCTCCTCACACTTTGATGGTAAAAGTGAAACTCAGTTTTAATTTGACAGTTAAAAATTATATTTTAAAATATCATATGACTGTTAACACATGTATAGATGCAGGTAGCCACCACAACAAAAATAGCAGCAAATTTTGCATCTCACCCAAAATTCCTTCATGTTATTCCTTTACACAGCCAACCGCCATCAAATCTTAGCAACCGTTAATATGTTCTTTTCAAAATGTCATATAAATCCAGTAATAGATAGGAATCTTTTGGTGACTGGTTTTTCCACTCAGCATAATGCCTTTGGAATTCATTATATTTGTTTTGTGTATTTTTATTGCTGTGTTGCATTCCATTATATGGATTTAGTAAAGTTTATTGTTTTTAGATATTTTTGCTCCTTCCAGTTTTTAATGAGTAGGAATAAAAGCTCCTAAACTTTTGTTTTTCTGTGGGGATATGTTTTTATTTTCCTGGGCAAAATTGTGAATTTATTTAAAACTTTGTAAGAAAAATTCAAACTTTTCTAGATTATCATTTTGTATACCCAAAACCAATGTGTGAATTTGATACTTGTTCTGCATCTTCACTTACTTTCAGTACTGTTATATATATATATATATATATATATATATATGCCTTTGGGATATATATATGGGATATTCTAATAGATGTGTAATGGTAGCTCATAGTGATTTTAATTTTTATTAGCCTAAAGACTATGGCTTTTCATGTGTTTATTGGTCATATTTATGTCCTCTTTGTTCATGTCTTTTGCTCAATTTTTAAATCAGATGTTTGTTTCTTACTTTTGAGTTTAAGAATTTTTCTCTATTCTGGATACAATTTTTGAACACATATATCCATTGCCATCTTGTATGTAAGTAACTTGTACATATGTAGCTGGGTTTTTTTTTTTTTTTTCATTTATTTTCATTGTCTTAACATAGCCTTTCATAAAATGAATTTTTATAATTTTGATGAAGAGCAAACTATTCATTTTGGTTTCAAATTGTATTCTATTTATATATAATAGATAAATTGATGGCTTTGGTGTGTTGACCTCATGTTCTTCATCTTGCTAAATTCACTTATTAATTCTAGGAGATTATCTTAAGATTCCTTGATATTTTCATCATTAGCATTCAGGTTGCATTAAAATAAGAGTATTTTTATTTCTTACTTTCAAAACTGGATGCTTTTTGCCTGTTATTCTTGCTCTTGTACACTGATGCTACTTCTGAGCATGATGATAAGTAGCAGTGTTGAACACAGACTTTCTTGATTTTGGGGCAAAGCATTCAGTATTTCACAACTATGTGTGAGTTTAATTATTTCTTACATGCCTTTGTTGAGATTGAGGAAGTTTCTATTTCTGGTTTTCTGATGGCTTTTTTAAATTAATAAATATTGAATATTATCAATTACAGCAGTTCATCACTGATTGTGAGTATGTCATTTATCTTACTTAGGAGAAGCTATCATTTTGTATTAAATTGAGTGATTTTAAAATATTCTGGGGCAAACGAGCAAATTTCACTACAGCTATTTTACTCTTGCCTGGGCTACAATGTTAATTGGGTTTCTTACAACAAAGCATAAGGTCTTGTGATTTTAGTAACTCCAACAATCTTTGCTATTAACTGGAGTTTTACATATATTTGTACATATTGCAACTATTGATACAGGGGGTTATAGTATTAATATATAAAATTTTGCTATTTTAATGTTATTTCATTTTTTACTTATTTTCACTAATCCAGTTACTATTTTATAACTTCATTTTCTTTCACTTTTAATTATGCTGTTTTAATAATATTTAGTGTCATATTTTTGTGGTTACTCTAGGAATTATAATATGCCTGACTAAATCAATTCAGTCTACTTGAAATTAATATATTTATCATGTCCCTATGAATGAAAAATCTTAATATATTTTAACTCCATTTTCCTTCTCTTCTTTTTTTCCCATTGGAACCATGTGTTATACATCTCCATATTTAAGAAATCCAGAAGGTAATGTTGTTGCTTCACACCATCATTTTCTTCAAAGATACCATTTTTTTGTTCTTCTTGCCTCTTGCATCAGAGTTCTAATTTGATAAACTTTTTCTCCCATCTAAATAACTTTCTTAAGTGTTTCTTGGATTTTGTTCTACTGAGAATGAATTATTCTCATCAAAAAACATATACTTTCACTTTTATTTTGAGAAATATTATGATTTGTTTTAATGCTTAAATAGATTCAGATGGAAAGTCAAATACAATTCTTATTATCGTGACTCCATGATAATGTATTTTTGCCTCTGGTTCCTTTTAAAATTTTCTCATTGTTTCTGGTTTTCAACAATTCAAATATTTTAGGCTTATATGTGATTTTTAAAAATTTATTCTCTTATAGGGTTTCCTGTATCTTTAGATTGATGTCTTTTAACAAAATGTTAAATATTTCTTCAAATAATTTTTCCATAATGTTACATCCCTTCTTCCTCTAGGAATCTTAATACAAATCCCAAAAGGCCAAATTTCAGTAATTCTACCTGCATCTTTCACTTTCCTTGAACTCTGCAAATTTCTTCTGGGAAATACTGGATATGCATTTTGGCTCACCTAATTTCTAATTGTAACTTGAGTCTTAAACAACAACAAAAAATTCCTGCTTCTTTCAAACCACACACACACATATCTTTTCACCAACCCTTCAAAAAATCCCTTAGTATATGTAAAGTATGTGAAAATCACTTTGATGATAAAGAGATCAGCAATTGTCAGCTCACTTAGGAAAAGCTATTCACTCTCCAGATTTTAAATGCATCCAGTTTTATTGTTTCTGTAGCTGTCTGATAATTTAAAACATGTATTTAAAAAAATCTCTTCTCTTCTCTAATTGTTGTTTTCCTCACAAGATTTATTACATATTACCTGGAAAATGATGTCCATATTATACTTTTTAACAATTTCTTTATATGTACTTACAGCATGCATATTTCATTCTTAAGAGTTTCTTGTAGTACTTTTAAGAGTAAGTAGTGTTTCCCCAAGCATTACATATCAGGAATTCTAAAGTGCTTATTTTACTTTATTTGGGCAGAATAAATAATATTAATAGTTTCATTAATCTTCAGTGGAAGGTTTTGTCTTGTTTTCCATTTTTGCTTTTTTGGTGGAAAAATATGGAGTAATGGTGTGTCTAATTCATATAATCCATAGAACGGTTCCTTGACTATGGAGTCAATTTCCACATAGACTAGTACAAAAAGTGATGCTTTAATTGTTTGAGACTTTGCAAATTACTCACCCTTCTCATTTGTTTCCTAGACATGTATTTTATAAAATTGTAATCAATTTCAACTATCTTTATTTAATTTTATTTGCTTCAGTGTACTTAAAACAGTTCCAATATATTACTTATGTATTAAAATTCTTGGCATACTTGTTTCATTTGATAAATTGTCCTAAAAAGAAGACGTTAATCCTAATAAAGAGTTGAAATCCAAATGACATATAATCCTTACTGTACAAAAATTTGGCATTGAAGTTATTCTGTTCCATTTCACAAATTAATGGCTTGCCTTAGTTAATAAAGAGATCCATTATGGGATGAAAAATAAAATTTTTAAAAAATAATTTATGTATGAACTTTTAAAGAGGTTTCTAGACTTTTAAGTCTTTATAGAAATGATTCTTTTCTTAATCTTAAATTGAGGTTTAAATTTTCATTTTAAATTAAAAAATTTGAGCATCACAAAGCATAATGAAATTATTTTTGTAGTAATAATATTGTAGAATATACCATATTTATAAATTAAAATCAATAAGTAATTTCACAAAATTTTGTTATATTTAAATTTGCTTCCTTCTTTCTTTTATATTAAATATTTTAAAATTTGATTTCTGTCATCATCAACATCTACAGTTCCCTTTACTTGAACAACTTTCTTACCTCATATCCATGCACACAACTTAGATATAATATTAATTATGGAATTTCCTAAGCAGGAAATTGAAGATGATGCACAGTACCCACACATCACTACATTCTTATGGTAGGGTCTATTTTGTTCCATTCTATTTTTGTTCCAAAATAGTCTTTAACTATTACAAAAATTTACAAGAGGCAGAAATATAGTGTTTATATATCAAATGAAATATAAATCTTAGAATAGTTGTAAAAATTGTTTGGAAGTTTTGTCACTATCCATGTCATGTGACATCTTCATAATTCCTCAATGACACATCAGTATGCCTCAGCTGCCTAGGTGGGAAGTTCTGTCATGGGTGACCTCATTTACCACATGTGTGGTTCTTACTCATTTTAACCCCATTTTGAAACTGATTCTCCAAACCTCCTTAACACAATGTGCTGATAAGACAATGTTAAATTCATTGCTTACTACTGTAAGGGGGGAACACCACTCCAGAGTCTTGCCAAAGTCTCAGAAGAGAGAAGGCAAGGTTAGAATTTTCTAAGATTTAGTATGATATAAGGAAGATCTTTTAAAGTGAGTGTAGAGTGGTGGAGATTTGATTAAGATTGGATAAGGATCAGAATAAAACAGTGCAGGATTGGTGGAAACCACAGGGTCTGGATTTTGAGGAGAAGAATAAAGTGATACTAGGGCTAAACTCTCTATGGATGTTTTCCTTTGAAGAATTGGTGAGTCTATTGGGGATTTTCTGCAATGGATAATCAAAATATTGGACTGAACAAAAGACTCTTGGAAAAATATGGTCATGCCAATGAGGAGAACAAAATGGCAAAATAATGCTAATGAAGTCAGAGGAAGAGGAAAATCAGGTCAATATAGTCTGTAACTGTTGTTTTCCTTTCTGAGTGTAATGTTAGAGAGTGTAGGTTCTCATCCTTAAAATATTTGACTTCATTTTGATCATAATTTCTCAGAGTTTTACTTAACCAATATTTGTGTCTAAAACCATGAAATAGCCCACCATCATTATATGTATAAATATTAGCTGGTATGAAATAAACACATATGTTTTCACTGATCTACTTTTGTGTTTGTTTTTGATGCATATATTTGTTTCCTTTGTTTTATCTACGTCTATTGAAAATACTATATGAAGTTGAAAATATTATGGATTTTAAGTGCAAATTAATTCCTCATAACTCTAGCTCTAAACATTCATTTTAAGTTATATTTTTTATTTAATTTCTATGAGAGTTCTGATGACTAATACATTATATGAGAATAATGGAGCATTGCCTTTCTCCATTCTATGGATTTGATTTGTTGTTTCTTCTAAATGAGAAAGTAAATTCCAATTGTCCACATGTTTTATGACTGACACTAAAATCTGATTTTAACTAAAATAACATTGAATTCATTCAAGCATGATCAAGCTATATAGTTTACCACTCCATTATCCTTACAGCCTATATGTTTCTGTATATTAATATCAAAAAAGTTTACCTAAGGATCTCTCTTTCACTAAGGACCAATGTAATTGAGAAAATCTTGGCTTTTTCCTGAAATTCTGTTTCCAGAAGAACTGGTGTCCAAGGGTTGTAACCCAAGGAATTAATATCCAGGGATAAATAAAAATAATTCATTGTCTGTAGAGTTTTAAAGAATATTTTTGGCCCCTAAAATATGCCTCTGTAAGTCATTCCTTAATTAAATTTTGCACATTTTGCTTCAGGCCTTGAAATTTGTCTGAACAGTCTGTGTGAAGACTGCAACATCTGACCATGTTCAGTCAGGACCTGTAGTGTCCATTCATGAAGAATATCAGTGTCTCTTGATAAATCTCAGCCAACTGTTAATATTCCTCCTAGTACTTTCTTTGACTTGTTGTTTTAGAACCTCTCAATAGACAGAAGTAGGTAAAAGATTTCCAGTAGGAAAAGGCCAGAATTAAAATCTTAGCAATATTCAGAAAAGCTAGTTTATCATCAAATTATGATGTAAAATTTCTGGACTAAGTCAAGAAGATACTAAAATTATGATTGAATGGCTTCCCTTAAACCATTTTCTAGCTGGTAACATGGTTAATACACAAGTATAATGTCTTAATTAGAAATGTGAGACATTGAGGAGAGGAAATCATATAGTTTCATCACTAAGCAGAAGTAATACCATCTCTTCTGCCTACGACATGACTCTGTGATCTGGTCCTGTTCATTCAGACACTTTCTGGAATTACTTCTTGGATTCTTGCTTGAATTCTGGAAGAAGATGGATTGGAAGGACCAAATGGTTTAAGAGGAGATTTGTTATGGCATAAGAAACAAAGCATCACCCAACTCTTGCTGCCATTTTCTTAAATCAAACAACTGGCTAGATTCGGTGAACAAATAACTGAGAATCAGTAAATCTTCAAATAAGTGCAACAATAAAGATCTGACATTCCCTCCTTGAGAACATCTGCTTCTTTGATCATAATCAAACATTCTGTAGAAGTGACAAACATCTTTATAGTATGTACCTTTAATATTGAGCAAACATTATTAAAAGACCCAAGAAGTTCTCAGTAGGTGTGATGAAATGACCTTGGAAAATGCTGTCTCTCCTCTTGCTGCTGAGCATGAGGGTCCCATATAATGTCCCATATAAGTCCAAAGCTGGACTTGTCATTCTTTCATCTGATGTATCCCTGTCAGGTTGGCAAGAAGCCGTCATTTTACACAGCTCCTCACCATACTTTGGAAAATTAGCATAGTTGGCAGGATTCATCAGATCAAATTATGAGTCAGGGTAGGGAATCTGCAGGAAAAATCTTAGGGTTTCCTTCTACATATATGTGGAGAGAGGGTGCCAAATTGCTTGACTGTTGCAGCCCTCCACATAAGTATGGGGATTCCCTAAAATTGCTGGAAGGAATAGAGCATGTATTCTAAGACCAAAAGGTTATGAAATTTAACAAAGATCGTATGTGCACTCCCACAATAATTGGTGGCCATTTTTATGTGTGTTAAAGTTAGCTTGATCAGATTGTTTCAAGAAAGACAGAGAAATCCTCAGATTGTCATAAGGAAATGGCTAGAGAATGGTTCTGTAAAGTAGAATCCTTTATTGTATTTTTGCCAGGATGGCTCTATAAAATTAGCAGATGATCCAGCTAAATTTCTACTTTGAGAAACGCCTCCAGAAGTAGACAAAAAATTTTATGCATCTTTACCTGATTCCCCATGTCAGATTAAAATATATCCCACTCTAAAAAGAAGACCCAAAGAAGATAAAATGTTTAATTGCTCCAATCAATAATTGAAATTTACAAGGAATAAGTGTATTAATGCAGTAACTGAAGAAAAGTTCCTCAGCTTTCCTTACAGGACAATTTAAGAAAAGTCAGTATTTCCAAAGGCAAAGGATACTACTGGAAACTTGAGTGGAGAATGGTCAATTAGAGCAGGGTTAAAATATAAAGGTAAGATTCCTTCACTTACCTCTCAACGGATGGGAGACATTCTTAAGAAATCTGAAAGTCCCAAGTACAGCTGGGTGGTAACTGACAGAAACCTGGATTCAAATAACTTTTGAGAGGGGAGACTTACTACTGAATTACAATCAAAATATTTAAAGCATAGCTTCCTGAATATCTCTCCGTTGCTAAAAACCTGTTGACCAAATAATGCCCCAGTGATGATTTTTACCATTTTTTTTTTTGCATATGAAAGTGTTTCTAAGAAAAAGCTTAAGTATTCCAGACAACACTGAGACCAGAGGAGGAATTAAAAGGTATAAAATACTAGAGGGATAGTTGGATGATGGAAAACCAAAAGACAAGCCACACCAAAAAGACTGGGAATTTTTAGTCAAATTACTGAATTTTATGGTTGTTTTGTGTGCCAAAATTTCTATTCATTTTTGTCTGTTTGTTCAATGTATATCTTGATACCTCCAGATGGTAAATTCAAATTAACAAATAAAAAGTCTTAAGAATTCTATTCAAATTGCTAAAAATAAAATAAGCATGCACACAAAGATACATATATGTAAATGAATACTCCTAGAGACCCAAATTACAAAAGCTGAGCTCTTGGAGCTCTTTAAAAATTATAATCTAAATACTCAGAACTTGGTCAATTAGGTTTCTTCATGACGAAAAGAGAAATTATTAGAAGAAGAAAAGTATTTTTTTGCTAGGCTTCTTGACTTACCCTTCCCACCAATGTCATCTCCTAAACTTGACTGAACTCAAGGAACTCATTAAAACTCATTGAAGGTGCTATCAGGGAAAGGCTAGTTGCAGTAGATGGGGATATCTGAATTTAGCTTAGAAGTCTGTATACTAGGCCTGAAAATTAGGAAGGATAGGGACAAAAGGAATGTTAGTGAATAAAACTCAGTTTGCATAGTTAGTCCTGTACTTTAACAAAAAGCCTTCAAGTGAGACTATTTTATTATCCAATTGCCAAATTTTGCTAAGTAAATAAAAAGTTCTTGAAAGCTATGGAAAAATTTTATAAATTATGAGTGAAACGATTTTTTTTTAAATTATAATATATATTCCAGAGTTTTATAGTCAATATGCTCTTGAGGTTGTCCACAAATTTAGAATATTATGGAAAAGAGATTTTAGTCTCATGGAAGAAGAGAAAAACATTTCCTGCATAAAGTAAAATTGTTTAAATTTTATTCAACTCAAGTGTAATTTCCTTAGGTTTATACAGATTCTAATAAAATAAATTAACATTATATTTATTAGCTCTATAAGATGAATAAAATTGTAAATATTTTAAATGAAATTAAGTTAAAGAAGGGAATGTAGATTTGTCCTAATGTGAAATGACTAATTTTTCACAGAACCGAGTAGTGTAGGATAAGATCTGAATGGATACGAAAAGTTGTAGAGGGCTTATGAAAGTAAATTTAGTTTGTTGCTGACTAAAATTTAATGAGCTTATTTAAAGTTTAAATTTGTCTTAAGGTGAAATAACTATTCTATATGGTTATAAATGGTTATAAGAGTTTATATTAATTTATAGGTATTAGGAATTTATAAAAGCATTTTCCAAACTGAAGGATCTCAATGTAAATGGCTCAATCCAGGGAGCCATTATTAAGCAGAAATTTATGAGTTGATAATGACAAATAGTAACTTGATAGCATAGAAACCTGTCAGATGCCACCTCAATCTGTTATGATAGTTGCAAATTAGGATTTGTTTGCTGAATGTTGTACTGATCCAAAATTCAAATTTGATTTTTCTCTTTGTTAGAATAATGCATATTTCTTAAATTGCTGGTCTATTTTGAGTAAGGAAATAAAACTCCTTTCCAAAAAAAATCAATATATAAGGTACAAAGAGGCAGTTCCTTATCAGAATGGCTCCTTATACTTCATGTTGGCCTTACCATGTCCTTAATGGTTTATTAAAAGCAACAACTACAAAAAAAACAGAGTTGCTATTATTTTGGAGGTTAAGTTTTTTCCTTAAGATTTTTCTAATTTATCTGTCACTGTGATAAAGCCCTGTTTAAATATCATGTCCCTTATGAGTGTCTTTGATTTCAAACTATTATAAAGAATTTATTATTTCATATTATAAAAAATGAACTGCTAAAATATATACATTTATGAAATTCACATTTTCAATATGCTTGCATTTTAATTCACAATGGAAAAATATGTGCCAAAACTTAGAATTTGTGGGAGCTCTTTGGTTACAACATCTTTGAAACAACTGAGGGCATGCTTTACTGCACAAGCAGAAAACTGCTGCTATCAGTTCTTGCTAAAAACAGTAGGAACATTCTTGCTTTGCTCTGTTACTTAGTTAGGGCTTTCTGCCTCTCCATTATCTCCTGTGCAGCCTGGAACTTTCTGAGTCCCTGCATGTACACACTGACATTGTGTTTTGTGAAAAGAAAAGAAAAAATGTGATGGGAATCAGCAAAGGTGAATAGTTCCTTTCATTGTTCTCCCCCTCACCTCTCTCAACCTCAGTGTTCAGAGTAGTTCTTTGCACCCTCATGAGCTCTGCTGAGCAGATTCTCAGAAGACTTTGCAGGATGGATTATTGTAGTGGTGACCCTGATGTGATTTGGATCAGCAGCATGAATTGGCATGTTAAGGTGTGGTTATACTCATCCGAACCAAAACAGAAAATAATCTTCCAAGGTAAGGGAACAGCAATGCCTGCTGGAGATAGTTGCCAATGTGTCTAGTACAGTGAGGGGTTTCTAAATCTTCATAGGACTGAGAATTTCTAAAGAACAGGATATTTTTGTAAAAATGATACAACTCTTAAAAGCAGCTCAATGGACTCATCCAAGTCACCTGGCAAGGAGACAATGATGGGCAACAGCCAGCCCAGGGAATGGAGAGGGCCTGCATCTGCAGGCAGGATCATCCCACCCACCATATCCATGGGATATAAGCCCTCTCTCATTTGGAGGTGGAGTGGGCATCACCATCCCAGTCCCCTCAGTATTGGGGGAAGAACTATGGACTAGAGTGGACTTGATGGTATTCTGTTGTACACATATGGTGATTCTAGCAATGGAAGAAATTATAACAATGAGGTGGAGCCAGTGGCCACTTGACACTTTCAGGGCAGGGAGGGGATGTGCAGTTGAAATATAGGGGCTTCTTTAGGATTTGGTGGTTGTCCTGAGTACCATTGTGGCAACAGATGTGGGCCATTTTAATTCAGCACACACCCCTCAGAGCTGTGAGTTTCTTTACAGCCTGTAAAGGTCATTTTTGCTCCCTATTACAAACAATTCAAAAGTTATGTCCTTGGTTTCCTAAAAAAGGGACTTTAGATTTGGAATTATTGGAGCAGGTAGGAAAAAAATTAGAAACAAAATATGAGCAAGAAAAAAAAATTCCCATTTTTAACCTAATAACCTCAAGCATAGTGAAAGCAGCCTTGTGTCCACTATATATGTCTTATTCCATGGTTTCCTCAGAGGACCCCCCAGTTAGAGACCTTGTATCCCCTGAAAAGGAAGAAACACCTTTTCCTCCTCCACCCCCCAGTCTCTTTTGAAAATCAAGAATCTTAGCCAGCTATAGAAAAGTGCTTAAAAGAAGCTGTAGAGATAGAAGAATATGATACATTTCCTGTAATTCTCCAAAATGGGCAGCTACACATGATACACTTCCCTATGTAGTCTTTAAAGAGATGCATAAAAGCATTATTGAACATGGGCTCCACAATTCCTTCACAAAGGGAATTTTAGATGCCATTGCTGGTAGCTATCAAATGTGCCCTTCGGATTGGAAAGTTCTTTTAAAAACTATTGTTACCCCAGCTCAATTTAGTGTCTGACAACTAGAATATCAAGGAGGCAGCGCTCAACAGGCAATTCATAATCTTGACCAGCAAATACCAATTGGAGCAGACATGCCATTAGGTACAGGACCCTTCCTTGAACCTTGTGTTCAAGTTCAACAAGAACAGTGGGTCTTTAACCAGCACTCAAAAATCACCATACAGGCCTGGTGCCGGATCCCTGAAGGTAAAAACAAACAGGGCTCCTTTGCTACCATCAGACAGGGAGCATCAGAATCATATGTGGATTTCATTAATAAATTACAAAATGCTGTTACACACCAGGTTAATAATTCTAAAGCAGCAAATGCATTGCTCCTTCAACTGGCTTATGAAAATGCTAACATTGACTGCCAGCAAGCAATGAGTAGTATTCAAACTACTGCTCAATCTATAGGAGAATTTATCAAAGCATGTGAAAATGTGGACACTGAAATCTTTAAAGCCCAGGATCTAGCAGCCATTTTATGCTCAACTCAAACCTGTTTTAAATGTGGAAAAGAAGGGCACCATAAAAAGGAATGTTATCAAGACAGTCAGGGTCCAAATTTCCATTTAGTGACTGTCCCTGATGCAAAAGAGGAAAACATTGGGCAAAGCAATGCCATTTGAAAATTGAAAAGGATGGCAATCCTCTTTTGGGAAACAGGATGAGGGGCATCAGCTCCAGTGCTCCCCAAAACTTTTGGAGCATCTCCTGTTACCCAACTCCCCAATCCCCAAACAGCAATCAAGTTTATTGGAACCAGGCCACAGAAGGGTCTCTGTTCTCTGCGCATCCATCAGTGGCAGCACCGGATTGGACCTCATCACTACCATCAAACGAATATTAAAGGAACAAAATTCCATTTATTTAGCCCCTACCAGAGTCTTGGGAACTCTTCTACAAGGGTTAGTATGACTTCTCTTAGGGAGGTCCAGACTTACTCTTAAAGAAATAAAAATTCTCCCTGGAGTAATAGACACTGACTACCAAGAAGAAATAAAAATAATGTTACAGGATTCCAATTTTCATATAATTCCTGGCAATACAAAAATTGCCCAGCTCCTACTCTTTCCATACCATGTTCTGGGTGCTTAAAAGAAAGATAGAGAAAACCAAGAGGTTGTTGATATCTGGGATAAAGATATTTATTGGGCCACTTCTATACAATTACAAAAGCCCTTGCTTCAAATAAAAATACAAAACCAATCATTTCTAGGCCTAATTGATACAGGAGGTATTTCTACGGTTTCTCAGAAGGAGCCTTCAGATTGGCCTGTGTTTTAAACTACCCTTGTACTAACTGGAGTAAGTGGCCCCCAAGGTCCTCTACAAAGTTCTAAAACTCTCCAATGCATAGGCCCTGATCAACAAAAAGGATATATACAACCATACGTTTTACCAGTCCTCATGAACTTGTGGGGTAGAGACATGCTAACCCAATGGAATCTTACTCTAAAAACTTCCCTCTTTTCCTAGGGGCCAACTGTTCAAATTTATCCCCTGCCTTTAACATGGTTTTCTATCAAACAAGTTTGGGTTGAACAGTGGCACTTAAGGGGGAAAAATTATAGCAAGCGCATTTACTAGCAAAACAATAACTTGAAGCAGGACACATAGAACCATCTAATAGTCCCTAGGAACACCCTCATTTTTGTTATTCCTAAAAAAAAAAAAAACAGGCAAATGGAGACTTCTTCATGACTTACATCAAATTAATGCCATCCTTCCACCCATGGGTCCCCTTCAGTTAGGCTTATCTAATCCTGCAATGATTTCTAAAGACTGGCCCTTGTCTGTAACTGATTTAAGAGACTGTTTTTTCATCATTCTATTCACAGTCCAAGATAAGGAAAAGTTTGCTATTTTAATTTTTTAATTTTAATTTTTTAAATGATTTATTGAAGTATATCATTCATACATGAACATACAGAAACTACAAGTGTTCAGTAAACATTGTGAACTTACAAAATAAACATGCATAACATCACAGAGGGCTCTCACAGAAAAGTTTGCTTTTTCACTGCCTGCCATTAACAATCATGAACCCCTAACTAGGTATCAGTGGAAAGTCCTGCCACAAGGAATGCACAATAGCCCCACCATTTGTCAATATTATGTCTTTCAGGCTTTACGTCCTACTCATTCTGTCTTCCCACAAACATGTATTTATCATTACATGGATGATAGCCTTATTGCATCTCCCTCAGAAACACTTTTAACACAACTATATAAACATCTCCAAAATTCTCTTACCCAAGCTGGTCTCCAAATAACCCCTGATAAAGTTCAATTAACTCAAACTTGGAAATATTTAGGATATGTCTTATCATCTAGGACAGTTAAGCCACAAATGATAACACTAGATGCCACCAGCATAAAAACGCTTAATGATTTACAAAAACTTTTAGGAGCCATAAATTGAATAAGAACCAGTTTAGGTATTCCCACCTGCCAATTACAAATTTATTCAATACCCTAAAAGGAGATGCTGATCTTAATTCCCCTTGATATTTTATCCCATTAACGCTGAAGGAACTTGAGCAAGTTAACAATGCCCTTCAAAAAAGACAATTAAACCACAGGAACCCACAGTTTCCAATTAGGTTTTCCTTTTTCTCCACTGCCTTAACTCCCACAAGATTGTTGGGTCAGCTACTCCTACAACTTGGATGTTTAGAATGGATTTTTCTGTCCCACACTCCTCACAAAACTATTACCCCATATATTCATAATTTAGCCCAAATTTTATTCAAAGGTCATTTTTGCTGTCAACAATTAACCAGTTTTGACCTATATATAATTCATGTCTGCCTTTCACAAGATCTTTTTAATTCAATAGAACTACAAACTGCCATGGCAGATTATTTAGGCAAATTGATTTCTCACTACCTGCTGATAACAACTCCCCAGTTAAATCTCAAACCTCTTCGTATTATTAACCCTACCCCTATTTCCAATGCAATTACCATTTTTCTTGACAGTTCAGGAAAAACCTCTAAAGCCATCATTACATGGCATGAACAATCAAAATGGCCCTGTGCAATCACCAAAAAACACAAATCAACTCAAAGAACTGAATTGGCCACTGCAATTATGGCATTAAAACAATTTCCCTCTCAGACTATTAGAATCATTGTGACTCTGGCTATGTAATCTATACTCTTCAAAACATAGAACAAGCATTTATAAAACCCCTGCCATATCAAGAATTATATTTCCTCTTCCTCACTTTACAATCCTTGCCAGACCAACATAAGCACCCCATTTATGTTACCTATATCCATTCCCACTTTAGGTTGCCAGGACCCTTAACAGAGGAAAATCAACAAGCAGTCTCCCTTGTAGGAGTAACTTAGCATTTCAACAGGCCCACATTTCCCATGAATTCTACCAGCAAAATGTTAAATCCCTAATCAATCAATTGACTTCAACCCACTCTCAAGCCAAACAAATTATACAAGCCTATCTGGATTGTCAGCAACTTACTAAACCATGCTTAACTCCAGTAATTAACCCCGAGATCTTTTACCCAATCATATTTGGCAAAATGATTTACTCATTACCCCCCTTTTGGTAGTCTGCATTATTTACATGTGTCCCTTGACACTTTTTCAGGTTTCACTCACACCACCCTTTTACCTGGAGAAAGCACTAAACACATTAAAACCCATGTATTAGAAGCCATTAGTCATATGGGAAAAGCTAATACTTTAAAAACAGATAAAGGTCCTGGTTACAGCTCTCTAACATTCAAAGCTTTCACACAACAGTGGAATATAACACATAACATGGGTATCCTTTACAACCCTAGAGGAAAGAATTCACCAAATTCTCAAAACTCTCATTAAAAAACAAAAAAGGGGGAGTATGGCTACCTCTCCTTGAAATACAATAGCCTTAGCACTATATATGTTAAATTTTTAAAATTGTGATAAAGATGGCCTTTCAGCAGCTGAAAAACACTTATCCCCTCATCAGGAGAAAACATGAGTCAAATTTTGTATAATGATATGATAGGAGATGGATCTTAGAAAGGACACTGTGACCTCATAATGTGGGAGAGAGGGTATGCTTGTGTGCTTACTCCAACAGGCCCCTGGTGGCTGCCAGCAAAGAACATGAAGCTATACCATGAACTGAAAAGATCACCCATTCAACCCAACACCATAAAAGAAGAAGATGATGATAGAGGAACAAAAGAACTCCTGGGCACAACCATGCCATAACACTATTTAAGCTCAGGGAGTAACTTGGGGAAGTCCTAAATAATTAAAACAAAGGGTAAGAATTATGGGTCAAGTTAGTAAGCTTTATATTTCTGTTAATGTGTTGTAAATCATTTTGTGTTTGTTTGTTCAGTGTCAGTGTGTATTTTGATACCTCTGTATGGTAATATTAAATTGATAAATAAAAATTATTAAAAGAGCTCTATTCAAATGGCCACAAATTAACTAAGCACATATTAATAAATAAATATGGATACTAATTTGAAATAAAAAAATATTTATAACCAAATTGAATTATTATTCTGACAAGTTTGTTTAGTGTTAGTGATAATTGTATGTTGTAAGAGGTTTGCTTGAAGACAGTTTCCAAAATCATTTAGGTAAATAGAATGTGTTTTTATTATTTTAAAAAAAGAAAGCTGGTTTTATCAAAATAGCTTCTTCTACTTTAACCTTATTATCTCCTTGGTTGTTTAAGAGAAACAAGTCATCACTTTTTAAGGAACATAATGTTTGAAAAGGCTTTCTCAAAGAGAAATCCTAAAAGGTATCTTTTGGTTTAAAAAAAAAATTGTTCTTTTACCTAGAAAAAGGTGAAGTACTAAAAATAGATAAGTTCATTTAATATGTTATGAATAAAATGAAATGTTTGAAACTGTTATACAATTAAAAGGAATTTTCTAACCTTATGATAAAGTTGTATAAGTAAAATGTTCATATAAAAAACAGTTTCCAGTTCTCCTGGGAGCAAGTGAAAATCCACTTACAAGGGGCTTTTTTGTCCCATCCACAGCGAAAAGGGCCTACTCTCTAGCAATGTCTGGAACATCAATTTTCTCAAATACAAATTCTTACACAACAAAACATGTTTCAAACACTCAATGATAATCTACGATGGTTAAATCCGTCTAATTAGATTCATGACCTAAACCTAAAAATCTGGGTAATATCTCTTATGGAATAATCTTATTTCTTGCCTGGTTGTCAATCCTTGGGTTAATCTATCAGGCCCTCTCTTGAGATTATCACGCAGAATGGAAATTCATCACTTTGGTCGAATCATGCTTGTGAAAAAATACTCATTCGTGGAGAAAACTTCAAAGCCTTAAGTCTCCCAGCTTTACCCCAAGATGTCCTTTCCTTCCTTCTCACTTGCCTACCTATTTGCCTGGTTCTGTGGCCTTTTCCCTTCCTGCACACAGCTTTTTCTAGAACCGCCCCCCCATCCTGTAGTTCTTTACATGACCTGGGGATATCTTGTACATGTCCCATATATGGGGTTGCCTTGTGTCAAGAGCCTGGTATCCCTAGGCTTAGAAAGCCTCCTTGTCCTTGATTTCCTGCTGAGTTGGGTTTTCCTTCCCTGGAGAAGAAACCTGGGTTCCCTAAGACTTGTACCAGAGCCAGGGCCCCACCAGCAGATGAGGGAATATAAGGCACGTGCTGGGCAGGCAGGCCATTGGGGCATAGGCTGTCAAAGAGACAGAACTAACCCTCTTGGGGGTCATTGGCCCTCTCTCACCTGCATATCTCACTTCACTCTGCTTGGCCCTGGAGGATGGCTGGTTAGTCAGTGATGGGTAAGATTCCTCAGGAAGGAACAACTTAAGAATGCATAGTCTCAGAGGGGCCATCAGCAGAGAATTTTGGGTGCAACAGAGGTAGGGCACAGACCCTCACCCCTTGTGAGGGAGGTCTCCTGCCCTCATGACAATTTTGTTGCCCGTGTCCAGCTCAAATCAGGACCCAGGTAGCAGACAGCAACCTGGCATTACAGCAACTGCCCACTCACCACAGCCAAAAATTTGTTTCACATTTCTTACCTTGAACCATCGGAAAGGGGCAGCTGAAAGAAACGGTTGTGTCAGGATGCATTTCCCCCTTCCTTTACTTCATTTTTTTAAATGCCTCATCCTTTCTACTGCTAAACATCTAAAACAAGGAAACAAAAAAGGGAGAGATGCGGGAGCTCTTTGGTTAAAGCATCTTTGAAACAGTTTAGGGCCTGCTTTACTGTGCAAGCAGAAAACTGCTGCTATCAGTTCCTGCTAAAAACAGTAAGAACGTTCTTGCTTTGCTCTGTTACTTAATTAGGGCTTTCTGCCTCTCCATTATCTCCTGCACAGCCTGGAACTTTCTGAGCCCCTGCACACACACACACTGACCATGTGCTTTGTGAAAATAAAATAAAAACTGTGACAGGAATCAGCAAAGGTGAACAGTTCCTTTAGCTGTTCTCCCCATAGCCTCTCTCAACCTCAGTGTTCAGAGTAATTCTTTGTGCTGTCACAGGCTTTGCTGGGCAGATCCCCACAAGAATTTGCAGGAAGGATTCCTGCAGGAATTCATAATACTTTTGTAAACTCCAAAAACATTTAAATGTGATGTTATTTTGACAATGTTTTAAATTTTAGAGTCACATTTTATTCTGATCAGAACTTTTACCATGTCAAAATTCTGATTTATAAAAAACTAAATTGTCATAATGGACTGTGCATAATCACAGTATTTCTTTCTTATGATTATTGTGAGTGTGTGTACTTATGATTATTACTAAGGGAACAATTGTATATAAAATAATCTTAAATCCAGTATTAGCTACCTCTTTTAGACACTTAATACCTGCAGCCATCCATTTTGTTTTTACCACTTTGAATTGTACTTTCAAAAGAATAACCGTCATGGATGAAAATAAACGTATTCTCAGGGTGCAAATACTAGTGGTCCAATAGGCCTATGATCATATTAAGGTGGTGGTATTGGGAAGATATGTCTGGAAGAAGCCTTGCAATGTACACAGATATTGATACTTCAGCTGGAGAGATGTTGAAAATGTACTCTAGAGAGTAGAAGTATAGTTCTCACTTCACTGTGGTTTCCACTGTGATTCCTCTCCATGGGATTGAAGTCAATCTCTCTTAGCTACTTGGGGTTTCAAGCATAATTTAAGCTACTTTGTATTTTGCCATTTCACTTTTGCTTTTGTTTGAACTGCTTTTCCTCCCAGACATTTCCGCAGTGTTTTTCCAATTATTCAAAGCCAAGTTCACAATTAAAATTCTTCAGTACTGCCACATTTCTTTCTTCATGTATTCAGGAATTGACAGTCTTTCTTTTGACATTGTTTCCATGCTCTTCATTTAATAAATGTAGGATTATATAAGAAAATGGAATTGCAATTTTAAAACATTTTTGACACTGTTACCTTTCCACTTCTCCTTTCCCAGGCCTACTGGGAAAGGAGATGCCTACTATTACTAAGTTTCAATTTTTTTATCTATAACATAAACAGGTTGTACTAAATCATTATAGAGCTTCTTATACTCTTATCATCCTCAGGAACACATGCATGCAATAACACACATGCATCACAGCACACACGCACATGCATGTGAATGCAATTGTACACAAATTCTCATTAAGAAAAAATTCTCATGCAGAAAACATTCCTACTGAGCTTTATTATAAATTTATTATAAATGCTTTCATCTATAATAAGACACATGCTAAAGGTAAAATCATAAATTTTAATGCTCTGCTAAGATTATGCATGATAAAGTATTAATGGCCACTGCAAGCAAGGATGATAATCCTTTGTATTTGTATTTAACATGTCAGCTCAGAAGTGTCTTTTCAATCATTCAACTCCAGTTAAACTGCACAAGAAGCCTGCACTGTAGGCAGATATTGATAATTCAACTGGAGTGATGATGAAAATGTGCTCTAGAAGCAATTTTATTCAAGACCTTTTTCTCTGTAAGAATAGGAACTACATTATAGGGCAATTTATTTAAAATATTTTCTTATTTTCAAATAGCTTGATACCTCCATATAGTGTCTTCTAATGAGTAAGTGTTAGAAATACAAATTTTCCAATTATAAAAGAAGAAAAGATAAAGAAAATAGTAGTAAAATAGTAATATAAGTCTTACAATTCACAATACACAAAATAACCTTCCTTTAAACTCAACATACAATATTATTTGACATATTTTGCATGGTCTTTTCATGTAAATGGTTTGTTTTGTCTTACTAAAATCATATTGAAAATATTAAAATTTATGTGTGTATAAAAAGGCACAATCATAACTTCTTTCTAGAATATTATGTAGAAATATTTATAAATCTTGAATTGACAAGTAATAAATTGATCAGATTAAATTTGTTGTATTTTAAAAAGATAACTTATACTCCTACTGAAAAAATGAATGTAGTTTTTAATTTAAAATAGAAAAATACAAAGGAAATATCTACCCACTATCATTTAAGAGAATTTTCTTTGCCTATATACATACACAATTTCTGAGATCAAGAGAAAGAAAGTTTGAAAGGTAGTAAAGAAGAGTTAAAGGAAAGAAGGCTATATGATAAAATTAAAGGAAACATTTACTTTAATGCAAGGATAATAAATCAAAGTGGAAACAAAAGGATTGCCTTATTTTAGGAGTTAATTACTCATTCTCATCTCTTTAAAATTAACCAACTCTATAATGGAATATACTTACTAAAGGCTAAGTTAAAGTAATTGTGTTTTCTATTCTTATATTTTAAGTCTATATACATTCTCCTATGAGAGGGACAAAATTGCATAATTATACTTTTTCTTACCTCCTACTTTTCATAACTTTTATGTATATTATTACCTGAATATGATTAATTAGATAGCGTTCCCTTTCTAATTTATCATAATTTCTATGATTATTTTGTCCCATTTCTAAAAAAAAATGATAATTAGACTTTCTAAATTGAGCACTGTAAGGAAATCTAGTAATCTTTCCCTCAATTAAAGTAAAGATTTAGTTGGCAAAAACTTTCAGAATCAACTTTTTCAGATCTCTGTAGTCTTATAAAATATTACAGCAACCAGGGGAGTGCTTTAAGAATAAAGAATCTGCTAAAGTTCAGTAAAAGCAGTGTGGTATTTTAACTACCTGTTTCCATTCCATTTAGTAAGACAAAACTATCCATCTTGGCAACAACTATAGGGAGGGCTACTGGCATTCATGTGTAGTTTGTTTATAAGTCTATATGACACCTCCTTGAGAGCTTTCCTTTGTTTCACCCACTTCAGGATTTTTCAGGAAAGACCTCCTAGGTGAAATTTTTTAGAAACAATTGGCAGCAACTATACAAGGTGTAGCTTCCTGATCTCAAGATAACTGAAGAACCAAGCAACAGAGACCAGAAAGCCTAGTATGAAAGACACGAGGAAAGGATAAACAATGTGGAATAAGGGCCCTGAAAAGCTACTGCATATACTGGGAAAATTAAGAAGGTCATACACATGCCAAGGGTTGGATGGAAGCTTAGTAAAGACCTGAGAGGAACCCAAGCTTCACCTTTGGATGAATATCTGGCTTTATGCATGCATATAGTAAAGGCTAAGTATATTAAGAGTTCCCAGCATACAGCACATCTTCAAAGACCGAGTACAAATTTACTTTTTTTTTCAATCCAAACATTTAAGGATTTTCCCATCAAATCACTAGCTTACCATTAAGCTAAAAGAACACAGAATTCAGTGACCACATACATTAGAAATTACATTCTTTATAAAATACATTGAAAAGTCAGTAAACAAACCATTACAACACTAACAACAAACCCCAAGGAGGAAGATCTAATTCTCATAGGTACTACATTGGACATAGAAAATGTCCAATTTTCAATAAAACAAATTATGAGGCATGAGAAAACACTAAACAAATAATAGGTAATTCACAGAGAAAAATACATAAATGGAAATTATCCCTGAGAAAGTTTAAATATTGGACTTATAGAGAAAGAGTCTTCAAATCAAGTGACTTAAGATCCTCAAAAGGCTAAAGAAAAACATAGGAAAGAATTAAGTAAATTATTTAAAAAAAATGTTTTACAAAATAAAGACTATCAGTGAAGAAATAGAAATTATGAAATATAAACAAAAAAAGTTCTAGAGTTGCAAGTACCATAATTCCCATGGAAATTTCACTAGAGTGTTTCAACAGCTGATTTTAGGAGGTAGAAAAAAGAATTAGTGAATTTGAAGATAGCTCTGAGGAGAAGAAAGAAAAAAAGAATGAAAAGGTGAGCAGAACTTAATAAACCTGTGGGACACTATCGATATAGTTATCAACATAATCAAGATTGAAAAAATATAAGAGGGAAAGAAAGGGGATAGAAAGAATACTTGAATAGATAATGGCTGAAAATTATATATTCAAGAGGCTCAGTGAACAACAATGTGGTAAACCCAAAGAGATTCATCTTGAGAAATGCCATGTTGGGATTATTGGAAGACAAAGACAAAGACAATCTTAAATGCATCAAAAAAGTAGTGTCTTGACATGTACATTTATTCTTCATAAGATTACCAGTCTATTTCTCATCAAAAGTCAGAGAGGGAAGGAGGCAGAATAACATATTAAATGTTTGAATGGAAAAAAAAACATCAACCAAAAATTCTGTTTGAGAAAACTGTCTTTCAAAATTACAGAAGTGTTTATGACATATCTAGATAAATAAAAGTTGAAGGAGGAAGTTTTTTTAAATAGTAACAATGCCATACAAGAAATGCTTAAGTCCATCTGACAGAAATGAAAGGACACTAAGTAGTAAATCCAATTCATACAAAGATATAAAGAAAAAAGGTAATGGCAACTACATAGACAAATTTAAAAGATACTATTCTTATATTTTTGTTTCTAATGCATTTTCTCCTATATGATTTAAGAGACAAATGCAGAAAACAATTACATATCTATATTTATGAGCAAATATGTAAATATTGTATTTCTCACAATATCAATATAAAGAGGATAGATCTATGTAGAAGCATAGTTTTTGTATACTGTTGAATCTAAATTAGTATTAATTAAAATTATATTGTTATAAATTTAAGATGGCATAACAGTTTGAGATTACTTTTGTCCATCCCCAAAAGAGAAAGAATATGTTTGTAAACTAATCTAGTCCTCTGGGTGTGAACCCTCTGAATGCATTAGATTCAGCTGAGATATGTTTGATTATATTACCTATTATTATTAGGATTTTGATCCAATCACATCATTAAGGTGTGACTCAGGTTGAATCCCCACTTTTTGGTTCATCTATATAAAAGTGCTTATATAATTGAACACTCACTCAAGAAGATAAGAGAAGAGAGAAAGCTCTGTAATTTTTTTTTAAAGATTTTATTTATTCATTCATTTATCACCCCCTTGCTGCTTATGCTCGCTGGGTCAGCCAACCACGCCATGAAGGTGGGCTTGCCTTCAACAGGAGGCCCCGGGAACCGAACCCAGGGCCTTCCATATGGTAAACGGGAGCCCTACTGATTGAGCCACTGCCGCTTCCCTCTGTCATTTTTTATACTGGGGCCCCAAGAACATAAGACATTCACCTGAGAGTGTGCAGCTAATATAGAAAGTCTGGAAAGACATGAACCCTATGCTAAAAGAGGTTGGAATCCCTGAAAGACAAGCCCTAACCAGGGGAGAAAGAACTGGAAGCCCAGAGAATAAGGAGAGACCAGGCAGAGATCAGCAACCATCTTGCTTTAGCACGTAGCAACTGACTTTGGTGAGAAAGCAGCCTTGAGCTTGACTTTTTACAGTCTTGTAACTAAGATTTTACCCCATATAAATACCCTTTATAAAAGCTAACAGATTTCTGGTAGTTTGCATTAGCACCCCTTTGGCAGACTAATACAGTTGGTAAATGTTATCTCTAGGGTAACCACTAAAAACTAACTTAAAAAAAATACAGATAAGGAAATGGAAATTTATGAATATGGTATATTACAAAAATCAATTAAAGTAATAGTGGAAGAATTAAAGAACTGAAAGGCACATGGCATAGAGAAAATTAATAACAAATTGGCAGATATAAGTTCATCTTTATAGTAATCACTTGAGCAAATACCAAGGTTATGTTGGCACATGTCTCAATTCTAAATCTTTATAACTATGTCACATTTAATATGTCTATTTTTTACATTAAAGTTTAGTATTTATCTGTGCACTGAATTTGTACTATGTGTGCTATGTACTTTTTACAACTATTTTCCTCCAATTTACACAACTGTTTTCATTTTAGAGATTAATTACTAAAATCATAAAGGATCAATGAAGTGTGGTAAAATGCAAACCTTATATTAACATTAAATAACACACTGGTTATCTCAGAGTACTGAGTTGAGGTCCAGAGACTGAGAAAATTAGATTAGAAGGACTCTGTCACTCTAAGTATACAGGCTTTTCTATTCCGGCAAGTCTTGCTAAGAGATAGAGAATCTCATTCCGTATCCTTTACTGCATCATCCATTTATAATCATTTTTAGAGGAATGAGGATGTTGAAAGGGATTGATAAGAATGAGGCTATCTTTAAAGAGACTCAAAGAATGATGTGAACTTCACCTCTTCTTTGAAAAGGAAAAGGCATGGTGGTGTTTCTCTATTCTCAAACAAGTAAAGGACTTCATTACAAGTATCATTTTAGAGGGCAGGTAGGTTGTCATGGGAGGAACAAACACCTAACTTATTGGAGGCAGAAATTTTGTCTCCTGTGATTGTCCCTGAGTTATGTAGTGGGAGAAATGTTCATTGTCTGATGTTTGATTCTCATTGAGAAGAGTCTTACTACAGGATGGAACCTATATAAATCTGCCTTTGATGACAGATGAAGACTGGGACTGTTGTGTGGGTCTCTGCTTAGGTAAAGAGGGCAAGTTGCCCCTTGGACAAATTGAAGAGCAGGGTTTTGGTTCAAAGCTTGATCTGTGGTCAGAAAGGAGTGTTTTATTAGGCCAGCCTGTGAATGCACAACTCCAGGATTAGTGTTACTTATGGGTCCAAATTAAATAGCATGCTTTTCCACTTGTGCTTGCAAAACATTAAGAAATGAAATTTAAAGCAAAGGCAAAATCAAACTATAACCTTCAGTACTTGTAAAGGTCTAATTGGAAGATGACACCTATGTCCTCTAGTACTAAGTCCCAGGAGCAGACAGATTTACCCAACTAGTAATATTTATCTATCATCTTAGCAGGCAGAAATCAGGGCATGTCTATCACAATTAAAGTAGGGCCAGACTCAATGGAAATAAAGTGGCTCAGGTTGAATGCTTACACTTAGGCCTGAATGAGGAAGGTAGAACTGGTTGGAGCTTGGCCATTACAACTATACAAATTAAACACTCACAAATCATAGAGTGGTTAAAAGGGAAGAAAGAAACTAGTTTCTGGCTCACAGAAAAAAAAACAGTATTGCTTATATATTTTTTCTTGATCACACACAATGCTATAGATTATAAATATAGGTAGAAGGTGATAGTTACATGCTAAATGATAGAGATTGATAGCTAGCTAGCTAACTAGATAGGTAGATGATAGATAAAGACAGAATCCTAGAAATAGATAGATGGATGTTAAATTTACATAATACAAAAGGATGTGCTTTATAGTATATTCTCCAATCTGGGATTGGTAGAGCAAAGAAGATACACATTTTAAATGTTAAATGGAGATGCCAAATCTCATGTCCAAATATATTTCATGCAAATATATGTGAAAGTAATAAATATCCTTCAAACCAAGAAAAGCCAATTTTATTATTTTTTTAAATTGTTGAATAATATTTAATTCTTGATTTAAATTGCTTTCTTGGATTATTAATAAGATAGGATATGGCTACAGCTGTTTTCTTTTTCTTCTTCTTTTTTTTTTTTTTTGTCCATGTAGAGTTCATTTTCTGGCTTTAATTTTTTTGTCCATTTTTATATGAATGATTGTTTTTCATCTGTCAATTTGTTGTTGTTAAGTTTAAATTATGGTATATAAAGAATTGTCTGGTTATTTTAATTTAAATTATTAAATTTAAACCATTATCTGAATTTATTCTACCAGTATGACATTAGTCAAAGCTTGTTTATATGTTTTGGCAAATATAATACAGGTGTAATCTTTAAGTAATATATGTTGTAAATCTTTACATTTTATACCATGCTAAGATATTTGACAGTATACTTATAAAATTAGATGTTATGTTATTTTTAAAGGAGTTTTAGATTACATAAATGTTACATCAAAATATAGGGGATTTCCATATACCTCTCCCACTTCCCTCCCACGATTTTCTCCACTAACAACATCTTTCATTAGTTTGGCACATTTGTTACAATTCATGAACACATATTGAACTATTGCTACTATTCATGGTCTATATTTTGCATTATGGGTTACAATTTTATAGTTTATTGACAAAATGTATAGTGGCTTGTATCTGTCATTGCAACATGATGCTGAAAAATTCCAATGTCCCCAAAATGCCCCATGTTACACCTATTTTCCCTCTCCTTCCCCTTAGAACCTCTGATGACCACTGTCTTTATATCAGTGTTGCAAGTTTTTCCATTAATAGAATAATAATAATTCTATTTTAGTCCACAGTGTCATTCACCCCGTATGTTTGTTCATTTCTCAGTTTTGAGGATTTTGAGGTGTTGATGCCCACTCTGCTTCTGATTGGGAGGGAGCTTAGATACCATGGGGCAGATGATTGGAACTGTCTCACCTGCAGTTTCAGCTACTCTCTGTTTTTGGGGATGGGCATTTTTCATCATCATCCTTTTGTTAGCTGTCTTGGGCAAGCCCTATGAATAAGAGAGGAGACGTTGGCTGAAAATTTGCTGAGATTTCAGGTCTATCCAGCGTGTGAAAACCTGGAAGATTTAAGTCTCTTTGACATATACTGAATAGGCATAATACTAATTATAGGATCATTTAAAAAGGGCATAAAAACCATGTGTAGGAAAATTTTAATTGAGTTCAACTCGATAAATTGGGGTGATAGGTTTCCATATATTTCAAGATAAGGGCCACTGACAGTGTATCAAATTCCTAGGGTTTTCTGCCCTGTCTGTAGTCTCCAGTTGTTTCTAGAGTCCTCAAGAAACCCCTGCTTGAGGCACTGTTTACTGTGGCAGTCAGTGAGATTCTCATAAGACATGCATAGTATATGTGTAACTTTTGGAAGGACCTACTGACTCACTTTGAAATCTCTTAGCCATAAAAACTTATTTTTATTTAATATTCCCCCCTTTTAGTCAAGGTCTTTCTCCAAATGCATTACCAGTTGGTGCTTGGCAATAATCCCTAGGTGCCAGGGAAGCTCATCTCCAAGAGTCTTGTCCCATGCTGGACGGGGAGATAGTGAGTTTATATGTTGATTTGGTTTAGAGAGAGGCCACATTTGAGCAACAGGGAGGCTTTCAGGAGGTAATTCTTATGCAATATATAATACTAGGCTAAGTTTCAATTTCACAAGAACAAGGTTCATAAGTATACACATCAATATCAAGGGCCTGACATATTGGTCTATCTTCCTTCACTAGGCACTGCCCATATACTCTTGGGATTCCTGCCACTCTATTAGAGAATATAGATGACACCCAAGATGGGAATTCAATATTCTTTCAGTTATTGTGTGTCTTCACCCACCTAGACAACACTTGATGACCCCTTGAACATATTTATATTCCACAGAGATATGTCCAACGTGCCCCACCTCCCTAAACACATAGCCCCATCACTGATGCCCCCACAAATGTACCACCTGACACATCTGTGACTCTTCTGCAATCTAAAACCTTTCCCCAAAACAAAGCCAAATATAAACTATAAATTTAAAAATTCAAAATAAAAATAAAAAAGCAATTTTTTGTATAGTGTCTTTCATCCCTGTAAGATCTGTTATCTTTTATGTAAAATCACAATTTCTTCTATATGTCCCCCCAATGTCTTATTGTTTTCACTTTGTTTTCAAAGAAGTTTTAGGTTACAGAAAAGTCACACAGAAAATATAAGTGATTCCCAATACCCCACTAACACCCCCTCTCACATTTTCCCCTATTTTACACTAAATAGTTTTGATGTATTATGTTCATGAATGTTTCTTTTGGTGATGTCGAAATGTCAAGGCAGGTGCTTTTTTATGATCATAGTCTAACTGTTTTCCCACAATGCTACTCTGTTGAAGTGTGTCCTATTCATTTAGAGAATTGTTACTCTCATTTATATCCTCAGTACCAGTGTCAGAGCTAAAAGCTCCCTAGACATTAGATGTTTTGCTGCTCTTTAAAATATTGGTATTAAAATATGCTTCAAACCATACCTGTTATTACTCTCTTATCTGGAGATTTGTTTGTTGGGTGATTGGTATTCTTGAAAAAAATCATTATGAGGAGACTGAAAATCAAATGTTTACTTATCTTCTTCATAGTCTGTAGGCTGAATGTTCACATCAATATTTAAACTTTCTCAAATCTACCCCATTAAGCAAACAAAAACAAATAAACAGCAGAAAATATTTAAACATTATGCCTCTATGAAAGCTTTATCCTCTCAACTTTCAAAAAAATGCAGTCTCCAATTACCCAGATATTCATATTAAACAGAAAGTTAGAGTACATCATTCCCTCAAATCATCCACAGGGATAGAAGTGGTGAAACTCATCCTAAATTTGATGTTACAGTACCTTTAGTGATAATAGTATTAGATGGGGTTAAAAAAAAAATTTGGGAGGAGAAAAGTAACAGATAAATTCTTACACTAGAAACACCATGTTTATCTATGTGAATGAGAGCCTTTTATCTTTCTTATATAAGTAGAAGAATGTAAAGATGGCTCTTATGAATGGATTATAAGAAGTTCAGAAATTCAGTACAGAAACCAAGATTAATTCAGGAAATTATCTGCAAACAATGAGACACAATATACACTCCAGATATTTTGGAAAACCATTTAGTGAGTAAATATGTTGGTGTTCTCTTTGGTGTTCTCTAGGTAAGAGAAGAAAGCATAAAATCATGAAAAGAAAATCTGTAGACTTGATTTAAAAACTGTTTCTGTTAAAGCTGATTCTAAAATGTATATAGAATGTCAAAGTGACTAGAAATTCAAAAACAACTTTGAAAATGAAGAATATAATTGGAAGATTAATACATTGACATCAAGACTGTGGGATTGGTAAAAACGGATAGACATATAGATCAATGAAACAGAACATGAAGTTAAGAAATAGTTCCACACAAATATGGTTAATTTATTTTTAACAAATTGTTAAGGAAATTGGATGATGAAAGGATAGCATTTTCAATAAATTGTGCTGAAAAAATTGAGCATCTTTGTTAAAAAAAAAAAAAAAGAGAGAAAGAAACACACCCTTCACATTGCATATAAAATCCACTCAAAATAGATCCTAGACCTAAATGTAAAACTTAACATGGCAATCATGATAGGCAAAAAATAAAATAATAAAATAAAATAAAACACACTGTGACTTTGGGTTGGGTAAAACATTGTTAGAAATGACATGACAAGTATAATCCATTAAAAAGTTGTGCTAAATGAGATTTTGTCCATACTTTAAGAAATTGCATTTCAAAATATTCTGTGAAAAATAAAGCTGTGATCTGAGCATATATATTTTCAAATCATATATCTAACAAATGACATATCCAGATATTTAAAGAACTCTCAAAGCTTAATAATAACAACACAATCCAATTAGCAAGACTTACAGATGAAAAATAAATGCAGGAAAATATGCTCAACATCTTCAGTCATTAGACAAATGCAAATTACAACTACAATGGGATAGTGATACCTAAACCTGTACAGTGGCTTATAATGACAACAAAAACAACAACAAAATAAAAACAGATAATACAAAGTCCTGACAAGGATGTACAGAATCTGGAACTCTTGTACATTGTTAGGTGGAATTCAAGAATTTCAGACACTGGAAAAAATTATATTTTTTAGAAAACTAAATATACACTTTATCATTGAATCCAAAAGTTAAACCCCTAGACATTTCTCCAGCTAAATGAAAAGTTTTATTAACATAAAATCTTTGCATGAATCTTTATAGCAGCCTTGCTTATAATTACCAAAAACTGGAAACAACACAATGTCTTCTAATGGATCCATAGACAAAATAATAAAATGGTGGTTAATTCTTTCTATGAAAAAGTTATCAACAAAGATCAAGCCATTGATCTGTCCATCAACATGAATTAATTCTCAGATGCATTTTTCTAAGGGAAAGAAACCAGAATAAAAAAGCTACATATTATATGATTCCAATTTGATAATATTCTGTGAAAGAAAAATGAGAGAGACAGATAATAGATCAGAGTTTCCTGGGTCTGGGGTTAGAGAGAGATTATCTACAAATCTTCAGCACTTGATAACTTGGCGGTGATAAAACTGTAAACTGTTCTGAATCTACAAGATGAAGGTGTTTACATTAATCCATTCATTTGTGAAAACTCAGCGCCATACTTTAAATTAAAAGGAAATCTACACTAAATACATAGAATTTTAAAAATATTTAACAGTGAGAAGAGCAATAAAATAGTCATACATTTAGAAATTTTGATAAATTAAGCATTTGAGAAAAATGATATTAAATATTAGAATTAAAATCATGGAAATAACTTAAAAAATAATACATTTAGAAATTCAGAATAAAATAGATTATTTTCTATGAAAATACAAATTTTCAAAATTTAAAACTTTACAAAAAGTAAATAAATCAATTTTAAAGGAAATGGAAAATTTCAACAAAATCTCTAAAAATTATCTTTAGGTTGAACATGTTTATTAGTATGCTTTATTAGCCATCTGAGGAATAGATACTTTTCTAAATGGTTTTGGATCATAAAAAATAGACAATTCCAAAAATCATTCTTGGAGTGTGGAATAATTTTATGATAAAACAGAAAGAAAGGGCACAAAAATGATATCCTTTCAAACCCTTCCCTATAAAATAGATGTACATATTCTAAATATAATATTAGTAAAATATATCTAGGACTCAGCAGTGCTTGAATATAAAAGCACATAATGGAAATTTAGGTTTATTCCAGAAAAATAATTTAACTTGTCATCATCAGTTTTCATTTATCCTACATATTATGGCAGTGTAGATTTGAGACAACAATATGGATCCTCTAACCAAACTGTCTGACACCAATTCTTGGTTCAAAGATTTTAGCTGTGTGAATTGGGCATGTTCCTGACTACTACTAATTCAGTTTTCTTGTCTATTAAAACTAGATGAAACAGATATAAACCAACTTTGTAATGTCATTGTGATGACTGAGTTTATATAAATATATATAATGTTTAGACCACTTTCTAGCACAGAGAAAATGCTATAAACACATAGGTTTTCATTATTATAATGATCATTATATCAGTGTAAGGAAGAATGAAATTATTTCAATATTTGCAAAAAAGTGCTGATGAAAATTGGCTCAAATTTCTGACAATTTTAGAATTAGATAAGGATAAAAGAAAAATATCTTTAAAGTACTTGGCAAAAAGCTACAACCACAGTGTTTATTTCTCTATTTAACCACATTGATTGTATTATATTCTCTTTCCTTAACTAGGTAAATTATGGACTAAAAACAAGTGTGTGTCATTCTGTGTTTTGTGTGCACATGCATGTGCATGCTTGTAGGTATATGTGCATGTATACTCTTCCAACAAATCTGTAGTAAACCTAACTATAGGATTTAAGATTCATTATATGGTATATAAATAAATAGGAATTTATATGGAATGAAAATTAAAAGATCAGCAGAAGAGTTTTGATTACACAATGTAAAATAGTTGAAATCTACACAGTTTTATTTTGTGAAAAAAATATTTGTATCTCTATATAGAGAAAGGATTAGAAAGATTGTCACTTAGCAACAGTTTTGTTCAATGTTTTTCTTTGTATGTTTCATAAAATAGGTATGCTTTTCTGTTTTTTTTTTTTTTTTCATATTCTCTACTAGCATAGATTATTTTCCTAAGTAGTTTCCATCTAGCTGCTTTGATCTCCTTATTTCTAAGGCTATATATAATGGGATTCAGAATGGGGAGCCAAACCGTGTATGCCATAGCAAGCATTAAGTCTTGAATGGATGAAGCTTTGGGAAATTTTTCCCAAGGAACAAAAAGGTCCTGTGGTGAGGAAGAGCATTAGGAAAATAAGCTGTGGGGAGCAAGTGGAAAAAGCTTTTGCTTGACTCTCTATTGAAGGAATCCTCAGCACTGTTGAGAATATCTGGAAATAGGACATGATCATAAGAGTAAAAGCACCCAAGGATCAAGCATGAATTCAGAGCCAGGGTCAGAAATTCAAGAAATAAACTCTTACAGGAAAGCAGAGCCAACATGTGAGAGATGGCACAGAAGAACTGATGGATCTTGTTGGATCTTGAGATGGGCTCCCTAAATATGTTACCAGTGTCGACTTCCACGTAGGTGAAACAACTTAGCCAGGTGATGACTGACATCTGGTGATACTTTCTGGGTGTCATTATGGCTCCATATTGGAGGGAATTGCAAATTTCAACATAGCAGTCATAGGACATAACATGAGAACGGCTAGCTCAGCAGACCCAAAAACAAAGAAAATATATGCTTGAGCCACACAACCAAGATATGGATGGACTTTGGAACAGTGACTGAGATGTAACACAAATCCAAAAAAGAGAGTTTCTTCAGGAAGCAGTACATGGGTGTGCTGTGACAAAGATCAAGAGTAATAACCATTATGGTGAGAAGGTTCCCCACAAGCACTGCCAGGTAAATCAGCAGAAACAGCCTTGCATGCAAGAGCTGTATCTCCCATCTATCAGTAAAGCCCATGAGTAGGAATTCTTTCACTTCTGTGAGATTGCCCATTGGGCAGGGAGATCTGTGATCTGATGGTTAAAGGAAAATATGCAACAATTAAAATGGAATCCTATGGATAACTTTAAACTGCTGAAGGAGATGAGATAAAGGATACAGATAGGATTTTAATATAGAAACATTAAGAGAGATTGATCTAATACTTTAAAAATCGACTAGTTAATTTTTTAAAAGATCTTTTGACCAGTACTGTATATCTATTATGTAGTAGAAATTATATAGTCTGAAACGATTAACTGTACTAGTAAAACAAATAATTGAAAGAATACCACACCCTTACAAAGACAAATGATAAGCAACAAATACTTGCAATGTGTATGACAAAGGAGTTTTAGCCCTGATTAAGAATGAACAACAAAATCAAAATAGTCTAAAATAAAAATATGGAAAAAGTACATGAAGAAGCAGTTGAAGAACAGGAACAATAATGACCAGTTAGCAAATCATAAACCCCTCCAAGCTCACTAGAATTTGTAATGCAAAACCATAATAGTATGTTGTTTTATGGTCATTTGTTTAGAAAATATAATACATGAAAGTCTGAAAAAAATATGGAAAGAGGGAAAATGCCATTCACTGTTCTTTGGTGTATAATTTGTCTGCCTACTTTGGAGTGTCATTTGGGAATATTTGATGCAGTTGAAAATGTGCATGATTTGCTACAGCGATATCAATTTCAACAAATACTCAGTTTCTAATATGGCATATTTAAGAATGTTTGTTCCAGCTGGTTTAAATTAAATGAAATATAACCAAATACCTCTTTATATGAAGGTGGAAAATATACCATGTTATATCATAGAATGGAACACTCTGTATCAGTTAAAATGATTTTGATAATCCTCCATATATAAATACGAACATTTCAATACAATCTTGGTAAAAAGCAAGCTGCAAAAAATTACATAAAATATGTTTCCAATTATATGATGTTGAAACTAACATAAGAACAAAGTATATTATTTATGGAGACATACACACACACACACACACACACACTAGTGTAAAACAGTTCTGGGAATGAATATACCTTGCCAATTAATGTACATGAGACAGTAGAAGGAAACAATTAGAATAAGGTGAAATAAATTTGAATGTCAAATATATCTTCAATAATTTATTCTTTTAATTCATTGAAGCAAACACACAAAAATATTAGTTAGCAATAAAATTAAGTACGAGGTATAAACAATTTTTATATATTCTAATTTTTGTATATTTGGGATATATTTCATAAAATTTCATTATATATATTGATGTCACAGCAATGATATGAATAATGAATTGAATCCTGCTTTTTAAATTTTCTTTACATTTCAGTGAAATGTGATGAAACTCTCTTCTTTGGTATTACAGATCCAATGAGATAAGCCACATATTAAAATTTATAACAATCCAAAAATATGTAAATTATTATGATTTAATAAAAGAAGGTGCTGTGTATAAAGTATTGGTCATATTATTCTCTATTGCCCTTTACATAATGGTGATATTCATTATAAGAAATGTTTTAACAATGAATAGTAACTTTTTATCTGCATGAATTCTTATGCACCTTTTTATTATTAATAGAATTTAGTGAAAAAGTAGTAAAATGCTTATTTGGGTAATTTTCACTCAAATTATCCCTAAGGTGACTCATAAGATCACAATCCCTTCCAGTCTAAATCAGCAATTGGAAAATATCCTCAAGTTAGCCTGCTAGCAGTAAAGCTAAAATTCTACACAACTTTTCCAAGACAGATTCCACATAATCTTCTGTCCAGAGGATTATAAATTAATTATTATATTTCTTCAAATTTATTGTTACAGTTTCATGTTCTATGAAATTGTTCATATTCATCATATAATTATTATATATATAGTTACTATTTATTTTTTATGTAAAAGCTTTTAATAAATTAATAGTTTTCTTTGAATTACAGACAATTAAAAAGAAGGTCATATATCATTAATTTGCAGGAGTATAAATAGAAGAGTATTATCAATATAAACTATAAATACACACATAAATACAATATTCAAAATATTAAGCACATTGGTTGATTTGTTCAACCAATGTATGATAGTAATACATGTACAAACTTATATAGAACAGATATAAATTTTGAATTATAGAATTTTTTTTAACTCATAAAGTATAGTGAATGAAATATTTAATAAAAGATTCCTGCTTCAAATTCTGTCTACTTTCTTTCTTTCTTTCTTTCTTTATTTATTTATTTTATTGTGGGTAAAAATGAAAATTTCACAATACATACCAACATTTGCAAAATGATATATAAATATATATGCATATATATGTTCATTTGCTTACAAAAATGTTATTTATATATATATATATATATTTTAAGAGGTGCTTAGATTACCCAAAATATTACACGGAACCCACTGGGATTCCCATGTTGCCCACCTCCCACACCTCCCACCACATCCCACACAAACATCTCCCACAAGTGTAGCCCACCACCTTCAATGGACTTACACATCCTGGGGCCTTGCCACCAACCATAGACCACAGTACACACCATAGACCACACTCTCTCCCACACAGTTCTGAGTGGTGTGTGCTGATTTAAAATGGCCTACATCCTTTGCCACAACAGTAGTCTGGACAACCTCCAAATCCCAAAGAAGCCCCTGTATTTCAACTGCTCATCCCCTCCCTGCCCAAAAAGTGTCAAGTGGCCACTGGCTCCACCTCATTGTTATAATTTCTTCCATTGCTAGAATCAACATATGTGAACAACAGAATACATCATCTGAGGTGTGGTAACTGCATTATGGAATTTCCTTCAAGTCAATGAAAATAAATTAATTTGTTATTCTATGTTTCTGAACATAATTGAGTTGAGGTGACTGGAGCACATGTTGGATGAATGTACCTCAATCATTCACTTTCCCTTTTGACAGAAGGGTATTAGGTGCCAAGAGGGATTGCTGGACAGGACATGAAGGATATCCAGAGAGAGGGAGTTTAGCCTTTCAAAGTGTTCTCAAAGACTGCCCAAGGCCAAAATAACATGGAGGTAATTTAATTTAAGGGACTAAACATATGCCCTAGAGCATTTTTAGGTCATTCACCCTCCACCCAATTTAGTAGGATTTACAATGACCTTAGATGTAAGATTAGGTCAAAGGAGTTGCTGGAAAGTGGAAGAGACAGAACATTTGGAATTCTGGCCTTTCCTATTCACCTGGCTCTAGTTATTTTCCTTTTGGCCAGGCAATTCAAGTATATAATTATGCTCTAGAAGAGTACCCTCCCTCAAAATCTGCTTCCTCTCTAAAACTCATAATTTCTTTCAAATCAGTAATAAATCAAGTTCATAAAATTGATTAAAAGAAAATGTATCATGTGGTCTCAAGAGTAATGGGATGGAAGGAGAATCGTGTTCTAATTCAGTTCTTACATGAGTTTGCTGTTTGAAATTTCTTGCTCATTTAAATGGCAAAACATTTATATGAAATGTTTCCTAAGGGGAAACCAAATAAAGTTCATTGAGCATTTGTCTTGGTGTATTTCTCAGAAATATAGCCTTTGCTGGAAAGATTAAGTACCTAAATCTCAGTCAGATGAATTCACTTTCTTAAGCAGATAAATATTTGAGAAGTATAAGAACAGTAATACTTTGATGAAGAACATCTAGCTTCTCAATGTATGTTCAGTTTATGGAATAATGATGAAGAAACAATAATTTAATGTCTCTCTCTTTTTATCACAGTAAGAAACTGCTGAACTTAATGTACGAATTCAGTGATGCAGAGAAACTGATGTACAACATATAAAGGGCAGAATCTTCTCTACCTTGTACTAATGGAGACTTGGCTTCTGGGGTCTGGAGTAGTCTGGCTTCCAGAAGTAAGTTTGGGCATATTGGTCTCAAGAGGAAGCAAACCCTGATAGTAAAGCAACATTAGTTGTGAAGTAGAAAAAAATCAAAGAATTCAGAGTTTCCCAATTCACAAAACAAACGTTTGATAAAATTCAGAATCCTAATATTTGAGAGCACACAAAATAATAGAATAGTATGATTCATTGTTTTACTTCACCATTAGGCAGTTACAGTGCCTAGTCATTGTGTTACCTCAATGTAGATAAGTATATATCCTATTTACTTCACAGATATAGCAGCCTATTTGCATATTGAAACCAAACCATTGGAAAATCATTGGCTTAATAAAGATATTTAGTATGCTTACCATCTACTGCAAAAGTGATTTGTCCTACAACCAACAGGATATAAAACAGTTGAATAAATGATGTATCTCACAAAATATAGTAATTGGAAAATTTAAGGTCAATCATAAATCTATTGCAAAAATTGTAAAACAACTATATTTTGACTCTCTATTTTTCAGAAAGAAAAATAGGCACAGAAGAGAAAGTTTTGAAATGGCTAATGTCATAAAATTAGCAAATCATAACAGTACACCTGAAGCTCAAACCCTCTGAAAACTGCGTTGTCTTCCTGTGTTAGTTATCATCACTATTATTGAATACACAATGAAACCTATCATATTAATAAGTTAGTTCTGAGAAATGTATAGGAGTTATAAAATATGAATGAATGATGAATGGGGTACAATAACACTTGATGTATTTAATTGTATTTTACATGTAATGCATTATATAAATAACTGAAAATTGAGAACAAGAAAAAATGAATGATAAATAAAATTTAGTAAGCCTAACATAGAAGAAATTATGCTAAGCCCATGCTATTGAAACAAAAATCTAAGTGATTTCTGTTCCTGTAATTGCCAAGCATGCTCAGAAAACAGAGTATCAACCAGGCAATCAATTATTGCCAATTCCTCTTACACCAGCAAACTGCCTCATATTAAGCAACCACATGCTATACCATATTAGGAAACGAAGTTTGTATTAACCACTGAAAATTTCCTCCAAATGTGCTCAATTGCTCTTTTTACTCAGTGAAATTACTCTCTACCTTGTGGTGATTGGAATCTCCCCAATTCATGAAATGATTCAATAAATCTCTCTGAGATCTAACAAAAGTTTGCTGAAATTTTTATTTAATTCAGCAATGCATCTCAATATAAATTGAAAAAGAGGAATGAACACTTATAAACTTAAAAAATATTTATAGGTGTATTCTTAAACATTCCAATTTCATAAGAAGCAAAATGTATAAAATATCTAAGAATTAAATTAATAATTAATGTGCAATACCCAAACATGAGAAATGATTGAAATAGTACTCAAGGAAGGAAAAGAACACATGCAAATTTGAAGGATATGGTATGAATGTATAGAATGGCAATTTCAATCAGAGGTCAATATGGTACTACTTTTGAAAATAATTTGTGAGTTATTATTTTTATGCTCAGGTAGAGTTAGAATAGATGGGGATTATTTATTCTTATATGTAATGTATCTTTCTAAGATTACTCCTTTTTTTGTAGGGGTTTTGATATTTCATTGAATTTTATTTTTTCAGGAAAATTTAAATTATGACAACAGCTAAGGGCTTAATGCCCTGTCCATGATGGGGCAAGGGTAGGAATAAAAAGAGCACCTACTGGTATAGAAAAAATATGCCAAAATATGCTATGGGCCATATTTAGTGGTAATATTCAGATGATATCATCTCACAATCTATAAGAAATGTTTCACAATGGTCTGTTGTGTTGGTGAAGCATTGTAGTATGGAAATTCTACACATTGTTTTGTAAGTTCACAACTTCTATAATGAAAATATATTTAAAAAGAGTTCCTAGTGAGGAAAACAGGGAAAGGAGAAAAACTTGGCATAAAAAATGTTAGAATCTATCAATAACCCAACTTAGGTAATCATCAGCTGACAGTGATGTGAATGGAAGAGGCACTGGAAGAGTCAGAAAAAACATGACGGTGTAAAATATTAATTTAATGATAGAAAGTGTTTGAGTCACCCAAAAGGGGTACCGATGCAAAGTACCAGAAATCTGTAGGCTTTTATAAAGTGTGTTTATCTGAGGTAAAAACTTACAGTCACAAGGTGCTAAAGAGTCCAACTCAAGGTATCATAAAAGATACTTGCTCACCAAAGTCATTGGCCAAATGTAGAAGCAAGATGATGGGGAAATTCTGCAAGTGTTTAGCCTTCCTTCTTCCTCTTAAGGCTCTGTGGTCCAAACCTTTTCTGATCTCAGCTGTAGGGTGGCATAAGGTTCAAATCTCTCCCCCGGGCTCATTTCTTTATAGGCTATGCTGCTCTGGGCTCTTCACAAGAATAACTGTAGACTATCAGGCTCATCTCTCTCCTCCAGGGCCTCTGCAATTCTAATACAATCTTCTCTCTTACTCATGTATCTGTTTCTCTGTGTCTGTACTTCCATATAAGAGTCTGTTTTTTCAGCCCAAGGTGCTAAAACTCAATGCTGAGTTGCATTCTAATACATGGGTGAATCAAAGCCCTAATCTTAATGTAATTAAATCATACATATCAGCTGAATCTAATAAAATCAAAGTATTGTATTACAGACCCAGAGAAACAAAGTATACAAACATGATCAATATCTCTTCATAAATAATATTAAAGTGCCACAGATGGCAAGTGCACTAGAGTTATACAATCTTGCTCTTGAATATTTATGACTCAATTGTAATGTGTGATTATATGACCAAACTAAAGGCATTGAACACAGTTCTGTTTTCTCCAGTCACATTCGTCAAGGTGTGATCAGACCCCAAGGAGGTGGGATTAAAATAGGTGGAGGACAATTAGGTTATCACACTGAGAATCAGGAGGAGCAAGACATCACCATAAAGATGCCCCACAGGGTTTAACCTGGATAAGGAGATAAGGGAGGTGAGTGATTGAAAACATAAATTGAAGGATAAACTGTATTCATTAATTAGGTTAAAAATTTACATTTTACATAATCAAGGATTGAAATATTTATCAAAAAAATAATAAAGAAATATAGATTAAATTATGACTTTGGTTAGTAATAACATTTTGAGGATGCTCTTTCTTCATTATTTAAAAATGTTTCACAAAAATGCAAGATATTGGTGGTAGGGTGAGGTATGAAAGCCCTGTATGATGTTGTGTATGTTTGTTTTGAAGGTCACAACTAGTACCATACCCTTACTGTTTATGTATGTTTATGTATGAGTGATATACTTCAATAAATTTAAAAAAAGAAAAAAGATATTCTTTAGGAATATTTATATTAGCTGGCAAAGCTATATATCACCTGGAGTGTGCAGAAATTACTTTTCTGGGTTGTTGAGAATATAGATTATCTCAACACAAAATGTGCAAATGATTTCAACAAGAAATATATGTTTATTCATATGATAAACTCAGATATTGGCATCTGAATAACAAGCAATATTAATCACTAATACAAATTTCAAAAGTCCATAAACAGGAGCTAGGTAAAATATTGCCATGTATCTTAATAATGGACATTTTATTTATGTAATGAAAATAATAAGCATGATTTTCAGTTTGTAATATTTTAAATTAAAAAAGAGAAAAAACAGAGTAGAAAGGTAACCATAAAAATCAATCATTGTGGTAAAGTGGAAAAAGCATAAATCTACAAGAAAGTATGCAAGCAGGAATACAGCTCAATTAATTTTCATGAATTGAAGTGAAAAAACCTAGATAACTTGCTCCCACATTCATTGTGGAAGGGTTTACTGAACCATATACTTGTTTGGTTTTTTTTCCCAGAGGTACAGGGGATTGAACCTGGTTCCTCCACATGGCAGACCTCTTGAGCCACATCCGTTTCCCTATTTGTTTTACTAGAACTATAAAATGTATGTTTATCTCTATTATTCCGTAATTAAATTCAACTGTTTCTGTGACTCCCCATCCTCCGTTCAATATATTCTTGTCTTGAACTTGAGTTTTATTATCGAATTGGAGACAGTTGGTTTCAGCATCATAATTCATTTCTTGATACAATCTGTTCTACCTAGTTGCCATTGCTTAAACATGGGGCCAGACTGGTATCTTTGTTTAGAGGCTGCCTTTGTTAATTCTTCCTGTTAATTCTTGTATCTGTCTTTGAATCTCTCATGCTAATTATGTCAGCATCTATCCTATTGGGACTACAGTACAGATTCAATATTTTTATAATTACATTGTTTATGCACAGGCAAAGATAGGATCTGCCCAATGTCATCCTAAGGCCTTTGGGGCTGATATTCTCACCTAATAGCTATGTCTTTCTTGTGGACCAACACACTCTCATGTAACTACACTCCCCAAGAGAGCTATTCCAAACACCACTAGCTCTACTAGGAATATTAAAAAATAAAAAGTTATTTAAGTTTAAATTAGAGAAAGTAGAAACAATTGAAATACATGATCTTACACTGATTTCTTTAAAAAATGTTATTTAGTTTAAAAAGTATAAATTTTCCACTTCTTTTGCTAAATTTACCCCTATGCATTTTATTCTTTTTAGTGCTATTGTGACCTGAATGGTTGTCTTATGTTTATTTTTGTATTATTGCATTTGTATAGATTACAAGTGTGATTTATTTTTATCTTGAACTTAAATTCTGTATCCTTGCTAAACTCCTTTATTAATTCAGATAGACTTTTTATTTTCCTTTATTTTTAAAGAAGCTTTAAATTGCATAAATTTACTGTAAACTTTAAGGGATTCCCACATACCCCAAGGCCTCTCCTCCCACACTTTATCCCAATTAAAACAACTTTCATTAGTGTGGTACATTTGTTACAATTGATGAACACATATTCAAACATTGCTACTAACCATGGTCTATAGTTTATATTATGGTCTACACTTTTCACCACACTATTTTATAGGTTTTGACAAAATGTGCAATGGACTGTATCCATTATTTTAATATCACACAGAAAATTTCTAAAAATTGTCCCCAAATGCCATATGTTACACCTATTTTCCCTCTCCCTCCACTCAAAATCTCTGCTGACCACTGTCTTTATATAACTATTACATGTTCTTTCATTACTAGAATGATGAAGAGTGTATTTTGGTCCATAGTTGCATTTCTCCCTTATATTTGTTCATTCCACATTCTTGAGGATTTGGGGATGGTGATAGCCATTTTACTTATGATTGACAGGAGGCTTAGATCCTATGGAGCAGATGGATGGAACTTTCTTGCATACAGTTGCAGATGCTCTCTTATTTAGGATGGGCATTGTCCATCATCATCCTTTGATTAGTTGTCCTGGGTAAGTCCTATGAACTGGAGAGTAGGTGTTGACTGCAACACTTCTGAGATTCAGAGCTCAAGCAGCATATAAACAGTCAAAAGATTTAGGTTTGGGGCATATATTTAATGGCTATAGTACCAATTATAGGTTCAAATAAAATGAGCAGAAGAACCATAGGTGAGAAATTTATAAATGAGTCTAAGTCTAATATATTGAGGAGATAGGTTATCATTCATTGCAAGGTAAGGTTCACTGATGGGGTTGCAATTCCCTCAGTTTGTCTGTCCTGCCAAAGTATCAATATGTCTCTAGAGCCATCAGGAGCACTCTGCTTGAGGCACTGTTTACTGTGGTAATCAGTGTGATCCTAATAAGATGTGCATAAACCTAAATTCTGGAAAGACTTCCCAACTCTGAAATTAAAGCCTGTGGTTGAATCAAAGCCCTAATCTTGATTTAGTAAAGTAAAAGTGAAACCTGTGAATGTAATACAATCAAAGGGGTATCATGTCCAAAGGAAAAACTCAGTTAACAAACATAATCAATTATCATTTTTGGAATTCATAAATAATAACAATCTGCTACACACCTTTTAATCAAATGTCAGTTATATAAAATCAGTATATTAAGTAGTTTTTCTAAAGACCATTTTTAAGGTCCTGGCAGTAGCTTTTAGGAATTTTTTCTCTCACTTTATTTATTTATTTTTGGCATTGAGTAAAACATGTTGGCCAAGTCCGTCACAGCAAATCAATTATTCATGCTCCTTTGTGTATCTTTTATTAATTATATGATGTCACTAATAGGAGCTTTGGTTGGCAATATTTGTGCAGGAATGTTGGTATAATTGATTGTTAATTGACTTTCATTGTTGGAGACTAAGAACTGGCAAGAAAGGGCTAATATATGAGGAGTTAGTTGGTATAATGGAAGTCTCCCTCTCTGTGGATATCTTGAATTATAGGCAGGAGCACCACAGTACCATGTTTTGGTGATTCTATTGTATTTATCACCCTGATTAACAGGGCCATGTCCATGGGGGACTATTTGGCATGGCCCACCATTGGAGCCAAGGATTTGATCATATTCATGAAGACATGACATGTTAACATATAAATACCTACAATGATGAAAATAAGTGCAAAAAGTGCCAGTTGTGGGTAGGTGCTTAATAACATTTGTTCCAGTAGTCACAATAGGGTTGCAGACTTGGCACTTGATGTGCAAGAGGAAGAGGCAATAGCAGCTGCTGATAAAGCTGAGCAAGCCTGCCTGGTAATTCAGGAGGAGGAGGCACCCTTTAAGAAAATTTTCCACTTCTTGGTGATTAAGTGGTTGTGGTCTCATCAAAGTTGGAGATGAAGTCAAGTTTCTTTTCACTGAATGACCGAAGAAATGTTATGCCTATTGCATGATCTCAATCATTTTTAAGTAACAATCCAGCCTCAACAATTGTTTGCCACTGGTCATCTGCCCTGGCATTAATCCCAGCTGTGGACAGGTGTGTCTTTATGTCTCTAGTATTACTAGCCAATTGACTCTTTTTTTTTTTTTTTTTTGGAGTGGGCATTAGAGAGGAACCTCAAACTGCATTAAATACCCCTAGCATCTATTTAGCCATGTTTTTCCCTCCCACTGAATAAAATCCTTAAGAAGGTTTTATATTTTTAGTCTGGTAAATTTCAGGTTTGGGTTTTAGTATTGTATTAGTCCAAAGTTCCTTTGACCTTGTAAGTTGTTGCCAGAATGATTTGGGCTGTTGGGTCCCTCAACACTGTCTCATATTATTCTTCCCTATATCTAGTTCCCCAACTGACTTCAGTAAGGTGAGTTTCTACAGCCAAGGATTGGACTCTCTATAACCCATGGGTTAATAATGAGAAGCATTAGTGACTAAGGCAAAAGCAATATAAGAGTCACGGATGCTTGCATTCCATTTGCCAGCAAGGACCCATATTGTTCTGGTCAGGAGTATTTCCCCTCCCTCTGTGCTCTGATATGGGAAATGTTCCCTAAACCCAGGAACAGTATAATACTTTGGATAAGTTCTGGCAGAAACAACTCAGAAAAGACTGAGCATCAGAATCTCCCATCTCATTATAGTGCTATACTTGTCCTCTGGGTGATATGGCAGATAAAACAATGGCAGGCCCATGATATCTTACCCCTGAGTGGCCAAAGACACATAGACCTTGGAAGGCCTCTCCTGTAATTTAGATGGGTCTTATGTAAACAAAGAACAATAGCCAATTAATTTATATCAAATTTGCACTGCATTTATTCAGTCCTTTTTGGGGAAGCAATAGGATCATCTTGCTCTTCTGCTTGTCACACTAAAAGGTGTGGCCAAATTAAGCAATCTCCTGGGAGCTGGCCCGTGCCTCTCTGCTGGTCCATGGACCTTTATTTATCCATAATTTGGTGTTTGTAACCTGGCAGACACCCTGAAGACACAAATGGAAAAGCAAAGCAATGCCACTTAACACCAGCAAGTGATGGAGCCTCTCCAAATTGTGCTAGACACATGGGACAGCATATTAATAAGCTAAGAGCAGCATAAGGGCATTTCCACTGGGTCACTGTTGGTTAGGATCAAATCATCCTGCACTGTGAACCAATTTCTTTGGATATTTTTCTGCACCCAATCAAAATTAGCAGCTTTTCTTTTCACTTGGTAGATAGGTTGGAGTAGATCACGCAAATGAGGAATGTGTTGTCTCCAAAATTCAAAGAGACAAACTAAGGATTGTGCCCATTTTTTATCATAGGAGTGGCCAGATGTAACAGCTTTTCTTTCACATTAGAAAGGACACTTTACATGCTGTGCATCACTAGATACCTAGAAATTTCTCCCTGTATTTTTGTTGGATTTTTCTCCCATCATCTCTCATGCAAATGTCTTAACAATAAGTTTAGAATCTTTGCTACTTCTTCCTCACTAGGTCCTATCAACATGATATCATCAATATAATGGACCAGTGTGATATCTTGTGGGAGGGAGAAACAATAAAGTTCCCTGCATACAATATTATGACATAGGGCTGGAGAGTTGATATACTCCTGAGGCAGAACAGTGGCAGTATATTGCTGGCCTTGAATAGCAGAGAACAAACTATTTCTGGTGGTCCTTGCTAATGGCAATTGAGAAAAAAAAATTGTCAGATCAATAGTTGCATACTAGGTACCAGTGAATGTGTTGATTTGCTCAAGCAATGATAACACATCAGAGACAGCATCTGCAATTGGAGATACCTCCTGGTTAAGTTTAAAATAATCTACTGCCATCCTCCAAGATCCATATGTTTTCTGCACAGGCCAAATAGGAGAGTTGAATAGGGATGTGGTGGGAATAACCACCCCTGCATCCTTCAGATTCTAGATGGTGGTAATAATCTCTGCAATCCCTCAAGGAATCTGGTATTGGCTTCAATTTACTATTTTGCTAAATAGGTGCAGTTCTAGTGGCTTTCACTTGGCATTTCTTACCATAATAACTGCCACCCCACAAATCAGGGACAGATTATGAGATTTCTAGCAGTTATTCAGCATGTCTTTCAAATTATGCATTCTGGAATTGGGAAAACTATACCAAAATAGGTCTGCGGACACATTGGACTTACTCTGAGGCAGACCTTAGATAAAACTCTATCACCTGACCTCTATATTCCCTGACTCTATTTGGTGGACCACAATGATATTTTGGGCCTCCTGGAATTAATGTCACTTGTGAGCCAGTGTTTAATAATCTCCCAAATGTCTGTTGATTTCCTTTTCTCCAATGCAGAGTTATACTGGTAAAGGGCTGTAGGTCTCCTTGGGGAAATCTGGGAGGAAGATTCACAGTACAAACATTTGGACAGGAAACAGGATCCTTCCCCAAGGGCATCTGGCCTTCTCACTTAAGAGGCTCTGGGTCTGTAAATTGTCTGAAATATGGGAATTGATTAAGGGGTCATTATTCCCTGTGTCTGTAATACAATTTAGAGTTTAATTTACTCAATCTAGAACACTTACGCTTATAGAGATCAAGTAGGAATTTAGTAGACTGCCTGTATTAGTCAACCAAAGGGGTCCTAATACAAAATACCAGAAATCTGTTGGTTTTTGTAAAGAGTATTCATTTGGGATATAAGCATGCAGTTACCCATCTGATTGCTGCTTTGAAATCTGCCTTTTATTGTGGTAGCCACACCCACCATGTCTTTGGCAATTAACTGCCAGTACTTGAATTTTACTTGTCTGAGATCCTATCATCCCTATAATGTTTAAGGATTCTAGTTCCATTATTGTAGTTCATACAGTAAAATCTGAACTACAAAGAAGATCAACCACTGAGATTCTCAGGGAAGATGGAGTTAGTCTTACAAATGTATTCCTCACAGTACTGTTTAAATTTGTGTCCTCTGGACATTCCTGGGGTGGGTGGGCTGTTCTTAAATGGTAAATCCATTCTAACATTCCAATCTATCTAAGCCTTTGAATTCCCTCTTCTACTATATGCCAGCATAAATTGGGCATCTCAACCTCAGACATGATAGACCATCTTTTGTTCCATGTTTCAGTCATCCACCCAAACAAACTGTTAGAGCCCTTTCTAACTCCTTGAGCTACAGCATTGAATCCAGAATTTCTGCTTAGTTAGATCATATCAATAAATTCAGCCAGATACAACTTTATATTCCTTCCATCATTATCCCATACCTTAGTATCCATTCCCACACATATTCCCCTGAAGTTGGAAAACTCATGCAATTCCTTTAAGTATAGTGCCCTTCCTCATGGGTCATAATTTGTATTTTGCCTTTGGGGACTTGTGATTTTAGTCTATTAATATGTCTCAAAGAGAAGAGAGGTGGTATGGCTAAGTAAGGAGAAGGATTAGAAATGCCTTGCATGCTACTGACCTCAGGTCATTTCTTTGTATTTTCATCTGTGAGACATGATTAATCTCTTCAGGCAGGTGTTGAAAGGCAGACACTTTGGGGCAGTGTGGAGGTTCAGCAGTGCATGCTTGGGTTTGGCTGGTACCTGCCTCAGGGCTGTAAGGAGGTACAGAACTCTGGGGCAGGCTGGAGCCTGGGTCATACAAGGTTGACATTGTGTGGTCTCCAAAGGGAAGGCCATTACCAGTTTATCTGGCAATGCCTCAGCAGAATTTAGGGTTCCAATGTCCCTATTGATATCATCATCATCCCATATGTCTCCCTCCAATTCCTCAGGGTTCCACTCCTTTCCAATCAATGGCTTCACTTTAACTACAGACACACTTCAAGGTTGAGATTTTAGTTTCCTTTGTAACTCTGCTACTCATACAATGAGACTCTGAGTCTGGTATCCAGACAGCTCAAGTCTGTGGCTGTCTGAAACAAGATTTTCTTTCAGAGCACACATAGAAACTTTCACATCATTCATGCAGCATTTAAGTGGCAAATTTGAAGCCTTTAGCACATGCATTTCTTTTGTAACTGTATCCAGAGTATCAAGGAAAAGCCAGCCAAAATCAGTGTACCTTTTGATTTCACAAAATTCTCTTAAGGCGTTGAAAACAATCTCACCCAGATTTTTTCCTCTTATAAGTGTGGGAGTAGGACATCCACTGAAGAGATTTTGCCTATCTCCATTGCCAACTCATGCCATGGACTGTTAATGGTCACTTAATTATTGGAATGGGAGTCATTAGTATCCTTGATTTCAATTAGAGTAGAGCGTCAATTGCAAAACTCCAAGCACCACTTCAGAAATCCCATGTTTAAGATTCTGTTCCTCAAGAACCACTTTTGGTAATAAGCTTTATCAGTCAGGGATCTCTAGGGAAACAATCAACAGGAAATATATGTAAATAGTATTTTATAAAATTCTCTCATAATACTGGGAGGATGCACAAGTCCAAATTCTTCAGGCACGCTGTAACCCAGGGGCTCCAGTAAAGGTCCTTAATGACTTCCTAGGAGATTTTGGCTGTTTGAATTCAAGCTTGGAAATTCCCTCTGAATGCTAAAATCACCTTCTCTTTTAAGGAATTCAACTGGTTAGATAAAACATCACTCATAGATGATGGCAATCACCTTGGTTGATCGTAGATGTAATCAGGCATCTATGCAATAAACTGATGAGTAAAATCCATACGTGTCCTTGTAATATAGTTAGCCCAGAACTTCCTTGACCAAACAATTGGGTACAATTACCTGGCTGAGTTGACACATTTGCCTAACCATCACAGATTTATGTGGAATTTCTGATGATGAGGCTTCCGTACATATATACAATCCACAGAAAATGCATGAAAAGATAGTGGACTTATCTAGACTCCTGAAAGGTTTCATGGATGGGGAAAGAGAGGAGAACAAGTGGATCCTGGGTCCTTTCCTTTATTGTGACCCAGGTTGCAGAAAGTCTTTTCTGTGAATATTTGAGATTGATGGTTTTAAAGTATACAGCATAGACAGCAGAAGTGTCCAGGGTCATTTAGAGAAGCTGACTGTTCCTAGTATGTTCTGTGACTTCAGAAAATACATTTGAATGTTAAAAAAAAATCCAAGCCAACTGGAGTTACACACATTAATTGTGTTTAGTGAATATTTTCAAATGTAACATTTAATTTCATTAATGATTTCCCTTTATTTTTTAATTGATACATATAAATTTCTTTAATCAAACAGTATCTACAAAATGTATTTAGTTCATAGTAATGCATTCATACAGTATTTGTCATTTTGTGTCTGGCTTGCTTCACTCAACTTAATGTCCTCCAGGTTCATCCATGTTGTCATAGGCTTTATGACTTCATTTCTTCTTACCACTGCATAATATTCCATCGTGTGAATAGTCCACAGTTTGTTCATCCATTCATCTGTTGGTGGTGGGGTGTTTCCAACTCTTTGCAATGATGAATAATGTTGCTATGACACATCAGTGTGCAGATGTCTGTTCATGTCACTGCTCTGAGTTCTTCTGGGTATATACCCAGTATTGGTATTGCCAGGTGATGTGGCAAGTCTATATTCAACTTCTTTGGAAATGCCAAACAGTCATCCACAGTGGCTGTACCATTCTGCACTACCACCAACAGTGAAGAAGTGTTCCTATCTCTCCACATCCTCTCCAATACTTGTAGTTCTCTGTCCTTTTAATAGTGGTCATTCTGATAGGTGTGAAATGATATCTCATTGTAGTTTTGATTTGCATTTCACCTAATCATGAGTGATGTTGAGCATTTCTTCATGTGGTTTTTTTTTTTTTTTGATTTTTTGTCATTTATATTTCTTCTTTGGAGAAATGTCTCTTCTTTTGCCCATTTTTTAATTGGGTCATTTGTCTTTTTATTGTTGAGTTGTAACATCTCTTTATATGTACTGGATATTAAACCCTTATCAGATATATAATTTCCAAATACATTTTTCCATTGAGTTGGCTGCCTTTTCACCCTTTTGACAAAGTCCTGTGAGGTGCAAAAGTGTTTAATTTTGAGGAGGTCACATTTATATACTTTTCCTTTTGTTGTATGTGCTTTGGGTGTAAGGTCCAAGAAACCACCACCTATGACAAGGTCTTGAAGATGTTTCCCTACATTTTCTTCTACTAGTTTTATGGTCCAGGCTTTTATCTTTAGATCTTTTATCCATTTTGAGTTGATTCTTGTATAGGGGGTGAGATAGGGGTCCTCTTTCCTTCTTTTGGTTATAGATATCCAGTTCTCCCAGCACCATTTGTTGAAGAGACTGTTTTTTTCCCATTAGTGTGGCGTGGGCTGGTAGGTTTGTCAAAAACCAGTTGACTGTATAGGTGAAGGTTTATTTCTGGGTTCTCAGTACTATTCCACTGGTCAAGGTGTCTATCTTTAAGCCAGTACCATGCTGTTTTGACCACTGTAGTTTTGTAATATGTTTCAAGGTCAGGCAGTGAAATTCCTCCCACATCGCTCTTCTTTTTTAGAATGCTTTTTGCTATTCAAGTGCACTTACCCTTCCAGATGAATTTGGTAATTGCCTTCTCTACTTCTGTAAAGTAAGCTGTTGGGATTTTGATTGGTATTGCCTTGAATCTATAAATCAGTTTGGGTGTGATTGACATCTTCATGACATTTATTCTTCCAATCCATGAACATGGAATGTCTTTCCATTTGTTTAGGTTTTTAAAAAATATTTTAGCATTGTTTTGTAGTTTTCTGCAGATAGGTCCTGTACTTATTTGTTTAAATTAACTCCTGAAGTATCCACAACAAATCTACTTGAACTAATAAATGAGTTCAACAAAGTGGCAGGATACAAGATCAACATGCAAAAATCAGTAATGTTTTTGTACACTAGTTCTGAACAACCTGAGGAGGAAATCAGGGGGAAAATTCCATTTTCAATAGCAACAAAAAGACTCAAATTCCTTTATTTTTGTAGGTCTTTTTAGTTGTTTTTTAAAGGATTTGCCATATACATCTTAAATGATCAGAATCGACTTCAGATTTATGTTAGCTTTAATTATGGATATATATACAAATGTTACTCCTCTATAGCTCAATTAATCTTAAAAGACTAATAATATACTGTTAGAATTGTTGCTTTAATATTTTTCATAATTTCCTAATTCCTCCCTGTTATGATGTTATTTGAAAATATTGTACAATATATTACATTTCTATATGTAATAGCTCCCCAATTATATACATATCATTTTATACAATTGTTTTTCAAATTAAGAGTATAAAGTAGAAAATATGTAAATGTATAATTACCTTTATTGATGCCCTTTGTTCATATAGATTTTATTTTTCTAAGAATATTTATATTTAAGGGCATTCCCATATACTCCACACTCACCACCCTCACACTTTTATCCTCATTAACTACATCTTTCATTAGTGTAATACCTTTGTTACAATTGATGAACAAATACTCATGCATTGCCAGTAACCATGTTCTAAAGTTTCTAATATGGTTTACACTTTGCACCTCACAATTTTTAGGTTTTTGACACAGAGTAATGGCTAATATCATCATTGCAAAGTCATGCAGAATAATTTCAATGTCCTGAAAATGCCCCCAGTTTACATGTATTCTTCACTCTCCCTCCCCTCAAAACCTCTGGTTACCACTGCCATTATATCAATCTTACAATTTCTTCAATTATTAGAATAATAGTAAGTCTAATTTATACCATAGTATCATTCTCCTTTTATCTTTGTTCATTCCTAAATCTTGAGAATTATGGGGTGATGTTGCCCATTCTGCTTCTGATTGAAAGGGCCTTAGATTCTATGGGGCAGATGGACGGACCTGTCATGCTTTCAGTTGTAGATAATCTCTGTTTTTTGGGATGGGCATTGCTCATTCTCATCCTTTTGTTAGTTTTCCTCTGTGAGTTAAATGAACTGAAGATTAGGTGTTGCAACTTTGCTGATTCAGGGCTCAACTGGCATATAAACAGACTGCAGATTTAAGTCTCTTGGACATATATTCAATAAGTTTAGTGCTAATTATAGGTTCAAATAAAAAGGGTATAAGAGCTATGGTTAGGGAAATTATAAATGAGACTAACTCTGTTACATTGGGGAACATGTATTACAAGGTAATTCCCAATGACAAGGGACCAAATTCCCTGGGTTGTCTGCTTTGTCTATAGTATCTTCAAGTCCTCAGGAGCCTCATGCATGAGGTACTGTTTACTGTGGCCCTCAATGATATCCTCCTAAGATATGCATAAACATAACCTCTGGATTGATTTTCTGACTCACTTTGAAATATTTTAGCCCTGAAAAATCATTTGTATTTAATATTTTCCCCTTTTGGTCAAGGTCTTTTTACAAATGCATTTTTACTTGGCACTTGGTAATAATCCCTCAGTCCAGGGAGTGTCATCCCTGGGAGACATGTCAGGGGAAAGGTAGTGAGTTTATGTGCTGAGTTTGGCTTAGAGGGAGACCACATTTGAAAAACAAGGAGGCTTTCAGGAGGTACCTGTTAGGCAATATATAATAATGCTAGGAAGTTTCAATTTCACAAGGATGAGGTTCATAATTATACCATCAATTGAATTTACTTCTGGGATAACATCCTATATTTTTTAGTTTGAAAAATTTCCTTTTGTATTTCTTGTAATGCAGATCTGTTAACAACAAATTATCTCAGTTTTTTATGCTGGGTCTTTACTTCATGTTCATATTTGAACAATAGTTTCGCTGGATATAAGATTCTTGGCAAACAGTTTTGCTTTTCTTTTTAGAGCACTTTGAAAATGTTATCCCATTGCCTTCTGGCCTCCATTGTTTCTGCTGAGAAGAAGCTAGTATTCTTATTAGGATTTTCTTATAAGCAACACATTTTTCTCTTGCTGCTTTAAAGATTTTCTCTGTTTTTTACTTTTATAGTTTTTTAAATGATATGTCTGTGTGTCTTTGTGTTTATCCTGTTTGAAATTTTTGACATTATTTGATTTGTATGCTACTATTTTTCAGTAAATTTGGAAGTTGCCAACCATTATTTCTTCAAATATTTCTCTTTCTCTACTCTCTTGATACTCCTATGTGCAGATGTTGATGTGTTTAAGGGTGTCCCACATTCCTATGAGGCTCTGTTTTTTATCTTCCTATTTCTTTCTGCTCTTCAGCTTGCATATTCTCTATTGATTTATCATCATATTCCCTCACACCTTTTCTGCCTGTACAAATCTACTCCTGGGAACCTCTAGGGATTTTCTTTGTAATTTAAGTTAAGGAATTTTTCAATTCCAGAATTTTCATTTGTTTCTCTTTTAAAAATACATTTGTCTTTATTGATGTTCTCTTATTGAAATAGCATTATCAATCATACACTGCTTAATTTCTTTTTTTTTTATATATATAAAATTTTATTGACATGTATCATTTATACATGAACATACATAAACAATAAGTGTATAGTAAAAGTTGTGAACTTACAAAACAAACATGCATATCATCATACAGGGCTGAAGCTCCAAGGGCAAGGTTTGTGTCTGCTTAATTTCTTTTATCAATATTATAATTCTGTATTCACTTTTCTTATGGCTAATTTGAAATCTTTTTCTGTTACATCAGACAGCAGGTCACTCTTAGAAGCAGTTTTGTTTCCCTACATCTTTTCATGTGTATGAGTCTTACATTTCTGTTTCTTTGCATGCCCCACCTTTTTGGGAAGATGGGTGTATTAATCAGCTAAGAGACTGCTGAGGCAAAATACCAGAAATTTCATTGGTTTTTAAACTTCTATTTGGAGTAGAAGTTTACAATTACCAGGTCATAAAGTGTAAGTTACTTCCCTCACCAATTTATTGCCACATGTTGGAGCAAGATGGCTGCTAACATTCAGCATTCCTCTTCCTCTTAAGGCTCCACGATCAGGCTCTCTAGGCTTTGTCTCTCTCCCTGGTTCTTGATTCTTTCTGTACTCAACTGCTTTGTTCTCTCCACAAGGCCAGCTGTAGACTATCAGGTGAATGGCTCTTCTCTTTTCTGGGGCCTTCTCTCCTTCCTCACAACACAGCTCTTCTGTTTACTTACTTCCCAGTGTTCCAGCTCAGAAACTCCAACTCTCTTCTCTGCCATGTAGTTTTCTCTATGAGGCCTCACCCACCAAGGGGGTAGGAACTCAATGTCCTACTGGCATGGCCCAGTCAAAGCCCTAATCATAATTTAATTACACCCAGGAAAAGACTAGTTTATGAACATAATCCAATATCTATTTTTGGAATTGATAATCAATACCAAACTGCTGCCTTGAGCATTTAAAATAATATATTGTAGCAATTATTAGTATTGCCCTACTCTCCCATCTCCAATGCCCTCTGTAACACAGGAAATTTGTGACCAGGAAGACTGACCAAATACTTTGATATTCCAAAGAAACCACATGGAGAAGCCAGCAGCAATCACACCATTTAATTACTCTCATGTCCAGTCCTGAAAATGGCCAGTAGGGTGTTTACCATACTCTATAGTGGGATGGGAAAGATTATATAGGGTTAGATATCACAAAGAGAGGGTTTAACAAATACATAGAGCAGCTTGAGGGTGCACATAGCCTACTAAATGAATAACAGTGAGGGGCAGCACATTTGCAACAGTGAGAGGGCACATGTACACAACAATCTGATGCCACACATATGAAAGTGTGAAGAGCAGATTGTATTTATAATAATGATTACTACACTTAGGGTCCTGTGTGCACTATAGTAATACCTTCCAGGATGGGTTGCTAGCCAATTCCACCCTACTCTTTCCATCAATCTACACAAATAACTATTGGGAGGGTAACATGTATATTTCATGTCCCTATACACCACTCCAATGCCTCTTCAATCTTCTGAAATACCACCTGAGCAGTTAGGGCATTGGAACACCTCATCCAGATTTTGTAATTACAATATAAAAGACAACAGAATAATGGGGGTAACATATACACAACATTGAACATTAATGCTTGACAGTGAAATTACATAATTTTGTGGTAACCATTTCATATGACAGAATTTTGTTGTTGTTTCACACAGAGAGGCAGATTATTGTGGCCTACCAGTACATAATCAACATTAGTCGACAAAAAAGTACAAGGTAGGGGGGCTTTATGAGGAGGTTTCTAATACCATACATTTTTCCTCTTCCAATTTTTTTGGTTTCCTTTAGCAAAATTAAAAACCAGTGTAGGCATAAGAAGAGTTTACATAGACACATATAGTGTTTCAGCAGGCATAGGAGAGCTCATATTATTTTCATGGGCTTAAGATTCCTAACCAGTGAGGCTGCACATGAGTACCGTGGTCATTTGACCTCATTTTTCCCAGTTTCTATAGTTTGAGGCATAGGCAACAAAAATTATTATTACTTCCCCTTTTGGGCTGTAGGTGTCTGGCACTTTAACTTATAATTTCAATGACTGCATTGGTTTTGTTGTTATCATCTTAATTGAATCTGGGGCCACAATCCACATTGATGAATTTATATTTAATCTATTGTAAAGATATCACCTTTTATCTATTTCTTTAAAAAGCCATTCATCCTTTACAAAAAAAAAAAAAATACAAAGAATATCCTGGTTCATACTGTAAGACTGCATAAAGCAAATGGTAAATGGGGTTTTTTGGTCACTGTCAATTTGGGCTTGCATCCCATATATGGCACTTACATTTTCTAGGCAGTGAATAGTAGCTCACTGGTTATAAGAGTTCTGTTGCTGTGTCTGCAGCAGTGAAAGCATATTTTGCCCCTTCCAAGAGCAGGAGTGAACCGATGTAATCCACTTGCTTTGTGCTAATAGGGTTTGTGCTCAGCCAATATGTCCCATTCAATGAGGTAATTGGCACAGTCATTGAAGTGAGCATGATGGACACTTGTGGGTAATGTACATGAGCTGCTGGTGAGTAACAGGCAGGTGGAATTGCTGCCACAGGGTCTGACAGTCATGATGCCTACTTTTCCAGTGGAGCCACTCTGCTGCCTCTCAGAGCTCAATGGAATGGCTCTGGAATTTCACAGGGACATCTGCTTCAAAATTCCTAAAAGGGGCATTAGAGGAGAGAGCAGGAAGATGAGACAAAGTTACTTATCACTTCTGGGAGGTGTCCCAGATGTCCTTCCACAGATCGCTCCCACACAGAGGTCAGCCTATGATATTCCATTGTTCCTGTCTTGTTTTTATTATCTGCTATCCACTCCTGGATAGTGATGGCAGTCTCCGGAGTGAAGGATACTATTGGGTAAAGCCTTTCACTTGCAACATATATGTTATATATGTCATATATTGTTGTTTTTGTAAGGGAATATATCTTAATTTGGCCCCTTCCCAAAGTTGTGACTTAAACCTAAGGGGTATTGTTTAAAATGCTGTCTATGCCACAAACCTCACCCAAAGGCAGTGGTGATGCTGGCCACATCCAATTTACACGATAAGTCAGGGTCCAACCCCATTATTGCTTGAGTGTGTGTTATTGACCTCTTTACTTTTTAAAAAGATGCCTGCTGGGGGTGGGGTGGGTTCTCATTTCCATGCACAACCTTTCCTGATTACCACTTACAATGGTTTTAATATCTGAACTAAATGAGGGATGAAGGGTCTTAAGTACCCCAACAATCACAGAAAGGTCATTAATTGTTTTGGAGTTTGTCATGTGGGGAAAATTTGTACTTTAACAACAGTTAAGAGTTTGACATAGCAGCAAGGACATTGCACCTTGTCCCAATTGTTTACCCATCCCAGGTTCTTAAGATAAGATACCATTGACTCAAATGCTTCTTTTAATTCTAAAAAAGAATTACTGGTTAACATAATATCATCAATATAAGGAAACAGAGTTACAGCCACAGGTTTCTTCCATGCAGCCAGATCCTTTGCCACCAGACCAGGACACATGGTGGACAATGTCCATAGCCTTGGGGAAGCAGTATAAAATCCACCATTGGCCTCCCCACATGAAGGTGAATGCAAGCTGGCTTGACTTGTCTAAGGAGATACTAAAGAAAGCCTTAGCAAGTTCTAAAACAAAGTGATAGTTACATAACTGGGTATTAATTTCTTGCAACAAACTAGCATTATTTGGGACTGCTGCATATACCAGGGTGTTACTTTAATTTAGGATAATTTACTGTTATGCACCACTCCTGGAAGCCCTCAGTGGCCAATCTTTTTTACAGCCAGTTTAAAGTTTCCCCCTTATGAGGTTTGCAGTGATTGACAGGTCATAGGGCCCTGAATCAATGCCCCTGTGGCATAGATTGAGGAAAGGCCCTCTGTGGGGAAGAGAGATCTGTGGAAGAACATATGGGATGCCTGCCAGCAGTGACAGGTAACTGTCTATCATGTCCCTGCCCCCTCCTCTAACATTTCTCTTTTGACTATTGAGGCAGATGCCCTCATTAAGATCCAGAGCCATACTACTGAGACTCAAAAAGCAGCAGAGTAGCTCTACTAAAAAGGGAAACATCATGGATACCAGCTTTTGTGATGCCTAGCCCAGCAGTTCCAACTGCCTATTACTCGCTGGCAGCTCAAGAACTTCACCAATGAATGTCCTTCATGCTCATTCCAACTGAAGCAGGCTTCATATAGGGGTAGATGCATGTGGAACCTGGTGTGGCCACTGATACCCCAAGATGGCTGCTGGAAATTCCTCATGAGATTTCTACCTCCCGGAATGAGATTCCCAGAGATTCCCAAGAGCTTCACTGATATCCTCCAGGAACTTATCATTGGCCCCACCTGGGGGATTGATGGGTGGGGTAATCAATCAAAACAGCAAATACCTGGGACTCCTCCCATTCCATTAGCAACAGGTGGAATAATTAACAGTTTTAAAAGGCAGGTACAAAAATCAAATTGTCCCTTCTCCTCCTGACCCCTGTTGCCCTCCTGCTCCTGCTCCTAGCAGCTTCCACACCCTGTTGCTGTTCTCATCCCTGCTCTTACCATGTACCCCTGCACAGATCAACATGCAAGAAAAACCTGGACATTTATAATCTATAATAGAAATTGTATTCTATAAATCAGCCCTCTTTATCACTTTTCAACCCCTTACTCTCTACTGGGGACCTGTGATCTATTATTTTCTCCCATTTCTTTTCTCTCCCTACCTTAATAAATTGCTGGCCTATCTCATCTCACATGCTTTGAAATTCATTTCTGCAGCATAAGTTAAGAACCTAGATTAATTCTGGTATCACAGTGACTGCAACATTGGTCCCTTCCTGTTCTCAGAAGGGGAAAAGTATGCTTTCAGTGCTGCAGACACTGCAATGGAACTCTTGTAATTTTGTGCTATGGACTGTAGCCATATCTCCAGTTAAGATGTTAACAGCAAGACCAAGACAGGCACTAGAGTTACAAGTTAAAGTCCCACAGCCCAAAAAGGCAAAGTAATAATACATTTTGTTCCCTATGCCTCAAACTATACAAACTGGGAGAAAATAAAATCATTTTAACCATAGGCCTATGCAGCACTCTGTTTGGGAATTTTAAATGTATGAAAAATAAAAAATCAGTCAGAAGCACTGTAATGAAACCACAATTAATATAAAGTCTCCTATACCCACTAAAACTCTTTGTGTGTAAGCCCATCAAATTATGTAATTTCACTGTCAACTATTAATGTTCAATGTTGAATATATAATCTTATTATTCCTTTTTCTCAGACTCCTGGATGTGATAACCTCATAACCCACCCTAAATTTCATGGTTAATTCCTATCCTTACCACAATTATAACTCTCATTCTACTCATATCAGCAAGTCCATACATATTCCATGCAATAACTCAGTTTACCCAAATAGTCATCCATGATGTCACTCATGATCTTGTGCATGATATTCTCCTGCTGCAAAAATACTGCATCAACTGCCAAGCCAGAAGCCATAATAACTCAACACCGAAAGGGGAACAGTAGCTGAATCCCACAATGCCCCATAATGGCAGAAAGCAGCAAGATGATGAATGCCCAACTTCCCACTCTCTCTCTCCACTTAACCATATCAAAAAGAGTTGGGAATGCTGGCCTCATTTAGCAAAATAATCCTCCTGCAACCCGAGTCAGCTCAGGGCAGTTCTTCTCTGCCCCAATAATGGATGACCCAAAGCCCCACCCCTGTCTCTAATCCAACAGGATTTACTAATCTCAAAACCAAACAAAAGAATACCACAAGATCATGGGAGGTACCTGTGCAATCACAAATGAAACTTATTGTTTTTATATTCACAAAACTGGGCAGGTAGAAGAAAATCTTAAAATTTCAAAAGAAAACATAGAGATCATTGAGAGAGTCTGAGACAACAGTTATGGAAATCAATCCTGGTTATTCTCATTTCTCTCACCCCTAAAATAAATCCTTTTACCCATTATAACACCACTACTGTTATTATTGCTGCTGCTTCTTTTTGGTCCTTGTCTCCTACAGCTTCTCATCCATTTCATATCCTAAATTGTATGATCAATGACTCAGGAGTATGTGAATGGCATATTCTTGCTACATAAATGCCAATACCAACTTCTTTGGGAGCAGAAATCAGAAGCCACTGGACAGAACAGAATGGGACCCTTCATTGACCCATAACAGCAGGAAGTAGTCAGACTGAGTCAATGTCCCGTATCCCCTCATCTTTCTTTTCTGCCCAATATTCCCATTACTTATTTCCTTCATCATATATATATATATAATCAAAGAGTTAGGAATGTTATAATTTTCCCCTCATGAGTTTTGCAATGATTAGCAGGTCATAAGACCATGAATCAATATCCCTGTGATGTAAATTGAAGACAGACACCCTCCAGCCATAACCTACATGACACTCTGAGCAAGCCATTGCAGCTCATCCCCTCCCAAGAATAAACAAAGTGGAGCAGATAAGGGCCATCACCCCCTCTGGGCCCAAGCACCACCAACCCCTCCCACATTCCAAGACCTCCTAGCTCATTCCCTCCTGACCATTTGGCTCCAATCTGTACTCAGTTTCCCTGCCTTTTGATGTACTGTATAAAGTCATATCCACCACCTTCCATGGGTTGGCTGAGGTCTCTCTTCAGACCCCTGCTGTTATGCTGACAAGGAGCCTGAAGTCTATTCTTCAGACCCTCTCCATTGGGAGAGCTTCCCAGTAAATTTTCCATGTACAATCATCAGTCTCTGGGACCCTGTTTCTCTCTAACGGGGTGGGGGTGGGGGTGGGGGTCTGAAGACAATTCTTCGGATCCACTCTGTTGGAAGAGCTTCCCAATAAACTTTCTTCCTACTATCCTTAGTCTCTTCATTCCAACCCACCATTTCCAGCAATCTACACAAATAACTAGTGGGAGGAAGAAGTGGGCATTTCATGTCCCTACAACTGCATAATTTACTTATATATTTGTTTATTGACATGAAGGATTATTTTAGTGATGTCTCCATCCTCCTGAAGTGTTAAGTCTCTGATGTTGCTCCTCAAGGAGATGCAGCTTTGGATATGCAAAAAAATTCACCCCAGAATGGCAGTGGTACCTGTAGGGTTCTCTTACACTCTTTTCCAGCCTATTCACACATGTTTAACTTCACTGACTGGGGCAAATTGCCCATTTATTTACAACAAAGCCCAAGGACATATATTCCTCTACAAACTAATCTAATCATATTGTTCCTTCATCAACAGAATAGTTTCTGAATTTAGTGCTTGATATTTGTGCTAACCCCAGAAGAGGTCCTCCAAGTTGTATTAATATTTGTCTCCTGAAAACTAGTTGTCCTAAAGCATAGGTTTTATCCTCAGTAAATTCATGAATCTCCTCCTGTATTAGTTAGGATTCTCATGGAAACAGAACTGACATGAGAAATCTGCAATTATGAGTTAATATACAATTGTCTCACATGACTATGAGAATGAATGAGTCCAAATTCCATAGGACAGTCTGCCTGCTGGGAACTCTGATGAAGGTTGGCTGAAGTGGAGTTGAAAATCCTTTCTTCTGATTGCTGAAATAATCAATTATTCTTTTAAATGCTTCATTTGATCAAATGAGATGTCTCTCATTGCTGAAGGCAATCTCCTCAATGGATTGTAGATGTAATCAGCCATAGATGCAATCAACTTGCTAATGACTTAAGTCCATAAAATGTTCACACAGTAAAAATTAAGCCAGGGCTTATTTGACCAAACAACCAGGCACCATTATCTGGCCAAGTTGATATGTGAGCATGACCACCAAACTACACTATCCAATTCACTTCTCCACAACATTCACTGTTATTTTTCTCCAATACATTGTTTTCTTAATATAGAAATTGTGGGTTTACAGAACAATTATGAATAAAATAGTGGATTCCTATATACCACCACACCAACAACTTGCATTGGTGTGGAACATTTGTTTCAACCAAGGCAAGCACATTTTTATACTTGTACATAAATTAAAGTCCATGATGTAACTTAAGATTTAGGGTTTGTGTAGTTTGCTTCATATATTTTTAAAAATGCTTATTCTATTATCACATATATGATGTAACATTTCCTCTTTTAATCATATCAGATGTATATTTCAGTGTTGTAAATTGTATTCACAGTGTTATGCTATCATCACCACAAACCATTACCAAAATTTCCATCATTCCAAATAGGAACCCTTTATATCTTAAGACTTTATTTCCCATTTCCTACCTTCATCCAGTTCCCTGTAAAATATTTTAGATCCTGATTCTATGAGGTTTTTTTAAAATTGTTTCAAAACAGGTATTTCCAACATATTATATTTGTCCTTTTGAAGGGGAGTCCCATGGTTTCTCTAGGTTCTTAAACAGCACAGAGAATTTCAATCTATACCAAGACTGAACACCCAAGGGAAAAATTTATTAAGTCACCAGAATTGAAAAGATAAAGTCTCAAATCTGCCTGCAGGAACAAAGGAGGCAAGGCCAGATTTTTCTCTAGCTTCTAGGTTAAGGTACAAAAAATGTATTTCAAAAACAAGCCAGGTTAGTTAGGCCAATAATTTATTAAGGATTGGAGAGAAGAGAAATTTGAGAAAACAAAAGATCATGGGTACTAGGTAGAGAGGAAGTGGGTGAAGAGTGATAAAGAGGGCCACTTTACACAATTTCCCATTATAGATTATAAATCCCCATGTTTACTTGCATATTGATCCAGGTGGGGAAGAGGTGAAGAAGGCCAGGATCATGGGGTGGAAGACAAGAGCAGAGGTCAAAAGGCAAGAGAGGGCTGTTTCAGGATTTTTGCTTGGTTTTTGAACCATTAATTATTCTGTGACTTTGCTAATGACAGGGGAGACCTTTCCACTGTATGCTGCTTTGATTACCCTATTCATCAATCCCCAAGGAAGTCCTAATTATAAGGCCCCTGGAGAATATCCAGAGTTTCTCCTGGCTTCTGGAGGAAATCTCATTCCAAATGGGGGAATCTCCCAGGTTCTTCTAACAGCTGTCTTGGGGGTACCGGAGGACACATGTTTAATGGCATTGGTTTATCTGCCAGGTTCCAGATCCATCTATTGATTCCATAAATAGCCTACTTTTCTTAGAAATAGACAAAAAGAGGTGGAACAGCGGTACTATTCTTTGAGTACACCTGCAAATTAAGTTGTTCAATGTGGACATCAGAGGAGAGCAAGGAAGGGTTAAGCTCATAGCCACTATTTTTGAACACTTTAATTGTGCACCTTAAAGTGTCCTTTGAGTTCTGGCAAGATGGCAGATGCTTTGGTGGACACTCCCCAGCTCTTTCACACACACACACACAAAAAAAAAACAGCTAAGAAGGGGCAAAGTCCTACTTGAGTGAGCTGTTTTGGGAACCCACAGAGCAGGAGCCTTCAGAGCATTGATCGGGAAGGAACTGGACAAAGAGATAAAAAGCCCCAGGAAAAAATGTCAGTTTCTAACCCCTATGGCTGGAAATGGTTTGTGACTAAGCTCCACACTCAGGGCAAAAAGTCTCCATGAACCCCATGACTCCCACCAGCCCCTGAGTGGGATGGAGCATCCTCTGGGAGGAAGAGGGTTCTGGTGAAGGGTGGAAAGGGGTTTCCTTTTTGTGGGTTTGATTACCTGGGCTTCATTTGATCTTTGGTGACCATACCAGCCAGGACTTATGTGGACCCAGGAAAAGGGGAGAGGAGAATCTGCTCAGGCAGCCTGAAGCACCCAAACACCCTGGGAGAGAGGAACTGGGGCAGATAGAGGACAGAGACAGTCAATTGACTAGTCCAGCACTGAAACCTATCAAAATTCCATCTTCCCTAAGGAAGGCAAGTAGTAAAAAGCCTTAATAAGCTTTCAAGGGCTTATTAGGTTCCCCTGGGAAAAGACGCATTCTTGAAAAGGTTCAAGAGTGGTTTCTTTGTGGTGAGTTCCATCACCACAGTCCCATTTGAATATTGGAAGGGACCTCGACTTGACCAAGAGAGAGGAGAGGGATCCACTACAGGCTGTCAAGCCCAGCTGCCCTGGTAAAGAAAGAAATTAGAATAGAAAGGGGTGGGGAAAAGCAGGCATCTAATCAGCAGTACACTGGCCAACTGCAAAGATTTGAATCTGCCCAAGGGAAATAGAGTGAATAAATTTCTGAAAGGCTAACTGGCCCAAAGAGAAAGTTGAGCTCAGTGGAAAATTTCTAGCCTTGAATATACAGGGTCCCTGGTTCAATTCCTAGCTCTTCTTAGAGAAATAATCCACTGGGTTATCAGACATCCAGCTGATATTTTAGGACAGGAAATATATACATATTTTTTTTTGTATTACTTTTTCTCAGACCTTTTATATATCTTTTAAAAAAGGTTCCTTTCTTTTATTTAACTTAGTTTACTTGATAAAACCCTGATCAAAACCTGCAGAGGGCATGTTGCAGGGTAATTCATTGATGAACACTGGCAGCCTGAGAAGTTCCTTGGGGCTTGACAGTTATGACTGTTTTTACATGGTTTTTCTCCGCACTCCCTCTTTTTAAAAAGTAGTTACTGCCGTTTTGTTTCTTCTTTGTGGTGTTTTCTCTTCCCTTTTTTTTTTTTTTTTTTGTATTTGCTTACAAAAATGTTATATATATATATATAAATATATTTTAAGAGGTGCTTAGATTACCCAAAATATTACACGGAACCCACGGGGATTCCCATGTTGCCCACCTCCCACACCTCCCACCACATCCCACACAAACATCTCCCACAAGTGTGGCCGAACACCCTCAATGAACTTACACATCCTGGAGCCTTGCCACCAACCATAGACCACAGTTCACACTGTAGACCACACTCTCTCCCACTCAGTTCTGAGTAGTGTGTGCTGATTTAAAATGGCCTACATCCGTTGCCACAACAGTACTCAGGACAACCTCCAACTACCAAAGAAGCCACTGTATTTCAACTGCTCGTCCCCTCCCTACCCCAAAAGTGTCAAGTGGCCACTGGCTCCACCTCATTGTTATAATTTCTTACATTGCTAGAATCACCATATGTGAACAAGAGAATACCATCAAGTCCACTCTAGTCCATAGTTCTTCCCCCAATCCTGAGGGGACTGGGATGGTGATGTCCACTTCAACTCCAAGTGAGAGAGGGCTTATATCCCAGGGATATGGTAGGTGGGATGATCCTGCCTGCAGATGCAGGCCCTCTCCATTCCCTGGGATGGCCATTGCCCATCGTTGTCTCCTCACCATGTGACTTGGATGAGTCCATTGAGCTGTAGGGTAGGAGTTGCAGCACCACCTAGATTTCATGCACACCTGGCACATAGGTAGGCGGGAGGCTCCAGTCTCTGGAAGTATACCTAAAAACTCCAGCATCACATATAGGTTTGAATAGAAGGGACTGGTGAACCATGTGCAGGGAGGACTTATTTGAGTCTAATTCTGTCACTCTCAGGAGCACAGATTCCAAAATAGAACCCACTGATAAGACATCAGTGTCTGGGGATATCCCCCCTTATATAGGACCAGGGTGTCTCTGGAGCTCTCAGGAACCCCAATGAGTGGGGTGATAGGCACTTAGATGTTCTATGAGCTCCTACTGAGGTGTGCATAAGAGTTACCTCTGGGATGACCTCCCGACTCTCTTTGAAGTCTCTTAGCCACTTGAGCTCATTTGTCTTTACCATTTCCCCCTTTTATTCAAGGTCTTTTTCCAGTTGTGTTGCCAGTTTGCACTTGGGAATAATGAAAGGAGAAGGAGAAAAGAGAACCATCACATACAAGGGAAGTTTGATAAGATGAAGTGCTGATTTCTCATCTAAATCCATGGAGTCAAGAAGGCAGTGATATGACATAGTCAAGGGGCAAAAAAAAAAAAACTTCTAGCCAAAAATTCTCTATCAGAAAACATGGCATTCAAAAATGAGAGAGATTCAAAATTTTCACTGATATTCAGAAATTAAGAGTATGCCAAAAGGAAAGCTTCACATCAGGATATACTAAAGGGAATCTTGCAGGTTGAAAGGAAAAAACAGGAGAGTGAGAGTAGGAGAAGATTGCAAGAACAAGTAAAAAGATAAGAAAGAAATAAAAACAACATATGGCATACATGAACCTAAGGGAAATATGATAGATGTAAGTAATTCCTTGACACTAATAACATTAAGTGTTAATGTATTAAATTCACCAGTAAAAAGACACAGATTGGAAGAATGGATAAGGAAATATGACCCATCTATATGCTGTCTACAAGGAACAAACCTTAGACCCAGATATGCAAGGAGAATGAAAGTGAATGTTTGGAAAACAATTTTACAAGCAAACAATAGCCAATAAAGGGTGAGAGTAGCTAATGTCTACACAAAATAGACTTTAAATGCAAAACTATTTTAAGAGACAAAAACAGACACTATATGTAAATAAAAGGGGATCTCTGAGGAAGAAAGAACAATCAAAAATATTTATGTACCTATCCTGGGTGCCTCAAAATACATGAGGCAAAAACTGGAAAAAGTAATTGGAGAAATAGATGACTCTACCATATAACAGGGGACTTTAATACACCACTATCACCAATAGACAGAACTTCGCAACAGAGGATCAATAAGGAAACAAAAATCTTGAATAATGCAATAGAAGTTCTAGCCTGAATAGAGATATACAGAACATTACACTAAAGTATATGGGGATATACATTATTCTCCAGCACACTTGAATCATTCTCCAGGATAGACCACATGCTAAGCCACAGAATAACCCTTAATGAATTCAGAAAGAATGAAATCATACAAAGTAATTTCTCTGAACACAATAGAATGAAGCTGGAAATCAGTAAGGGACAGAGAATCAGGTTAGGCACAAAGAAATGGAAGTTGAACAACACACTCTTGGGCAAACTGTGGGTCAATGAGGAAATCACAAAAGAAATCAGTAACTACCTTGAAATGAATGAAAATGACCACACAATGTTTCAAAACACATGGGATGGAGCAAAAGCTGTACTCAAAGGAAAATTCATAGCCATAAATGAGTATATTAAAAAAAAAAAAGAGCTAAAATCGACATCATATCTGCACACCTGAAGGAATTAGAAAAATAAAAAATGAATGCCAAAAAAGTATAAAAAGGGAAAAAAAGCAATATTAGAGCTCAATTAAAGGAAATTGCAAATAAAAAAGCACTAGAAAAAATAAAAACAAAAACTGGTGCTTTGAGAAAATGAATAAAATTTACAAACCCTTAGCTAGATTAACAAAGAAAAAAAGAAGATGCAAATACATAAAATAAAAAATGAGGAAGGATATATTCTATTGACCTCACAGAAATAAAGAGTATCATAAGAGGTTATTTTGAAAAATTATATGCCGAAAAGATGGATAATTTAGAGGAAATGGATAAATTCTTAGAAACACAAGCATCCTACAGTGATGAAAGAAGAAATTTATGAACACAAGAGAACAATGAGAAGTAATGAGATAGAATTAATCATCAAAAACATTCCAATTTAGAAGAGCCCTGGACCAGATGGCTTCACAGATGAGTTCTACTGAAAATTCCAGAAATAACTAACAACAATCCTGCTTAAACTCTTTCAAAAAATAGAAGTCGAAGGAGCATTGCCTAACTCATTCTATGATGCCAACATCACCCTAATACCAAAGCTAAAGATATCACAAGAAAAGAAAACTATAGACCAATCTTTCCAATGAAACTAGATGATAAAATCCTCAACAAAATACTTCCTAATAATATTCAACAACATATTAAGTGAATTATACAACCATGACCAAGTGGGTTTCACCCCTGGTATGCAAGGAATTTTCAACATAAGAACATCAATCATTGTAATACACCACATAAACACATTGTAAAAATAGAATCAAATGATCATCTCTGTGGATGCAGAAAATTCATTTGACAAAATTCAACACCGTTTCCTGAATAAAAACACTAAAAAATATGGGAATAGAGGGAAACTTCCTCAACATGATAGCAAGTATATATGAAAAACTCATAGCTAACATCATATTCATTTGAAAAAATCCTAAAAGCTTTCCCTGTAAGATCAGGAACAAGACAAGTTTGCCTACTTTAACTGCTCCTATTTAGCATTGTGTTAGAAGTACTTCTTCAAGCTACAACAAAGTTTCTTGGGCCTATAAATGAGTTCAATAAAGTCACATATTATTAGATCAAAGTGCAAAAATCAGTAGCATGTCTGTACATCAACAATGAGCATTATGAGGAGGAAATCAATAAAAACCTACCATCTATAATAGCAAATAAATAATCAAATACCCAGGAATAGATTTAATTAAAGAGGTAAATGATTTTTATGCAGAAAACTCTACAACATTGTTAAAGGAAAACAAAGAAGACTTAAATCAATGGAAAAATATTCCTTGCACATGGATAGGATGACTAAATATCATTAAGATGTCTATCCTACCCAAACTGAACTACAGATTTAACACAGTCCCAATAAAAATCACCACAGTTTTTTTCACAGAATTGGAAAAACTAACTATGAAATTTATCTAGTAGGACAAGGGCCCTGAATAGCTAAAGACATATTAAAAAAGAAAAACAAAATCAGAGGATACACACTGCTTGACTTTAAAACATACTAAAAAGTTATAGTGGTCAAAATTGCATGGTATTAGCATTAGGATAGACATACTGACCAATGGAACTGAATTGAGAGTTCTGATATAGATCCTAGCATTTACAATTAAATGATATCTGACAAGGTCATCAAGCCCATTCAATGGGAGGGAATGGCCTATTCAACAAATAGTGCTTGGAGAACTAGATATCCATATTTTAAAGAAAAATGAGAGAAGAAAACTATCTAATACCTTATACAAAATTTAACTCCAAATGGATCAAAGATATAAATGTAAGAGCCAACACCATAAAGACCTTGGAAGATAACGTAGGGAAGCATCTACAGGATATTGTAGTAGGAAATGGTTTCATGAACTTCACACCCAAAACACAAACAGTGAAAAAAAAAGAAAGATAAATGAGACCTCCTCAAAATTAAACATTTTTGCACCTCAAAGGAGTTTGTCAAGAAAGCAGAAAGGCAGCATATTCAATATGTGGAAATATCTGGTAACCATATATCTGATAGGAGCATCATAACCTGCATATATAAAGAAATCCTACACCTCAAAAATAAAAAGACATAAAACCCATTTAAAAATGGGCAAATGATTTGAATAGACACTTCTAGAAAGAAGAAATACAAATATCTATAAAGCACATGAAAATAGGCATTTTGAGGGTGATGGAAATGATCTACATGATCTTGTAATGATGAATACAGACCATATTAAGTTTCATCAAACTTTATAAAATTGTATGATCCAAAATTTAAACCATAATGTAAACCACTGACAATGGTTGGTAGCTATGTTTCAAAATTAATACATCAGTTTTAACAAATGAATCATCCACATATAAAATGCTATTAGTAGGGGAAAGTGGCAAAGGGGAAGGATGTTGGATATATTGGATTCCCCTATAATCTGTATGTGTCTTTGCTGTGACCTAAAAGTTCTTTGAAAACAAAATGAAAAAAGTAAGATATTGGTGGAATAAATGGAAGAAAATATCACTGGACAACAGATCTTAGACTGATGAAAGATAAAATGTCAAAAAAATTACATTTTTTCATTATTTTTTAACATCCCATTTTTAAATATTTTTTTTTTACTTTTTTGTATTTTATTTCTTATTTTAAAACTATCATTATTATTTCATTTTCCTATTCATTGTATTTGACTATTTTAGTGGCTTCATTTTTTAAGAAGTTTTGGATCACAGAAGGTTACATCTGTTGTAGGGGAGGATCATTTATGTGGGGTGTCAGTAATGGGGGATACATTGGAGGAGTTTCACCTGATCATACATATAATGCATATAAACATGTTCAAATGTTCATGGGACATTGTCACAGTGGGTGGAGATGCACACAATAACCGAAAGAATATTCCCATTTTGAGGAGCTCTGCCACATTCTCTAATGGAACATCAAAAATCCCCCAAGTACAGAAGCAATGCTAGTGAAGGAGTACAGTCCATTGATTGGCCCTTGATATTGATGACTGTGCTTATGAACCATTACTCTTAAAATTGAAACTTAGCATAACATTATAGGATGCGTAACTGTTACTTTCTGATAGCCTCCTTGTTACTCAAATGTGACCTCTCTCTAAGCAAAACTCAGCATATAAATGCAATAACTTCCCCCAGAAAGTGACATGACACCCAGGGATGGTCACTGCAGGATTACTACCAAGCACAAACTAGCAATACAAATGGAAAAAGACTTTGACCAAAATTGGGAAAGTATAAAGAGTTTATATTTCTAAGAGACTTCGAAGTAATTCAGGCAGTCATTCCATAGGTTATGCTTATGCACATCTCATTGACTGCCAAATTAGACACTACCCCAAATAGCAGGGCTCCTGAGGCGCTGGAGTCACACAGGCACTATGGTTAGGGCAAATAGCTCATGAGTTTGATACCTTGCCAGTGGGCCCTACTTTGGGGCTTGTGCTCCCCAGTGTGACAGAACTAGACACAGTTGTAGTTTCCCTAGATATGGCTCTTTGGTTCGTTCTATTTGAACCTATATTTTGTGCTGGGGTTGGTAGGTGTATATTCAAGAGACTTGAATCTTTGGGATGTCCATGTGTGTGCCAGCTTGGCCCTGAGCCTCAACAGAGTTGCAACAACTACTCTCCAAGTCATTGGACTCACCCTGGACAGCTAAAAATGAGGGGATGATGGACAACCACCATAGACTTATTGTGATTCTAGCAATGGAAGAACTTATATCATTGAAGTAGGAACTGTGTCCACTAGAGGATCTGACGTCAGGGAGAGGGAAAACAGGTGTAATACAGGGGCATTTATGGGAATTGGAAATTGTCCTGAATAAAATTGCAAAACAGATACAGTCCATTATATATCTTGCATATGGGCATATGGGAATTCCCTATATATTTTATGTGGCATTTATGTGAACTAAATATCTTTAAAAAATAATTTCTTTTAAAAATAAGTGTCCTTGGAGCCAGGTTACTCCATCTGGTGTATGTTTAATTAAATTTTAGATAAGTGGGAGAATAAAAAGGAACTTGTTTGGGAGTGAGAAACAGGAATTTGCTAGGGAGAGAAAAACAAGAAATTACTTTGTGGTGAAGACAGTTTTCATTTGTAAATAATAATGCAGTTACATGCTATGAATTACATGACTAAGATTACATAGCTAAAACTAAAAGAGAGCTTTTGCTCTCTTTCATTTTTATAACTTGCTTATTTCACTCAAAATCATGTTTTTAAGGTTCCTCCATGTTGTTGCATATATCAGGAGTTCATTCCTTTTTAAGATTGAATTATATTCCATTTTATGTATATTCAATTTTTATTTATCTACTCATTAGTTGAAGCACAGATGATTTGCTTTAATATTTAGCAATTGTAGATAATGCCACTATGAACATCAGTGTGCCAATACCTATTTGTGTGCCTGCTTTCAGTTTTATTTAGTATATAGTTAGTAATGGAGTTGCTGGGTCATATAGTAGTTCTATATTTATCTTTCTGAATAACTGCCAAACTATCTTCCACAGCAGCTAATAGATTTTACATTGCCACCAAAAATGAATGAGTGTACCTATTTCTCAGATCTTCTCAGCAATAATTAAAAATTATTATTTTCCATTTTTTAATAGCAGCAACTCTAAAGATGTGAAGTGGTATCTCATTTTGGTTTTGACTTGCATTTCCCTGATTACTAATGATGCTGAGTATTTTTTCATGTGCTTTATGTTCATTTGTAAATCTTTGGAGGGATGTTTGTTCAATAATTTTGCCCATTTATGAATTTGTCTTTTTTTGTTGTTATTGTTAGGTTGAAGGATTTCTTTATATATTCTGGATAGAAATCCTTTATAAGATGTGTAATTTCCATATATTTTCTCCATTGCATAAGTTGTTCTTTTATTTTCATTCTGAAGTCATTTAAGTACAATATATATATATTTTTGATGAGGTTCCAATTATCTATTTTTGTTGTTATTGCCTGTCCTTGAGGTATAAATTTAGGAAAAGATTGTATAAGACAAGATCCTGAAGATACTTCCCTATGATTTCTTCTAGGAATTTGATAGTTCTAGCTCATATATTAAGGTCCTGAGCCCATTTTGATTTGATTTATATATATGATGTATGGTAATATTTCTATTTTATTTTATTTCATTTCATTTTGGCATAATTTGTTTTGAAGATGCTATTGTTTCCCAATTGTGTGATCTTTGCCACCTTGCCAAAATCAGTTGGCCATAAATGTGAAGGTTAAATTCTGAACTTTGAATTCTATTCCATTGTTCTATATGACTGTCCTTATGCCATCAACATGGTGTTTTAGTTACTGTGTCTTTTGTAATAAGTTTCAAGATCAGGAACTGTGAGTCCTTCAACTTCATTCTTCTTTTGGGGGTTCCTTACCCTTCCAAATAAATATGATGGGTGGCTTTTCCATTTCTGTGAGTAAAGTCATTGAAATTTTATTACAATTGCAATGAAATTATAAATTGGTGGATAGTATTGACATCTTAGTGATACTTAGTCATCCAATCCATGTAAAAGATACTTAGATTAAATAAATATTACTTATGTGCTTCCAAAATATAGAAGGAGAAGGACATTGCCTAACTCATGCTATGATCCCAATATTACCCTAATAACAAAGCCAAAAAGAGATACCATAAAAAAGGAAAATTACAGACCAATCTCTCTAATGAACCAACATGCTTAAATCCTCAAAAAAAATAATTGTTAATCACATTCAACAACATATCAAAAGAATTATACACCATGACCAAGTAGGTTTCATCCTGGGTATGCAAGGATGGTTCAACATAAGAAAATCAATAAATGTAATACACCACATAAACAGATTGAAAGCAAATATCGCATTATCCTCTCTAGAGATGCAGAAAAAGCATTCAACAAAATACAGCACTCTTTCCAGATAACACTGTGAAAGATAGGAATAGAAGGAAACTTTCTGAACATGATAAATGGTATATATGAAAAATTCAAAGCTAACATAGTTTTCAATGGTGAAATACTAAAAGTCTTCCCTCTGAGATCAGGAACAAGACAAGGATGCCCACTATCACCACTCCTATTTAACATTTTCTTAGAAGTACTTGCTCAAGCACTGAGGCAAGAAAAATATATAAAAGGCATCCAAATTGGAAAAGAAGAAGTAAAAATTCCATTATTTGCAGACAACATGATCTTGTACATAGAAAGCTCTGAGAAATCTACAACAAAGCTTCTAGAACTTATAAAGGAGTTCAGTAAAGTAGAAGGCTATAAGATCAATGCTCAAAAAGCAGTAGCATTTCTGTACACCAATAACGAGCATACAGAGGAGGAAATCAAGAAAAAAATACCATTTACAATAGTAACTAAAAGAATCATATACCTAGGAATAAATTTAACTAAAATGTAAAGGACTTAACTACACAACATTGTTAAAGGAAATCAAAAAAGACTTAAATAAATGGAAGAATATTCCGTTCATGGATAGGAAGAATAAACATCATCAAGATGTCTAGCCTACCCAAACTAATTTACAGATTTATGCAATCCCAATAAAAATCAACACTGTATTTTTTAATGAATTGGAAAAACTAACTACAAAATTTATTTTGAAGGATAAGAGGCCCCTAATCACCAAAATCATATTGAAAAAGAGAAAAATGAAGTTGGAAGTATCACACTACCTGACTTTAAAACATACTACAAAGCTACAGTGGTCAAAACTGCATGGTATTGGTACAAGGATAGTCATACTGTCCAATGGAACCAAATTGAGAGTTGGTGGGGGATGTAAGGGATGGGGTATGCTGGGAGGAAGTTCATCTGAGCATGCATATAAGGTATATAAAATTGTTCATATGTTCATAGGGCATTGTCACAGTAGGTGAAGAATCACTCAATAAATTAGAGAATACTGAATTCCCATCCTGTAGAGCTCTGCCACATTCTCTAATGGAGCAGCAACAGTCCCCCAGGTGCAGAGGCAATGTCTGGCAAAGGAGGATGATCCACTAATGGGCTCTTGTTATTGATGACTAGCATTATGAGTCTTTGCACTTGAAATTGAAACTTAGCCTATTGTTATGGGTGCCTAAGGGTTGCCTCCTGGGAGCCTTCTTGATGCTCAAATGTGGCCTCTCTCCAAGCCAAACTCAGCATATGAATGCATTATCTTCCTCCCAGCATGGGACATGACTCCCAGGGATGAGCCTCCCTGACACAGAGGGATTACTATCAATGCAACTGAAAAAAGACCTTGAGTAAAAGGGGAAAAAGGTAAAGACAAATGAGTTCATAATGCTAAGAGACTTCAAAGTGAGTCAGGAGGTCATCCCAGAGGTAACGCTTATGAATAACTCAGTAGAACCCCATAGATTTCCAAAGTGGATATCACCCCAAAAAGAGGGGCTCCTGAGAGCTCTGGAGGCACCTAGGTCCTATGTCAAGGTGGATAGCTCCGGAGTTTGGTGCCTTGCCAGTGGACCCTACATTGGAATTTATGTTCCTAAGAGTGTCAGAGTTGGACTCAAATGTCTTCCCTGCACATTGTCCATCTGTCTCTTCTATTCAAACCTATACTTGGTGCTGGATTTTGTAGATGTACATCTAGAGACTGGAGTACTTGGGCAGTCCATGTGCCAACTGGGCCCAGAATATCAGTGGTGCTGAAATTCTTACTCTAGAGCTCAATGGACTTACCCAGGACACCTGGTGGGGAGATGATGATGGACAACGGCCATCCCAGGGAATGGAGAAAGTCTTCAGCTGCCAGCAGGATAATCCCATGCATCATATCCATGAGATATAAACCCCTATGGACTAGAGTGGATTTACTGGGATTCTATTATACACATATTGTGATTTAAGCAATGGAAGAAGTTACAACATTAATGTGGAGCCAGTGGCACCTGGAGGCTCTGAGGGCAGGGAGAGGGAAAAATTGTTGTAATACAGGGGCTTTTTCAGGACTTGGGAATTGTCCTGAGTGACATTGCAACAACAGATATAGGCCATTTTATATCATCATATTACTTACAGAACTGTGTGGGAGAGTGTGGTCTACAATGTGAACTATGGTCCATGCTAAATGGTAAAGGCCCAGGATGGGTTTATCCATTGCAGGTGATGTGTTGCACTAATGAAGGATGTTTATGTGGGAGGTTGTGGGAGGTGTGGTTGGTGGGGCATATGGGAATCCTTATATTTTTTGTGTAACATTTATGTAACCTAAGTATCTTTTTAAAAAATATTTAAAAATTATATTTAAAAAAGAAATAAAATACGTAGAATTTAAAAAAAAACAAAAAATAAAATTGAAAGAGTGGGATATTAAAAAATAATGAAAAAATATTTAATTTTTTGACATTTTAGTTTTGTCACTGTAATATCTGGTGTCCTCTAAGTACAGTGACATTTTCTTCCTCTTATTCCCCAATGTCTTACTTTTTTTCATTTTCTTTTCAAAGAAGTTTTTGTCACAGTAAAGTCTCATACAGAATAAAAGGGACTCCCATATACCCAACATCTTCCCACTTTTCCCCCTTCCCATATTAATACCTTTTAATATGTGGGTGTTACATTTTTTACAACTGATACACAAATAGTGAAACATAGTTACTAACTATATTCAGTGGTATACATTATGTTTTACATGTTAGAACACACACTTTCATAAATTTTGATGATATTTAACATGGCCTGTGCCCATCATTGCAAGATCATGTGGAACACTTCCATTGCCCACTAAATACACCCTGTTCCATCTATTTTATTCCTCCCTCCTCCTCCACTCAGGGCCCATGGTGACTACATGTCTTCACTCCTTAGATGACAAGATTCATAGTTATTTGCAACAACATTGAGTTCTTGACACACTGGTGTGTCCTCCCCTATTAAGAATGGCCCATGCTCTGAAGAGACTTCCAACCCTCTGTTTGTGAACAAATTGGTCCCCCTGAATATGGGAATCCAACTCCTTCCCACTCATTATGTGAGTCTCCACCCACTGATACAACACATTATGACAAATTGATCACTCTCACACTGCCTGGAATCCTGCTCCAGGTGTACCCTGTCCCAAATGCCCCCACATGCAACACCCTAAAACAGCAACAATTCCTTGTCTTATTGCCATAAGAGCATTCCCACCATTTTACTTACAACCAAATACCTGTCAATCCCCAATGTTCATGTGGTCCTTCTCCCAACCCTCCCCACCCCAGTTCTATGGAACATTCAACCCACCATCCCCAATCTACTCACCTGTAAAACCTGCACTGCCCAACCCAATAATATCACTACCCTCCTGTCATGTCCTTTCAAAGCACAAATACACCCTTTCACCTTATCATAGATTATGTCCATATGGGCCTAAGCACAGAACCTTTCTCTCCCTATTTCCTGTAAACATTTCTTCCAGACAATAGCTGTCTAAATCTGCTCAATTTGCTTAATTCATATCAGTGAGGCCATGTTCTAGTCGTCCTTTGATACCTGTCTTACTTCACTCAACATAAAGTCCTCAAGATTCATCCATGTTATCCTGAGTGTTAGCACTGAATTCCTTCATACAGCTGAGTAATATTCCGGTGAGTATGTACCACATTTTGTTTATCCATTCATCTGTTGATGGGCATTTGCATTGGTTACAACTTTTGATAGTAGTGAATAATGCTGCTATGAACATTAGTGTGCATATATGTTTGTGTCTTTTTTTTTTTTTTCCAGTTCTTCTGGGTTTATACCCAGCAGCAGAATTGCTGGGTCAAATGGTAGTTCTATAGTTAGTTTTTTGAGAAACCACCAAATTGCCCTCCATGATGGCTGGACCATTCTACATTTTTATGAGAAGTGTTCCCATTCCTCCACATCCACTCCAACACATATAGCTCTCTGCCTTTTTAATAGCTGCCAGCCTAATGGGTGTAAAATGATATCTCATTGTAGTTTGGCTTTTCGTGTCCCTAATATGTAGTGATGTTGAGCACCTTTTCATGTGCTTTTTAGCCATTTATATTTCTTCCTTGGAGGAAGAACTTGTCTTTTCAACTTGTCTTTTCAAGTTGCTTGCCATATTTTAAGTGGGTTATTTTTCTTTTTCTTTTTGAAGTGTAGGATTTCTTTATATATGATGGATATTATGCTTCTATCAGACATATGGTCTAATTCTAATTCTGCTTTTAAAGGCTTCTAAAAATTTAAGAAGGAGAAACACTCTTTATCGAAGTCTATAAAATTAATATTACTCTCATACCAAGGCCAGATAAAGATACCACAAAGATTAAATTTAAAAATCAATATCTTTTTAAAAATATATTTTTATTACAGAAGTTGTGAACTTAACAAAATATAGGAAATGAAAGAACAGATCTTTTATTTTCAATAAATTAACTAAGCTATTACTATTTTCAGTTGACAATTTTTTAAATAGTTTCCCAAATAATATAATTTAGCAATTGATTTATTGATTGCATATGCCAATAAACTTTGGTTTATTTATTCATTCCTCATGTTTATTGAGCATCTTCTGTATTTCCAACCCTGAGATAGTCATTGGCTATAGAAACAAAAGAAAATCAGAAAGAACTGATGCAAAACTTTTGTATTCTGAAATAAATTGCATGTAATATTATAAAACTAAAAACAAAATAGGAGACTGAAAAATTCAAATACAAAAGGGAAAGAATTTTATAATGAGGTTTTGGTGCTCAAGGATAAAATGGGATAAAGAAATAACAAAGGTTTTTTTGAGGAATGCAATTATATCTAACAACATTATATACTGGACTATAGAAGGTGAAAACAAAGCCTCTTTACATTTTTGGCCTGGCAGCTAATTCCTTGCAAAGGTAAAATGCCCCAGGGGTCTCCAAAGAAGCAAAGGTCACTCTTTGCTCCTTATGCTTTTTCCCTAAACGGCAAAAATTTTGGCTGGTTCCTGTGGCCCACCTCTTAATGTGTACATGAACACATTTTTATTTATTTATTTATTTATTTTTTAAAGATTTTATTTATTTATTCATTTATCCCCCCCTTGCTGCTTGTGCTTGCTGGGTCAGCTAACCACGCCGTGTGGGCGGGCTTGCCTTCACCAGGAGGCCCCGGGAACCGAACACAGGGCCTCCCATATGGTAAATGGGAGCCCCACTGATTGAGCCACAGCCGCTTCCCATGAACACATTTTTAAATACATGGAGCAGACAGGGCAGAGGAGATTGAAATGAGACCTCAAGTTCTGGACAGAGACACAGAGTGACAAGCAGAAGACAAGCTTTGGTTTTGCTCCACTCTGCCAAGCCCAGTAACCTGCCTATATGTCAGAAAATGAAAATTGAATAGATTTGATTTTCATAAACTCAGAAGGGATACCATTTCCCTAGAATTGGGTGGAATTTATATTAAGTTTAATGGAAATTTATGGAGCAAGATATATTTTAAGATGCACAAGATATCGTTGTGGTCTGTGCTGCCTCAAATTAATTGTGGTGCAAATTAATTGTCAATTTTACATTTTAAAATATACACCCCAAACACTCAAATATTTTTATGACTCTTACTTCAGAAATTTTGTTGTACATATTTTATTTATCATGTCACATCAGTTACTTTAAAGAACCCATCATTTTGAAAGGCATCATGGTGAATATTTTAGTGAGTTTTAAAATATATTCCTAGTACTTAATTTTCATATGTATGGACATTTTATATATTCTCAGAAATAGGATCAGAGTTTATGAAACTATGGCCAATTTAAAATATACATGTTTATCTATTTATTAATTGTGAATTAATGAAATCAATGGAAGTTTCTCATGTCATAATATGATGAAAATAACAATGAAAGAGAGAGATACAGCAAGTAGGATTAGGTCAATTTTTAAACATAACTAAGAGAATGGAATGTGTGGTTCCTGGCATGATTCTAGTGGATCACTATGCATTGGAAAATTTAGCAGATCATTAGGAATAAATTTTAAATCCCGTAAAAACACTGAAATAATATAAATCAAGCTGAGTAAAGGTTTCAACATAGAAACTGAAATTTAAAAAAAATAGATAAAATTATGGGTAAAATTTTACCTAGACTATGAGCATAGGCAGTTACAAAAATGGTGTGGAAAATAAAGTTTGAATAAAGGAAAAAGAAATTCTAAGGAGAAAAAATAGAAACAAGCCACATTAAAGGTTTTTTTAAAATAGTATAATTTTTTGTGCCACATTAAAAGAAAGTCTAAAAGTTAGTAATTTATAACAATTGCTTACAAATTAATTAAGTAGTAAATTCAAAATAATGTATTACTGATAACAAGTGCTAGTTAAGGTCACCATGGTGTGCGATTCTTTTACTTGTTGAATTGCAGAGAAGATAAATGAATGCTTATTAGTGGTGTTACATTTAAAGCAAAAAGAAGCTCCAAGTGCTACATTCTGAGGTATAGGGTTAAGGTAGGTCTTTGATGGATAATAGCCTGAATTTATGAATCAAAAAGATGCACTAATTTTTGTAATGAAAAATGAACTCACAGATAGATATGTGAGCTTTTCACATAATTTTTCATTTCAGTGTTGATTTAGAGTAGCAAAAATATTGGAAACCTGCATTCAAAATAAGAGGAAAATTGTTATATAAGTTTTACTAACATGGAATATGACTTTTAATTATATTCAAAAGAGTGATCTTTCTAAATGTATTTTAATACATAACAACACATACATAATAATAATATTTAGGTAAATTTAGAGCTATGTACAGCCTGCTTTTAATTTTATATCATATATTTTATGTGTCATATATAGTATATACTATATCTACATTTATATGTATGCTATTTATTAATCAAAATATTGAAAATAAGCAACCAAATATTTATGGGAGATATTATATTTGATGATGAGATTACAGATGACATTTAGTTTCTTCTTTGATTCATATATATCTTAAATTGCCTATAGTGTTCATAAATGTATTTATAGAGTGAAAAAGATTAATATTAAAAATTAATTCAGTGTAAGATTAACCCCCAAAATAACACATAATACCACTCACCTGATTTTATTTTTTCCTTGCATAAGGAAATCCTAAACCCATGGTATTTGAAAAAAAAAAATCTCATAATGACTACTTGCAAAATTTTCCTCAAACTCCACAATTTAGTACAGTATTGCATTGTGAGCCAGGGTAGGTAAGTAAATGAAATAAATGTGTCTGTAGAAATGAAGAAAACTGAACCAGTGGTACAGTCTGATAGAGAAAGAATGAACATTGTATAATTAAGTCAGGGTGCCTTGCAAAGAAAAAAAAAAGAAATGACTTCAAGAAAAGTATCTTTAGGAAGTAAGAAGAGGGAATCTGAATTCACATAATGTATCTGTAGTTCACACCCACTTTTGTTTGCGCCAGCCATACCAGCAATTTATTTTTCCACACCTTTACATCAAAAGACTTTTGATGCATGAAATTATCTTCCTCTAATTTTGCACCTCTTCTTCCCTGCAATTACAATACCCACTTATTTTTGCTTTATAGACACATCCTCTGAAATTGTTGAATTCTTATGATTTATTTATTGGATCATTAATTTACTTGTTAATTTTGACTTGCAGCTTCTTTTTTCTTGTTCATGGTGTATGCCTAGATCACAGCATAATGCCTGACAGTTAGAAGACACTGCATAAACAAAAGAATGAAATTTCTATGGAACAGAGATACCACCCAATAATGTTCTTCAAATTTTTGCCCAGTTTAGTTATATTAATAATTTAGTTTTCACAATCCATGAATCAAATTTCTTTTAACTAGCAGTATAATTTGAGCCCATTATATTCTTTATTTCCTCTAGACTACTTGACAATTCCTGAAGACAGAAAATTTATATTCAATGAAAATCTTCCCCCAAACCTATGCTCCAAGGTAATATTTTGCTAAAGCTTTTGTATCATATTTTCCTCCTTCTCATGAAAAAAAGCCTTAAATAATTACAGATTTCAAATTTTTGACAGTTTTTTTCATTTCTATTTTTTCATCTGTTTTTTTTATCAATTTTATTGATACATATTAATAAAGTATAAATTCATCCAGAGTATAAAATCAATAGTATTCAGTGTGATCAAATATTTGTACATTCATCACCTCAGTCATTCTTAAAGCACTTTCATTATTCCAATAATAATAATAATAATAAACAAACAAAACTCATCACCTCTCAATCTCTTTATGCTTCCTCTGCCATACATAGCTCCTATTCTTTTTCCTTCTATCTAATATATTTGTATTTATATTTTGCAAAAACAGTCTTATATATGTAATATCACCCATATTCATGTTTTACATGAGGCTTTACTATCTTATATAGTCCCATGTTACAGTTTTTAGCTTTCCTTCTAGTAACATACCTGGCCTTAGATTTTCCCTTTCAACCACTGTCATAACTATATAATAGCTATGCTAGTTACAAACACCATGATATGCTTTTGTATAACATGGTTGAAACTGGAAGACATTATGTTGAGAGAAGCAAGCCAGACACAAAACGACAAATACTTTATGATTATGCAATTATGAACTAAATACATTGTGTAAACTCATGAAGTTAACAATTAGAATATAGATCATTTCTATTATTTTAATTATGATACTTGTTTTATTTTTTTATACCCAATGGATTATTGAGAATAATGGGCATTTATGGGGTACAAATTAGATAACAATTAGTTTTACTAGTGCTTAGTGCTTTGTGATAAAATGTAGTAGGCACTATTATACTGTTATCCCTTTTAGCAGCAAAGTGGGAGTTATTAGAAGCATTTTCAGATGAGAATAGTGACTCAGGATTAAGTTGTTTACTGTAAGCAATTCAAATTAACTTATGTGAGGTAAAAGAGCTAGGAATCCAACATAGGTTTGCATCATTTAAAAGCTGGTTTTTCTCCTATGCCAAGGTGCTTCTTCAGGAACTCAAAGAATAATATTAGGTACAGGGTCTCATTGTTCAGGATCTGTTACCAGTCACTGATAATCAGATCTTTTATGTGGGATTATATCCAGTATATGTGTTCCTATGATCACCATAAAGAATTGAGAAATAATACTCTTTTACTCTTGAGGACTACACATTAAAAAAATAAGACTTGAGTTTAGCATTTTCTTATAAGTATTTTAGAATAGATAATAAATATGTGACTGAAAGATGAAAAGAAGAGTATTCAAATGATCTAAGGTAATTTGGAGGAAATGACTAGGGGCGTTGTGATTACAGATTTTAGAGGTGAATTCCAAGTGTTAGAATCTTACTAATGCCGTTTGGTATAAACCATATGGACTTAAGAGAGAACGATTATTTCACATTGTCTTAAGTTAAGGGAAAATATCCATATGTTCTGTGTCTCAAGACTTCTTAGAAAAATAGAGTTTGCCTTCCCTAAATAATTTGCAGTAAAGCCTTTCTACAAAATGAAATTACAAAATATTAATTGTGATTATGTCTAAACCCAATGCCAAAACCAACAGGAATGACCAACAAAAGTTTCCCAGTTGGCTTCATCATTTTTGGCTTCTCTCAATGGCTTCTCTCCCGGCTAGAAATGAGTCTCTTCTGGATTGTCATCATCTTCTACACCATGATCATCTTAGGTAACTTGACCATTATCTCACTTTTTTGCCAAGATCCTTCCCTCCACATCCCCATGTACTTCTTTCTTAGCAATCTTTCCTTCTTGATGCTTTGCTTTACCATCACCACCATGCCTCAGATGCTGTCAAACTTGTGGGGGCCAGGCAAGACTATCACCTACACAGTCTGTGTTATTCAACTATGCGTGTTCCTTTGTCTGGGTGCTACAGAAGGAGTCTTGTTAGTGGTGATGGCCTTTGATTGCTACATAGCTGTCTGCCAGCCACTGCATTAAACCATCATCATGCACCCCCTTCTCTGTTGGGGAAGCTGTCATTCACTGCCTGGTTTTCTGGCCTGATGGAATCTCTGATCCAATCCCCCATCACATTGCAGCTGCCCTTCTGTGCCCACCACCGTGTAGATGACTTTCTGTGTGAGGTGCCTGCTGTCATATGCCTGACCTGTGGAGACACTTCCTTCAATGACTTGCAGATGACCATCTCTGCTGTCCTCTTCACCATTGTGACAGTGGGATTGATTCTAATGTCCTATGGCTACATAGCTCAAGCTTTTGGGAAAAATCAAGTCAGAGGAGGGAAGGCAGAAAGCCATTGCCACCTGCTCCTGCCACCTTCTTGTGGTCTTCATGTTTTATGCGACAATGGCAATGGTTTACACAGACCCTAAAAACAACTTTGCTTCAAAACATGGCAAGTTCTTCACCTTCTTCCACACCATTGTCACACCATTGTTGGTCCCTCTCATCTATACTCTAAGGAACAAAAATGTAAAAGATGCTCTACAAAGACTGTTGCAGAAGGAGATGAGCATATGAAAAAAAAATAGTTAATTTATCTTTTGAACATGAAAGGGACTTGAAAATCATGACATCAAACCACTTTCCTCTAAAGGGTCCAAGAATATTCGTTCTTTCAAATGCCACTACAAATGTGTGGGATTACCTGAAATATTTTCTAATTGAAAAGTTAGTTCATTTTCCTGTGATCTTACATAGCATCTTGTTGAAAATATGTACAAATATAACATCACCATTTTGGGCATGTAAAAAATGCTCAATATATATTTCATTACGGCAGATAGTTGCAGAGTTAGTTTTTGAATAACATATATTATTATTTCTCAAGTAATAAAACCTCCATAAACTAAATAGTCTAGAATTAGAAAACAAATAAATTTTAAAAATTATATTATTTGAGCTTTAAAATAAAAACTAGAGAGAACTATGGGTCATAGATTCGTTTATAGAAATCTGAAGGGTAAGTAATTTCCCCAGAGAGTCCCTAAGTGTTTTGTGTATGTGAAAATTTTTCATTTTTCTTTTGGCTCTAAGAATGAGAATTGGAGTACAAAAAAAAGAGGGTTTTCAGGTTTTAGTACTGTAATCTTCCTATATTTGGAATTCTCATAAGTTGAAGTCACTGCAGTGTAATTTTTCTGAATTAGTTAAACCGAAAAGAAGTGTGGGCACTCACACCTTGAGACAATTAGATCTCTAAATTTAATCCAAATTTAATTTCATCTCCAAAGGATTTAATAAATGCTCAATATTTAGGCAAATCTTTTTCTACCTATATAAAATAAAGGTCATATCATTTTAACATGTATAAAAATTCTAAGTACCTTATATATTTTCTATGTTATTTCCATTCTTATGAAATTTTAGAAATACGACTCTGAATATGAGACATAGGTATGAAGGATGCCTTGCAATTAAGGTCAATAAATTGAGCTGGAAATTTTAATTAAGATTTACTCAACCTCTTCTAAACACTAGTTCTGTGAGAAGCACCAAATTTACTTAGAAGAAGATGTTCATTCCCTGATTTATCAGAGTCTTCAAGGTGATTACCAGATGTCATGATGAAAATTTGATTATGACACAGGTCTGGGGTGGCATTGATGTTAAAATGTATGGAAACAAGATAGCTCAATGTAAGGAACTAGAAGTAATACCATTTATTTGAGACCCTTATAAAATGTGAAAGTTTGAATTAATCAGGATAAGTAAGAGAATATTGAGGTAATAACTGTAGATCATCGCTTAAATGCACAACATGGGTTTATTTCTTGCACATAAAACATTCAGTTCATGTGCTTGTGACTCTTTGAGGCAGGTGTCTTCTACATATAGATTTGGCATAACAAGCTTCTTTGAAATTTCAAATATCTCCATTTCCATATGTGCTTCCCTGACAGAGAAATACAGGATTGAAGAGCTGAGCCCAAATTAAAAACTAAGTGCTTCCTCCTGGAAGATAAGCACTCTACTTCCTATCATGTGTCATTGGTCAAAGCAAGTCAAATGGTCATTTCTAGCTTTAAGTGCGCAGAATTTTGCAATCTCCGTATGTCTCCAGTAGTGGAAAAGAAATGGATATTGGTGGATATTTATCTCATGGACATATGTGTTTTGGATTTAGGTGTAATGCCTCCAACATGGAAAATGATGAAAGAGGTTCTCAGATGAAGATGTCTCCTGTAGATAGGAGGGGGCAGGTCATGTTTTCTTTGTGAAGTTGAGGGAGTAGTTTGAGTTAATTTTTCCAAATAGCTATATATCAAAGGTGCTTTTGGAGTCATGTAAGAAAATTTGAGGGATGGAAAAATTGCAAGAAATACTGTTTGTTGGCCAGCTGGCTCTCCCATTCGAGGGACAAATGTGTGTTTTCCCTTTTCTGCTTCTCTTCTCATCCATTTACTGTTTTCACTCTACTTTTGTACTCCAAATATCCAGGAAATTATTTTCCACCTTTTTATTATTTATTTCATTCCTTTCCTTCTTTCATATATTTACTTCTCCAATAATTTTTCAGTTGCTGCCATACCTGTTTAGCTGTGGTAATTGATACTTTTCACCCACAGACTCATCCTTTGCCACATCCTGTCAGTCTTAATGACCACAAGAACTAAGGGTGATTGTTATCCATCATGTGGAGATTTTATTATTATTATTTTAGACATAGGTCTAAATTCTAAACTCGGTTCAACTATCACATAGAAAAGCAAGAAAAAAGAAACAGAAGAATGGAAATCAAAGAAACAGAAATCATTACCAAAGAAGAACCATAACTCTAACATATCAATAATTATTTTCAATATAAATGGTCAAAATATAACAATCCAAAGATAGAAATTGTCTAAGTGGATAAAATCATGCTGTTTATAAAAAAATTCACTTCAAAGTCAATGACAGGGTCAATTTGAAAGTAAAAGGATGGGAAAAGTCATATCATTCATTCATTAATTTTTTTTTAATTTATTTTTTATTATGGGTAAAAATCAAAATTCTCACAATACATACAAACATTTGTAAAATGATATATAAATATATATGCATATATGTGTATTTGCTTACAAAAATGTTATTTTATATATATATATATATACATATATTTTAAGAGGTGCTTAGATTACCTAAAATATTATACGGAACCCACTCGGATTCCCATGTTGCCCACCTCCCACACCTCCCACCACATCCAACACAAACATCTCCCATAGTGTGGCCCACCAACCTCAATGAACTTACACCTCCTGGAGCCTTGCCACCAACCATAGACCACAGTTCACACTGTAGACCACACTCTCTCCCACTCAGTTCTGAGTGGTGTGTGCTGATTTAAAATGGCCTACATCCGTTGCCACAACAGTACTCAGGACAACCTCCAACTCCCAAAGAAGCCCCTGTATTTCAACTGCTCATCCCCTCCCTACCCAAAAAACTGTCAAGTGGCCACTAGCTCCACCTCATTGTTATAATTTCTTGCATTGCAAGAATCACCATATGTGAGCAAGAGAATACCATCAAGTCCACTCTAGTCCATAGTTCTTCCCCCAATCCAGAGGCGACTGGGATGGTGATGTCCACTCCAACTCCAAGTGAGAGAGGGCTTATATCCCATGGATATGGTGGGTGGGATGATCCTGCCTGCAGATGCAGGCCCTCTCCATTCCCTGGGATGGCCATTTCCCATCGTTGTCTCCTCACCAGGTGACTTGGATGAGTCCATTGAGCTGTAGGGTAGGAGTTGCAGCTCCACCTAGATTTCATGCACACCTGGCACATAGGTAGGTGGGAGGCTCCAGTCTCTGGAAGTATACCTAAGAAACTCCAGCATCACATGTAGGTTTGAATAGAAGGGACTGGTGAACCATGTGCAGGGAGGACTTATTTGAGTCTAATTCTGTCACTCTCAGGAGCACAGATTACAAAATAGAACCCACTGATAAGGCATCATTCATTAATTTTTTAAAACACAAGATTGGGTAAATTAGTACCTGTTAATATAAACTTCAGAGAAAATAAAACTACTGGAGACAAAGAAGTAAACTATATTATGATGAAGGATCAATCCACTAGGAAAAAATAAGTATCCTAAATGTGTAATAGTTGATATTTATTTAATATTCTACCCAATAAACTCAGAACGCATTTTTTTCCAAACAGCCATGAACATTCACCAAGACAGACCATGTCGTTGGTCATAATACAATAGTCAACAAATGTAAAATAATTGAATTTATACAGGATATGTTCTATGGCAATAATTGACTCAAACATGAAATGAATTAATGGTATGACAACAGGAAAATCTAAATATGTGGAAACTAAAGAATATGCTTCCAAGTAATTTGAGGATCTAATAGGAAGTACCAAAAAATACTGTGAATTCTCAATCCAGGATTGAAAACGCAACCAAGCTATCATTTGAAAGTGAAAGTTACAATGCCTGAGCATTTATCACTCACTATAAAGAAAGAAAAAAAAAGTAAAAGAAAGAAAACTCCTAAATGATATACTTCAGGAGGAAGGAAATCGACCCCAGAAGAGTGGCATACAAGAAGCAATTATTATCAACAAAATTGGTATTGTGAGTAAAACTAGAAAAGCAATAACAATGAGAAAAAATACAAAAAAAATACAAATGAAAGAATAAGAATAAGGGCAAAAGAAAATTGTGTAAATTTCTGATTAGATATGGAAGCTTGGATGTGCATTGTTCCTTCTTCCCTTTGAATCTTCACTTAAATTATAGCGAAGAGTTTGCTTTGTTTTGTTTTTAAAGCACAAATACACAAGGACCAAAAAGTTGGGAGAAGAAACACAAACAATAATGTTTTGAAAGCTAAATAGTAGAAAGATAACTAGTATCTGATTTACTTGAACTAAAACAGCAGACAACTAAGATGTCAATTTGCGAAGTTCAGAATCAAGTTGAATGGTGCTGAAGAATATCTCCAAAAGCTTCAAATTGGAATTACCAGATATCGCAAAACAGGTGGAATTGAAAACAGATGGCTTGGCTAAAACTCTGGATAGATAGTTCTTAGTCCCCAGATCCTCTCACCAACCTCACACATGTAGGCAACTGCTTCTCCTATACCAGGCTAAACACTAGAAGATTACTTTAAGGAGATATTGAACCCAAGAGAACCACTGAACTTGGGATCATTAGGATAACAGTGGGGGTATAAGTCTATGTATTGAATTGTGAGGACCAACACCCCCCCACACCAGCTCTTTTACCTCCTTTGGCTCTCAGAATCCTGGCAGCCAAGGCAGATTCTTTTCTGAGGAAAGAGACCCTCCCAAAGGAAATATCTCAGGATACTTATAACTGTGGGTCCTAAAGTGAAAAACCTCTGACACCATGGTTCCGTTAAGGTTACCAGGTATAAGTCTTGCTCAGGACCAAAGTCCTTTCAATTAGGAGACAGTTAGGGACCACTAGCCTTTCAAATGAATTTTCTAAAATAAAAGGAAAAATCCAAATAAAAAAAAAACAGGAAAAAAATGGGGAGACATAGGGGAGCAAGTGTAAGCCACTGGTTGAGCTCCTGCTTCGCATGTATGTGGTCCCAGTTTCCTTTCCTGATACCTCCAGAAAACAGGGTGGGGAGGGAGACATAGAGTTTATAAGGAACAAGACAACTTCTTCAAAAAAGAACTGTAATTAATCTACTGAGAGAGTTAAGAATCTAAGAACTGATATAAAACTAGCAATGGATGGAATAAAAATATTTTTAAAAAACTTTAATATATGATCATTAGAATCATAAAGGAAAACAAAAATAAAGAGATGGGAATTAGGGAAGAAAACATAATGGAATTAGAGAGTCAGTATTGGGGACCTGATTGCCCAATATAAGAAATCAAGAAGAAAGGAATAGAAAAATTTGAGAAAGAAAAATATTAAAGAAAGGTTTTGAGGAAATATTCTTGAATTAAAAGACTTGGATTCAAGATTGAAAAGCCCTTCAACTCTCCAGTACAACTGATGAAAAGAACCCATATCAAGACATCATCAAGGAATTTTAATACAGCAGGCTTAAATGAAGAAGAAATTGAAAGCATATTGAAGTAGTTGCAATGTTAAGATGATATTTATCTAGAGGAAAATTATACATATGGCAAAGAAGCATAATTCAAACAAACGAACAAACAAACATACCTAAGACATGATGAATTCCAGGAAAAAATATTGCATCTTATAGAAAATGTAACTATAATGCTACTAATGACTTAGTTGGAATATTTACAACATCGTAGCAATATAAACATTGAGTGTAATTTTAACCAAACTTTGCATCTATAATATTATTGGGTTGATGGGATGAGATGTGTGTGTGCTGTGAGGAGGATGTGTTTGTAGGAGGAAGGGGAGTGGAAAGAACCTACATCCTTATTACCGGAAATAAAACTTGGGCCAGTTATTTATCCATGGACTCTAAGCTTGGAATATACCCCTGTTTATTCTGCTCTTTGATGTTGTGGCTAGGATTCAGTATAAAACAGGAAGCATGCACTCCTCAGAGGTCTAAGGGTCTCTTCTGAGATCTAAGGTTCTGGTTACTCCATCTGTTCTGTTTGATTCCCTGGGCACATGTATGGAAACAATCTGCTTCCTACAGTCATTACATGTGGTTTATCTCAACATCTGAAACTAACTCCATGTATTAACTTCCTCTGTTTGACAAAAATACTATATTATTTTATTATAATAATTGTTAAAGTAAAATAGAGGAGGCCATTAGATTGGAGTATCTAATCTTGGTCAATTTCTGACCAAAGACAAACTTAAGTAATGTGATTTTTGGCAGAGGCAGCCTTGGTACAAAGAGATAGAGCTTTAATACCAGCCAATCAGAAATAGACCCCTTAAGGAGAGGCATTCCTCCAAAGATAGCCCAGATCAGGCAATGTACCTTAGATAACAAATTAGAATTTTTTTCCTCACTTGCTTCTGCCTTTGTAATATATAAGCTCCCCCTTTCCACATCTTCAGCAAAATTCGGCATCATTTTTAGTTTGGTGCTTCCCGAATCATTTGTTGACCCAATAAACTAGAAACAAAAATTTAAAATTGCATCAGTTTTATCATTTCTATAATCTATTTTAATAATATATTAGATAATTATTTATAAATAATCATGCTACATTATAAACTATGTACAGACAAAGGCTATTTTTTTGCACTATTCTATATTCTAACACCTCATACAATATGGGATATTCAAGAAAATTATATTAAATGATTTTTATTGAATAATATAGAAAGTATGTTTTATCTTGTCTTGCTTGATAATCATGTGTGATTATGTGCTGTCTGCATTTAATGTTTAAATGTAATCTAATGATTGATGCTTTTCAACTAAATAAGACATCCCAAGTTAGTTATTACTGTTACTTTTTACTTTATTACCCCTTTATTTTGTGATTCTTGCTCTTTTGACCTTTGAGAGAATATACTACATGTTTCTAAACTAATTCTTTATGGACATGTACAGCGTCAAATGTGTATCTACAAAATTAAATTTACTATGCATTAGACTCATTTATAGTTTCTCTACACATGGTTCATCTGCCCCTTTTATTTGAACCTATAATTCGAACTATACTTGATAAATATATGTCCCAGAGACTTAAATCTTTGGTCCGTCCTTTTGCAAATTGAGCCCTGAATTTCAGCAGAGTTTCAACGCCAATAAATACATCGTCTCCTAAGTGTATCTTTACTCTGTGACTATCTTGGTGAGATTAAATATATCAACATGATTTTTTAAATATATATTTCCAGTTGTAGAAATGGAGATGAAGGACATAGGATAGAAATGAGGATACATGTGTAAACATTGTCCTTTAGAATTTTCTGTAAACCTCGTATAACTGCACTCAGTGTAAAAATACAAAAACAAAAACAAAAAAAACACAGGCACAGAAATCAAGTGTTTTGAATATTTTAATAAAACACATATCCATTAGCTAGAGTGATCAGATATTACAAAGTGCTTTTTCAGTCTTCAAAAGAGTTTCTATTCTCGTTTGAAAACAAACATCACACTAAATCTTGATATCTCAGAAAATTGGTTTTAAAACCACTGGTTTTGCAACATTTGTAAAGATATGTCTTTTCCCTTAGATTTCTATGACTTACCAGAAGAGTTAGATTAGACTCACGAGGTCACCTCTTATCCCTTGCTTCTGCTGAATATTTTCAGATATCAATTAATATTAATATTCTGCTCCTTCTATCTTCCTTCTCCTCAGTTTTCTGAACAAGGATTCCTCTGTGTAATCAAAGAGAGTTGCTCTAACTCCTGCCACCATATTTAGATTCAAGTGAGCTGGAATTAGAAAATAGCAAATGAGAATGACACATGGCAACATGTTTTGAAATGGGTTCCTTTTTTTTTTTTTTGTAATTAGGGTATTCAGATTACCAGAAAATATTAGGTGATTTATTAATAAGGAAGAGGGAGATGATTGTTACTGGGAACACCTAGTGGTATCTTCCCAATTTCAGCTGGTGGGTTATTTTACCCCTGCCATGTGATTTGTATCTTTCTTCATCCAATGAAACCAGATATGACATTCATTGTTTTACTTTGACAGACCCACATGGACACACCAATTTGCAATACACACACCCACTTGTTCAAGGTCTTTGATTACATAAGAATATTTACTGAATTATCAAACATAGATTGAAATAAATGCTTATTATCTATAAATTTCAACAATTAATATAAATTACATAGTGAAAAGTCCAAAAATGTTGATCACACATAGAGAAATTTATACAAAGCAAACACAATCATTTAGTAATGACTGGAGCCAAGAAAGTGATTATTACCAACACACTGAAATGCCCAACATATCTCACTCAAAAAAGTCAAAAGATTCTGACTTTTGTCATAGCTATCAATGTGGCATGATTCAATTCACCATATCAGTTTGTATATTTCTGACCTTCATGTGCATGATCATAGCTCACTGAGCCACAGGGTTTGCAAGTACACTTCACAGTCATCTTGCATTTTGACTTCCTTCCACAGCTCTTCTGGTGGGTGCCTGTGGCTGACAACTGTCTCTTTGCATTTTTTTTAACAAGTCTGGTTATCAGCAGAGTCAAGTGAGGCTTTGTTCATAGCCATTCTTGCTCTCCATATGGTGGGGACTCCGGAGACTTGGTCTAGGGATAGACAACAATGAATCTGTATTTTGTTTTGTGTTAATTGGTTAATCTTTGTCTTTTTATATTTGCCTTGAAGGATCTTTCAACTACTTTTATTGGTAATGTCATCATTTCCCAACAGATTATGAACCTGCTTTTACTTAGATTCTTCTATGGGTCTCCACTTTGGGGTTCAGAATAACTGTCTCCATCAATAAGACTTGTTTTTTGGACTAATGATAGAATCCCTTGTTTTGTTCTTGAGTGTGTATGTGCATGTATATGCACTAATATGCATTCCTCTCACTTAAAAAAAAAAAACAGAATACTCCCAAAATGCCAGTCAAACACTAAAGGGCATGACTGCACCATTTGATTTCTACAGTTTTCAACATTAAAAATTAAGCTACAATATTTAGGGGCAGATGTTTACCTGGCAATGCAATGAATCATTAAATTTATTTGTCAAAATTGCTAATCAGAGTTCAAATTTGTCAAATTTTGACTGAGTAACTTACAGACTAAAGGAGACTGAAGAAAAATAAATAATGCAATGGGGTATTCTGGATGGGATTCTGGAACAGAAAAAGGACATTAGTAGTAAAATGTGAAATGTTCATTTCCTGGTTCTGATGACTGTATTATGAATATGTAAAATGCTACTATTAGAGAAATATGGTTGAGGGAGACATGGAAACTGCACTAACTTTGCAAATTTTCTATAACTCTAAAATTAGTTCAAAATGAGGGATACAATTCAGAGTAAGAGTTTTGTTGGGGAGTGTGTAGTTATCAAGAAGAGGCACAGAAGGTCTCTGTAGGTTTGGCAGTTTTTATATCTTGCTCTGGGTGGCTATTATACTAGTGGTTTCATAAGTATATCCTTTTTGATGATCATTTAAACTCTATGTTTTTTGGTTCAATACTTCTAGGCATGATATTTTCTTCTAATATAAAAAAAAGTTTAAAAGCCATATATGATTATACCTCTCTAAAGCTGTGCTATTGCCTCTGCCCTTAATTTATTAGTCAATTGATTCCTAACATCCTGTTAACTAGTCTTTGGCCACAAGGAACTCCATATAGTCACTTTAAATGGGATGTCCTTGCAAACCTGTACTGGAAGGCCAGGTTTCAGTTGATCTCTAACAAGTGACACTTGTTCTGACCCCTTTCTCACAAATCCAGGGTCTGTGAGCCCATGAATGACAGGAAATTATCCTTATCTTGTATCAATAGCATCTCTGCTATTATATAGTGGATGTATATTATATATACATCTCTCCTTAAATATATAGTGGTAAGATTGAGATTGAGTTGATAGTATTTGCTGTTATCATTATTCTTGTCGTGGTTGCCATATAAAACCATAGTTAACCTGTTAATTACTCATCGTTAGCTAGGCACCATGCTAAATACCTTTCATGAGTTATCTGAGAAATAGGCTTCCATCAAATTTATAAATTAAATCCCAGAGAAATCCCAACTTTTTCCTAAAATTCAAAATATTTGCCTACTTCATTAACTTTCTGGCTTTCAAAGATGACTATTCAAGCCTCTCTTGTCTTCTCAATCTTTATACAACCCCTTTATCATGTTCACTTTCAGATGCTCTTTTTGCTTTTATTTATTTATTTTTTTATTTTTTTACTCATTAAATATTCAGTTTTATTTACAAAGACAAAACTTACCATTGTAAGTGTCACAGAATTCAAATCTTGGATCCTCAATGATTCAAGTGTTTTATCCCACACCATAAGGTCTGGGTCAGTTTTAAAATAAAATTGCTCTGGTAAATTCCTCAAGTCCTTCCTCATCACCACGTATCTGCCAGGTCACACGGTGGGATAGCTGGCTGCTGTGTCAATTCCTCACTGTTTGTTCTTGTCTCTGGCCATCTTGATGTAGCCCTTCATGCCCCACTTTTCACCCCAGCACTTATTGACAAGCCACTATTTATTGTAATCTGAGTCTGTGCCTTCAAAGTCATAGCCAACCACCAGGACTCTGTGATCCAGGTCTTCGCTGCTGCAGTCTGGCTCATGGTAAATGCCTGACATGTAGAACTGGAAGGACTCATGACCTACATCAATAGTGACAGAGATGAGACCAACAGTTGCCACTGCCTTCATGAGTGCTCTCTCCCCCTTAGGGATGTCCACAAAGCAGTGTCATTGGCCGCAAAATACTCAGGCTTGCAGTGACAGAGCATGTCCCTTCCAATGTATGGATAGGATTCTTCTGAATCAAGGCCTCTTTTGTCCTGGTCATACTGGAAAGCATTGTCCATACCAATGAAGAATTCAGGCAATCACTTTCAAAACCAGCTGAAGAGGAAGGGGAAAATGTTCTTTGACTTTCCCTCTCAAGTTCTCAAGTCTGTGGATTTATTTGCACTGAGAGAATAGGAGCAGTCAGAACAGAACCTACAAGTGTTGTATATGCTGTGCCTTAGCTCATATTATCTCCTGCTGTGGTGGATGAACAGACTATGCTTTAATCACTTCTATTCACTCTCTATCCCTCTGAAAACTTCTCATTTTCTCATCCATCAACAATATTCTCTTTGTATTGATTATTCCCTTGAACATATTAACATCTGAAATATCTAAAAAAAAAACAACATAATGATAAACCTATCATAACTATTAAAATTTTTGCATTCTGCCTCAGCATCTAACTTTGGTTAAGTTACCCATTGTTCTCAACACTGACCTTACACCTAGTTAATGAATAGCTTTCCAGCACTGGGGCCTAAACTTCCTCAGAACCCAAACTCATTTCTGTAGTTGCTACCCAAACGAACCCCACACCTCACACAAACCCACAGCTGATTTCAAATGATACGTTAACCATATATATCACTCTCACATCCATAGTCCCTTTTCCTTTCTCACATCTTTGCTTTAGACTAATCAATCATTACTCCCCTGGGAAATCTGATAATCCCCAGCCCTGGACCACAATAAAGACAAAAGTCCATGGGCTGTTCTTGGTCTGCTTGTGTGCTCCCCACTTGCTGGTTGAGTCACCAGAGTCGATAGCATCTGTGTCACCTCCTCATGTCACTCTTCTATCTCTGGGCCTTGTGAGTAACAAACTATCTGTCTCATGTATTATGGCCTCAGACTCCCAATGTATCTCACCTGACCTCCAACCAGACCCAAATTTATAATCAGACTTAACCAATTTGGAACAAAACCCCAGTAACATATTCCCTTCCAGCTATTGTCTCATTCTTCTGCTCCCCTCTAAAAAAAAGCACTCTGAAACTTCATTTATAGCTTAATCACCTTGCCCACTCCCTCTCACTACATTGTCTCTGTTAAATGCTATCCAAGAAAACTCAGTTAAAATTGCTCTTATTAACATAAAAAAATGTTCAGAATGTTGTCAAATTCAAGGATGTAAATGCAGTTTTCATTTTAATCCAACTATAAACTGTAATCATCCCAATTGATTTTACTCTTCTTATTTTTTTTAGTGGTATAGCTTTTTGTTTATTATTTTTAAAAAAAAAACTTAGATTACATAAAAGTTACACCAAAAATATAAGAGATCCCCCCAATAAAGATTCCAGCAGCATTTTTGCAGAAATTAAAAGCCAAGAACCAATTTTATTTGGAAGGTTAAGGAACTCCTGAATAGCCACAAATATCTTAAAAATGAATAAAGATGGAGGACTCACACTTCCTGACTTTAAAGTATATTACTTAGCTTCAGTGGTAAAAAAAAAAAACAAACAAAAAAAAACAGCATGGTATTGACATAAGGACAGAGAGATTGACCAATGGAACCAAGTTGAGAACTCAGAAATTGACCCTCACATCTATAGTCAAGTGAAATTTGAAAAGGCTTTTAAGTCTACCAAGCTGGGCCAGAACAGTGTGTTCAACAAATGGTGCTGGGAGGAGTGGATAGCCATATCAACAAGAAAGAAAGAAGGCCCATCTCTCATACCTTAGCCAAAAATTAACTCAAAATGGAACAAGGATCTAAATATAAAATCAATAACCATAAAACTCTTTGAAGAAAATGTAGGAAAACATCTTCAATATTTTGTAGTAAATGATAGTTTCTTAAATCTAACACCAAAGCATGAGCAACAAAAGAAAAAACAGAATAATGGGAGCTCCTCAAAATTCAACACTTTTACACCTCAAAGGACTTTCTCCAAAGGGTAAAAAGGCAGCCCACTGAATAGGAGAAAATATTTGGCAATCACATATCTGATAAGAGTTTATTATCCATGTTATATAAGCAGATCATACAACTAAACAATAAAATGGCAAACTATTCAATTAAAAACTGGGCACAATACTTGAAAAGACAACTCTCCAAAGAAGAAATATAAATGGCACAGTAACACATGAAAAAATGTTCAACATCACTAGTTATTGGGAAGATGCAAACCAAAACTGCAATGAGATAGCATTTCATACTTATTAAACTGGACACTATTAAATAGTCAGAAAACTAAATGTTAGGGAGGATGTGGGGAGATAGGAATGCTTATTCACTGTTGGTGGAAATGGAGACTGGTACAGCCACTGTGGAGGACTATTTGGCAGTCCCCAAGGAAGTAGAATATAGACTCACAATGGGAACCTACAATACCATTGTTAGGTATATATCCAAAAGAACTGAGAGCAGTGACACAAATAGACATCTGCACACCAATTTTCATAGCAGCATTATTCATGATAGCCAAAAGTTGGAAACAATCCAGGTGTTCATCAACTGATGAACAAATTCTAGAGTATACCCACAATGGAATATTATAAACAGTAAGAAGAAATGAAGTTGTGAAACATATCACAACATGGATCAACCTGGAATGATGAAAGTCAGACACAAAAGGACAAATACTGTATGATTGCCTTATTATGAGCTAAATATATTATGTGAAATATGAATATGGGTAAAATTGCATACAAATGGCCATTTTTCTTTGAAGCTGAAAAATGTAGATTAATAATGCAAAATGTTAATATCACACTTAAAATATATATATACTAAGTGAAGGAGACCAAAAGCAGAGTACTACATATTTTAAGATTCCATTTCTATAAAATGTAAATATGAATTAACTTATAAAAGTAAAATTAGATTAGTGGTTATGTAGGAGTGGGGAAGGAATGCTAATAAGTATAAAGTCTTTCTTTTTGCAGTAATGAAATTGTTCTAAAATGTCTGAGATGATGAATGTACAATATTGTGATTATACATAAAGCCATTGATTTTACACTTTGGATAGATCATACAGTATGTGACTATATCTCAATAAAACTGCTTAATAATCCAATAAATAATTGTGCATGAATAGCAAGAAATTGCAGCTCTGTACAGCAAGGAAAACAGAGAGAGAGTGAGAGGTGAAGAATTTTCTTATTTGTTATTGTTTTTTTTTTTTTAGTTTACTATTACTGAAATAATGAAAATGCTCAAATAATGACTGAATTCATGAACACACAACTATGTGATTATACCAAATACTATTAATTGTATGCTTTGGATGAAATGTATGTTTTATTAAGATGTATCATTAAAATTGATTGTTTATAAAATTATATGTAAAAACAAAATTTTAATTTCTTTATTTCATTTAAAATGAATATAGTTTTCACCAGAGAAATCTGATCTTCCTATAGTTCAAATCATTTGTGTTATGTTCCCACTTAATATGGTTACTTTACCATTAAACTAGTTGATTCATTTTATATATATATATATATGTATGTATGTATGTATATATAATATACCACACCCCTCCACTTCCCCTACTTTCCCCCATTAACAACATCTTTCCTTAGTGTGGTAAATTAGTTATAATTGATGAAAACATATTGAACCATTGCTATTAACCTATACTTTGCATTACAATTAACACTTTGCACCACACAATTTTATGGTTTTTGACAAAATATATAATGTCCTATATCTGTAATTGCAATGTCATCCAGTATAATTTCAATCTCCCAAAAATATCTCATGTTAAGCCTATTCTTCCCTCTGCCTTCCCTCAGAAGCTCTAGTGACCACTGCCTGTAAAACAATAATACAAGTTCATCCATTGTTAGAATGATAATGTCTACTTTAGTCCTTAATTGCATTCCCCACTTATGTTTGTTCACTCCTCAATCTTGAGGATTGTGGGAGGTTATGCCCACTCTGTTTCTGGTTGAGAGTGGACCTAGATCCCATGGGGCAGATGGATGGAACTGACTTGTTTGCAGTGGTAGATATTCTCTGTTTTAGGGAGATGGGAATTTTCTATCATCAGCTTTTGTTTATTTTCCCTGTGCAAGTCCAATGTAATGGAGAGAATGTGCTGCAACTCTGCTGAGATTGAGGCCTCAACCTGCATATGAACAGACTGAAGATTTAAGCCTCTAGGACATATATTTAATGAGTATAGTACTAATTATAGGTTCAAATAAAAGAGGCAGAAGAACCATGTGTAGGGAAATTATAAATGAGTCTAACTTTGTTACGTTGAGGAGCATATATTCCAAAGTAAGTTCCACTGACAGGTTGCCAAATCCCTGATATTGTCTTCCCTGCTTTTAGTGTCTAGATGTCTCCAGATCCCTCAGGATCCCTGCTATTTTAAGTACTGTTTTCTGTGGCAGTTAATGGTATCCTGCTGAGATATGCATAAGTGTAACCTCTGAAATAGGCTCCCAACTCACTTTGAAATCACTTAGCCATAAAAATTCATTTTTATTTAATATTTTCCCCTGTTGGTCAGGATCTTTTTCCAAATGCATCACTAGTTGGTGCTTGGTAATAATCCATTGGTGCCACGGAGGTTCATCCCTGAGAGTCATGTCCCATTCTGGGGGAAGGCAGTGAGTTTATATGCTGAGTTTGGCTCAAAGAGAGGCCACAATTGAGCATCTAGGAGGCTTTAAGAAGGTAACTGTTAGGCAATATATAATACTAGGCTAAGTTTCATTTTCACAATGACAAGGTTCATAAGTACAATCATTATCAAGGGCCTGGCATAATGGTCTGTGCTACTTCACTAGGCACTGCGCATGTACTTGGGGGATTTGTGCCACTCTATTAGAAAATGAAACAGCAATTCACAAGATGGGAATTCAATACTCTTATGGTTATTGTGTGTGTCTCCACCCACCCAGATAATGCCCCATGACCATTAGAACTTATTCATTTGGCATAAGATGCAGGCCCCAAGTGTACCCCTCCCCATACATCCCCCATCTCTGGCACCCCACACGAGTTATCCTTCCCTGTGACAGTAGTGAAAATGTTCTTATTTAAACATATCCTTCATTTTTGTTTGAGTTTTCACTTATTCATATCTCATAAGTTCCAAAATGGTATCTCATGTGTTTCCCAACTCATCCCATCTGCCTCAAGGCTCAGACTCAAACCAATATCTTACCTAAGTTACCTAACTCATTCTGTATTTAAGTATTCTTACTATTCTAAAGAATTCCAGTTGACTTATTGATATATCACTTCCCCATAAAATGGACATCTCAAATTTATGTTGTCAGTTTCTGAATTTTTTATTCTTCTCATTCAAACCTGCCACTCTAGCAAGTGTTCTAAATCTCATGAATTAGAATTACATTATTTTCTTGTCACTTGTGCCCAATCCACTGAATTAAACTTCATTCTATCTTCTCTGACAATATACAGCCAATTAAGAAATAAACCCTCTGCTATCAAGAATATCCCTCTACTACTCAAACTACTCAAAGCCATTTTCATTTTTCATCTTTTATGCCTCTGATATTGTTTTCCTGTGTTCACCCTTGCTGTGTACTATATTCTCCAAACTATAGGCATATTAATCATTTTAAAAGTAATCTTTATTTAAAAATTTAAATTTCATCATGTCAAATCTCTATTGAAAACTCTCCAGGTGCTTCTTGTTTCACTCAGAACAAAACCTATAATTCTCCTAAGTGCTTTAGTGGGATCACACAGAACTGGAAAATGTGAATTTCTTTCCTATGTTGGATTATTGCTTCATATAGCTTCCTACACTGCTGTTACAGTAACAAAGAAGTTGGCACTGTGGTTCTCTCTCTTGCTAAATATTAGAAAACCCATATTTTTCAATAGATGTGCAATACTCAGTCACGCATATATTCATGGTCAAGTTAGTTAAAACCACCCACTATTTATTGTTTCTTGGTATGTGAAAGTACTGATCACAGCAGGTGAAAAGACATTCATAGAGGTTACAGTCTGTTTAGTGCAATTACAATAATAAGATACCACATTAAAATTGTAAGATTTCTTCTTCTTGTCATTTGTGGTCTAGTATTACTGTAACATTGCTACAAAATTGATCACAGATTTTTGGCACCAAATGCTTGGTAGCTTTGAAGGTTCTTTGTTTGTTTGTTTTAGAGTAAAAGGGGTTACTGTGAACTCTAATACCTGCCCCCCACAACCAAAAGGAAAGAACCAAGAATAGATGAATTACTGTAGTTTACTTGTTAATAAATAAATTTTGATAGACAAAAATGACTGCACAGCTCATGAAATACCCTTCCCCAATGCACTCTCTGGAACAAGAATCCATACAGAATGAAAATTCTTGTTTGCCAAAAATTGATGTCCTTTAATAGCTGACCAACTATTCCATAATGAAGCAGGACAAATGTGTGAAGTTCCTTGGGAAAATATTCCTGGTGGGAAACCTCTCCATCACTTGGATGGTAAACCTCTAACAGCACTTGTTGCTACTTTCTGAGTAGATGAGCATCATGTGAATAATTTTTTAAATGCTCCCATGACATATTTGCTTCTGAGACTGTAGGTCAGAGGATTCAGCATGGGTGTGACGATGGTATAGAATGCTGACACTACCTTGTCCTGCTCAGGGGTTTAGAATGACTGGGGAAGAACATAAGTATAGAAAGCAGGTCCATAAAAAAAATACTGACTACAGTCAAGTGAGAGGAACATGTAGTAAAGGCCTTTTTCTGACCTTCAGCAGAGCACATGTGGTGGACAGTTAACAAGATGAGAGAGTAGGAGGTTGAGATTATAGATATGGGTATGAGCAACATGAGTACACAGCAGATGTACATCAGGGTTTCATACAAAGATGTGTCTGCATAGGTCAATTTGAGAACTACAGTGATTTCACAGAAAAAAAAATAGTTGATATTGTGGGAGCCACAGTAGGGGACATTCATGGTGATGGGAGTGAGCAGAAATCCATCAAGGGAGCTGCCAAACCAGGCATCAGCAGCCAACAGAAAACATAATTTGTGGTTCATCAGGACTGGATACCGAAGAGGGTTACAGACAGTCATATAAAAGTCGTAGGCCATTAGGCCCAGAAGAAAGAACTCTGAGGCAATCATGGTCAAGTAGAGGAAGATCTGGATGCCACAGGCCACAAAGGAAATGGTCTTTTCTTCAGATACCATGTCAACCACCAGCTTTGGGACAGTGGTACAAATGAAAAGGGAATCCATGATGGACAATTGGCTGAGCAAGAAGTACATGGGAGTGTGGAGGCGGGAGTCTACCTGAATCAAAATTATCATGACCAAATTTGCAGTTATAGCCACCAAGAAAATTACGAGGATAACTGTGAAGACAATGCCTATAGCCCTGCTGTTCTGCAGAAGCCCCAGCGAGATAAAACCTGAGGGTGAAGTTCTGTTTTTCATGCCATTGCCTATGATAGATCCAGGGATGCAGGAAACCACAGAGATGAAAATGGGAAGTATGAGTTAGCATATTCAATAAGGGTGGTGTGGAGACACCACCACAGAATGTATGAGTCAGAATGAAATTTTCCCAGAAAGAACCCTGGAGAAAAACAAACAAGCTAAAACTACTCACTCATCCTCAATAGAGCTCTTATGATTAAATTCTGTAAACAAATACCTATTATGACAGTCCCTTCTTTGATTACATTACTCCACATTGCCACTCTGGGTTTGGGGAAGAGGGTGACATGGTAAAAGTAAAACAATGGCAACTTGAAATCTTCTCACCAATGAACATGTAGGGGCAAATATTTAATCAAGCAAGATTCCTGAAAATTTTTTCCTATACTTTGACGCCAAAGTTAGCCACAGGATTAAGAAATTGCAGGACAGATATATAAGTTGCAAATTTATATAAGAATATTTCAACAATAGGACAAGACTTAGAAAATAATTTATATCCTTAACTCATACCAGATAAATCAAAAAAAAAATTAAACATAAGAGAAAATTCCATAGAAATAATAAAGCACTTTCAAATGTAGACCTTAGTTTATTGAGCATCTAACATTTATCACTGTGAAAACCAGAGTTCAATCAAGGGTATAGCCCAGATTTGCAATGCAATTTTCTTATTTGTGGCATTCCTAGAAATACTGCCAGGTGCCATAAGTCTTGTTATCTAAGGTTGTCAGATTTTGCAAATAAATGCTGGATGCTAGTTAAATTTGACTTTTAGAAAAAATGATTTTTTTGTATAAGTAGGTTCCATGCAATAATTATTATCTACTTCCACTAAAGAATTGGGTGATTTCCTGAAATTTAAATTTATCTTTTATCATGAATAGTAATGACAGTGAAAAATGACCAATAGAGTCAACACAATATAATCAATAAATTCCAGTAGCTAACGTTTAATTGATAAAATAACTAACAACATTAAACTTAAATTGCCTCACTCCAGATTTCCCTCTGAATGATATATTCCAATTACTCTATGTGATGCTGGAGTTTCTTAGGTATACTTCCAGAGACTGGAGCCTCCCATCGACCTATGTGCCAGGTGTGCATGAAATCTAGGTGGAGCTGCAACTCCTACCCTACAGCTCAATGGACTCATCCAAGCCACCTGGTGAGGAGACAACTATGGGAAATGGCCATCCCAGGGAATGGAGACGGCCTGCATCTGCAGGCAGGATCATCCCACCCACCATATCCATGGGATATAAGCCCTCTCTCACTTGGAGTTGGAGTGGACATCACCAACCCAGTCACCTCTGGATTGGGGAAAGAACTATGGACTAGAGTGGACTTGATGGTATTCTCTTGCTCACATATGGTGATTCTTGCAATGCAAGAAATTATAACAATGAGGTGGAGTCAGTGGCCACTTGACAGTTTTTGGGTAGGGAGGGGATGAGCAGTTGAAATACAGGGGCTTCTTTGGGAGTTGGAGGTTGTCCTGAGTACTGTTGTGGCAATGGATGTAGGCCATTTTAAATCAGCACACACCACTCAGAACTGAGTGGGAGAGAGTGTGGTCTACAGTGTAAACTGTGGTCTATGGTTGGTGGCAAGGCTCCAGGATGTGTAAGTTCATTGAGGTTGGTGGGCCACACTGTGGGAGATGTTTGTGTGGGATGTGGTGGGAGGTGTGGGAGGTGGGCAACATGGGAATCCCAGTGGGTTCTGTGTTATATTTTAGGTAATCTAAGCACCTCTTAAAATATTTGTATATATATATATAAAAATAACATTTTTGTAAGCAAATACACATATATGCATATATATTTATATATCATTTTGCAAATGTTTGTATGTATTGTGAGAATTTTGATTTTTACCCATAATAAAAAAAATATAAAAAAAGAATATATAGATAAATGATTGATTAATACATCCATGAAAAATTAAAATAAAAATGGCTTTAAGTCTAAAAAAAAAAAAAAAAAAATAGATCAAATCATTTATCCAGTATATCAGGCTTCTCAAAGATGCCCATTGGATAAAACTTTAATGTCTAGCAACAATATGTTTAGGTTATTTATCTGGCCTCATGGTCTATCCACTTAAGTTCCATTCAATTCCCCAAAGACAATTGAGACTGTTTTCTAAAAGTAATTTCATCCTTATTTTAAACTTCATTCTTATAAAAATGTCATGTTATTGTAGTCTTCCTAAACTTGTTAATAAAACTAATCCATACCAAAGGCAATCTTCCCTTTATCATATCAACTTTATTCAGACAATTTACACAAAAAGTGTAATATTGTTTCAATTACATATGTCTATATTACTCACCACCTCCATGACTAGTATTACTAGGTTTAAGCCATCGTTTTATTTCTCTTGGATTATTCCAGTAACTTCCCCACTATCTCCCAGCTATTTGTTATACAATCCTTTAGTCTAGTTTGAACATTCAAAGTGGGCTTCAGAGTCTTAGGTCAGAGGATGGCAATCTCTGCACAAATTCCTGCAATGATGGCTTCATATCTTACTGTTAGTCCCATTTTGTTTTAGTCTTTTAACCTATGAAATTACCCCTGCCCACTCCCCCCACCCACTTTCCCCTGTGCTGTAGCTCCAACAGCCTCCTTGCTCATTTTCTGATCCGTTCCTTCTGCTGTTCCCTCTGTTTAGGGTCCCCTCCCCACATTTGTTTATGGTTGTCCTTTCTGTCCTTCAGGGGTTTGCTGAAACGTCATCTTCTCATAGGGGCCTACTCTGTCCATTTCATTCAAAATAACAACCTCAGTACATTTGACAATGTTTTAGATTATAGATTTGTTCAAATTTCTGAAAATTATCTAACATATATATGGATGTACATGTATATATGTGTTTGTAATCTGCCAATAACAAGTTACCTTCGGTGAGCAAAGATTTATCTACAGAATTTAATATGTGTTCCCACCATCTAAAAGAATGCTTGACACATAGTAAATAGTTCTTGAATAACTCAAAGGAAGAGTTACAAAGCAATAAACAATACAGGTCACAAATATTCAAATAGTTTAATTTTTATACTTTTAAGTTGATACACTCCTAATAGAATTCCTTTAAAATAATTTCAGTCATTTTCTATAAAATATGCAAAAAAAGGACATGAATTTCTGCAAAGGCCAGGCCTTTGCATTTATCTTATATCCAAATAAATGTGTAATGAAATAGTGTCCACTTAAATTTAGCAATAAGAAACTTAATTCTAGGAAGTAGAAATAAATCAAATATTCTAATATCAAACAGCAATATAGTTTGTACATTTGATCAGAGAGGCTTTATATCCAAAAATTTAAGAGAATTACTACTAATTGAAAATTAAATATATAATAATATCTTGGATAGATTAAGAAATCAGCATAATTTTTAGGACACAAAGGTTTCATTACTTACTTTTTCTTATGAATATGCATTTGTTATGATAGTTCTTCATTCAGTTCTTTTTAAAAAGATAAATGTTGCTTAAACTATTATTATCTATCCAGAAATTTTACTGTAAATTTTGATTAATGTTTATATTTACAGACAAAAACAAAGAAAAGCATTTGCTTAGCACTAAGTATTCCTATTATCAGAAATATTGTCTTTTATAGGGTATTATTTTGTGATTTTATTAAGTTTAGTAATTTTGTGAAAGGCTTACCTTAGTGTTAAATGAAAACCATTGTGTTAGGCAGAACAATGGTTCCTCAAAAGTGTCCATGTCCTATACCCTGGAAACAATGAATATAATACCTTATATGGGCAAAAGGCATTGACAGATTTGGTGGTGATAATAAAACATGAAATGAGGAGGTTTTTACAGATTATCTAGATAACCCCAATGTTTTCACAATGGTCCTTTTTTAGTTATAGAGAGAGGCAGGGGAGCCAGAAAAGGAGATGTGAAGATGAAGCAGATGTGGAAATGATGGGATTGCTGGTATGGGGCCATGAACCTTGCAATATGAACAGCTTCTAGAAATTGCAATAAGGAATACATTATACCCAAAAACTTCCACAAAGGAATGCAGTCTTGAGGATATCTTGATTTTTATCCAGTAAGACCCATTTTGGACTTCTGACCTTTAGAACAGTAATATAACAAATTTGTTTTGTTTTAAGCCACTAAAATATATGTAACTGATTAGGCAGCAATAAGAAACCAATAAATAGTGTTAGTTTTTAAAAACAATTGAGAAAAGTTGGTAATATAAATAACACAGTACTCATGCAGCACTTACTGGGTGCCAGGGTACCTTCTATGTGCTCCAATATTTTGGCATAGTCACTCTTCAAAACATCTCTATCACCATTTATAGTAGGAGATATTGAGGCAGAGAGAGGTGGAGTAGGGAGAGTTCAGACTAGGTTCGAGGAATCTTTGTTTTCCATGCTATCAGCCACAGTGTTCACCTGCCCTCTGAAGAAATGATGTCTCTTTAAGCATCAATTTACGTTTGAATAAGCTGAGACAAGGCAAAGGAATACAAGGTATGTGGCCATGATCACGATCTAGAAAAATTTGCATATATTATTAATGTTGTTGAAAAATTAATAAAGTAACAAAATATAGTTAATTATTTCCATAAACCCCAAATGCTTCCTAACATTTGGGCATTCCCCAGTCATCACATGCCAGCTGGAGCCTAGCTTCATGTTGAGGTCCAAGAGGAAAAAAATCCCTCAGTAGATTTACCCTGAAAAAGTCTCTAAGAATACATATACCACATCAGCTGAGGAATCAACAAAGCCAGATTCACAAATCTCATTGTTGAAAGTGCCACATCCACTTCCAATAGCAACTATTTGTTATCCTAAACAGGCTTAAGAATGTCCCAACCAATGTTCAGCCTCAATCCCTCACCCAGCATCACCATTACATAACCAGCTCAGTAGAGGTGATACCCACATTCTTTTTGGGGATCTGATATTTGAAATAAATACTCTTTCATGTGTGGGAGAATTCATTTAAGAACAAATAGCCCTTAAGGACACAAGTATTATTTACAATTAAGTGAAGATTTGATAATAATGATGTTTACAAAAAACTGCCCAGAGATATGAACCCAATTAACATCCCCTTGGAATATAATGAAATGTTTGTAGACCAATCCTATCAATCATATACCAAACTAAAACTTGAAGAGTTAAATTATCATTATGTTTTTGTTAACATAATTGCCTTTCTTTATTATAGTGTCCTAGATAGAGATTCTCCTAAATAGCGTAAGGAGTCAATTTTTTAAAACAGTATTTTAAAACATGCCGATAAAATGTTACCTCTGTAATTAGACTTTATTATTCTTATGTTTGTTTAATTTGTCATTCAAACACAGTATATCACTCTTAATATATGTCTTCCTACAGACAGTTGTGCTCAGAGCATTTACAGCTGAATACCCTCACTTTTAACCTAAGGCATCGTTTAATTGAGACCAGATATAATTACAGCATAATTACTCCCCCATTTGAATTTGACCTGATTCCATAGGGTTAGTAAAAGTAATTGGGAAATCATAAGTATACTAGGTATCCTTTTTCCCACTAGATGTTCTCCTTTAGAACTTCCTGGATGAATCCATAAAAATAACTCCATCTACATCTTCCACTCCAAACTAGGTGGCACATTCAACAAATTTTTGTACTGTGATGTGAAGAAATGTGAAGGCATTGGTCTGATTGCATTCAGCTGGTAACATTGTATGGACAAAAGCAGAAAGTTAAAACTTAAGTTTAACTTGATCATTTTCTCTTCCCTGTAGTACAAAAATAATAAAGCCTCCTCAACAGGCTTCATCTTGGAGAGAATTAGCCGCTTTCTTCTGCAAAAGCCACATACTTTAGAAACAGGTTGTGGCCAGTCTTATTCAGCTTGAACCTCTAGTTGATACCTGGGTTGAACCCACATTTTAGTATTTAGGGATGCTTCTCAAAAATTAATGGTGATAATGGAAATGGGTATCACTTTTATTTCAGAGAGAACCAAGACAATATCAAGAGCTTTAAAATGTATGTGCAAACTTCCATTCCTAGAAAAATATGGTGTGGAAATAATCAGATGAATGGATAATTTTATCTGTAAAACTTATTAATTATTTGGAATGGTTAGAAACCTGAGGTATCTTAAGCATCTACTAATTGGAGGCCTGATAAATAAGTTTAATAAAAATGGAATTTCAATAAATCTTTAAAAATATGGTGGATTCATATCCCTTAACATGTGATGACAGTGTCACTGTACTCTTGAATGAAATGTTTCACATTTTAATCTCCTCATCATTAATTTAATATATAAAATGTGCATATAATTATAAACTTAAACTTTTCACTGTTGGTGGCATTCCAAGTGACATTTATTTTTTTCTTAACAATAGTTTCTGTTTTTATATAATTATTATAGGTTACATATATAATATTATTTAATTATTAATGGTCTATTTTAGGTTATTAAAAATCTGGACAATAGATATATATAATTTTCCACATTTCAGTATTTCAACCTTTGGATGGTGAACTGGGCTGGCAAGAATTTACACTAGGAATCCCATTAAGGATTTACACTCTGAGACTCTGACAAACATTTCAGACTCCTCAAGGCATAATCCTTCCATGCTGCATGCTGGGGCATTCTACGAAGTCAGAACACACCTTATTACTGATATATGCACCTGTGTCACAAAGAATAATTTACTGGATTTTTCCAAAAACTGTAAGCCTCAAAGCACAAAATGTTCACCTGAAATATGTGTTTTTGTTCTTAAATTATGAACTTTGGCCATTTTAGATTAGGTTTAAATGTACTCACTGAGCTACACGCATAAAAAAAAAATAGTCAAGACGTGTGAAATAAAAAAAAAAAATTACAATAGAAATGTGAAATAATTCTTCAGCAAAGAGAAGTGAAATGCATAACAAAGAATTCCTCCAAATGGTGGAGACTTGTCCTTTGGAATAAAGCAATTCTAGGTTGTAAGTTAAATCTTCCAGTTTTCTATGGTATATTCAAACTCTAAGATATTACTTTACCCTTTGCTCCTGAGGTAGTTCAGTCTATTGTTTAAGTGCACAGAATCTGTAAATAAATTTCCTGATATCTGCTGCTTATTAGTCATAAAACACTGTGCAAGTCACTCCTCAATTTCCTCACTTTGCAATGGACACAGCAATCCCTTGCACAGTATCATTGTAAGGGTTAAATGAAATAATCCATGTAATATCTCTTAGAACAGTACCTGGAGCTTCATAATGCTATAGAAATGTAAGCTATAATGTTTAGGAACTACCTTCTTTAGCAATAAATATTTCCTCACTTTTTTCTCTCTTTGATCTTAAGAACATTTTATTTCCACATATATTCATATTTTGAGAACAATTTTAGTTTCCTTCTCTGGTTAATTATTGAGTAACTGCAGTGCGTGAATTTTTCACAGGGCAAATACACAATTCTACCACTTCTGTAAACAATGGGAATAGAAGAGTCTCCAGAAAAGAAAGAATTGAATTAACTTCTGAACTCAAAACTTACCAGTATATATAACTGTATTTTCATCATCTTAATGCCCTATCTAGCTTTCCCAGTACATAAATCAGGCCTCATAGGAAATATTATATGAAAATATTATGAAATTATTCATTGCCCCCCACACACACACACAAAGAAACAAACTCAGGTATTGGCCCGGTTCTCCATCTTTAGACTAAAAGCCCCAATACATGCACAGTATATGTCATATACTTGTTCTTAAAAATAACCTGAAGATCAAGATATTTTAAATTTCCAAGGGCCTTTTCAAATAAGAAATAACCATTATTTTTAGTTAGCCTTGCCTTGGGTCATAATAATATTATCTTATCTCTCTTAGAGGCTTAGTCTGGAAGGGCAGTCAAGTAGCGGGTTCTATTTCTGCCTTCATTACCTCTCAGACAGGTAAGGTACAGAGTTGTTGTTTTAGCTATATTCAGTTTTCCTAATTGCACCTTTCTAAGTTTCTGGGATAATCTGTTAAAATCCCTAGTCATTTCAGTTAAGCACTTGTGAAATTCAGGGAATGAAAATTCTAATAACATCAACAGACATATTTAATACTCACATCTAAGTTTTCGGTCAGTGTGGAAGAAAACATCATTATTCTTTTTACCACTAGAATGAACAAATGACTACATATGAGACTTACCTCATGCTTGCAAAGGAGAAAGAATATCCAAGATTAATCTAAAGAAAGGCAATGATGTTTCTTCTCGTAGAACAAAAATGTACCAGACTTAGTTGAATTTGGGAAGAATTGGTGGCGTTGGAAAGAATTTAAGTACTGTTTTTTTTATTTCTAGCTCTCCCTTGACTTTCAATTTTGTGTGAGCTTGTAAAATGCATCTAATTTCTTTGACCTTTATATTTCATTGCAAATCTTCAACCCTGGAATATGCAGAAAATAAAAGAATAAAAATTTTAAAAAAATTGTACTTTGTAGTGATAAATCCTTCTAAATTGAAATGAGTTTTGTTCAAATATACAACTAATTATTCTTGAGCATGGATTATATATCAGGCAGATTTCTTGTTTCTTGGCAAGCATCACAGGACAAAATAAAGAGCCCTATTTTGCTAATGTGATTAATAAAAGCTATTTAATTATGTTTAAATTTCTAAGGAAAGTAAATTAATATAGATTAATCACAGTTGATTCTTCAGGCATTTGGACATCAAATATATTCTTAGCAAATTGTAGAAATCATAGGAATATAGTGGAAAAAGAAACATTTAAAATTCTCCTATCTTTGAAGATCTGGGGTTTTGAAGGAAGCACACACAGAGATGTTTGGTAAATGTGTGACAAGACCAAGACACACATTCAGGTTTAAAAAGATTTAACCTCAACACAATCCTGATTGAAAAGTATTTTCAAAACTTCTGATTTTAGTTAATTATACATTTGTGAATCAGTCTGTTATTTTAGCTGACAATCCTGTTCAATGCCATGAAGTCATCCATTATTACAATTACTCTGCCTTATCTAAACAACTGCTCTATGGAGTCAGAAATTGATGTTACACACATTTTGTTGTCACATTATTTGCATATGTGTTAGCAGGATTTGACTGCTTTCAAAGTCAACAGAGGTTTGGAACACAATCTTTTCTTCATACTAAATAACAGTCTAAATATTTACAACTTTTCCTATTATGTTTTAATCTTCCTGAGTATTTAATAAAATATATAATAAGTAGGTTTTATGCTAAACACTAAATTTTGTTTTATTATGAAATAAATGTGTAGATGCAAAGGTTTAGTTAATGGAAGTTTCATATTCCTCACCTAAAAATAACCTCTGTGAGGTCATCTGGCCGCCCATTATGGAATATCAGGTCCTTGGTAGATCTGAAGTCAAGCTGGTGTCCTTCAGAAAATGAACATAAGCTTTATTAGTATTTGCTTCCTGAGGGGCATTCATCCCCAAGTCATTATTAGCATTAATAACCTGGCAGCTGCATGTTGTGCAGCATCCTTCCTATCTATGGAAAATTTCTACCAATTAATAGCAATGCCATTGTTTGGAACCTAATTATTGAGTGAAGATGCAGAGGATGTGATTCTGAGGCTCCCATCTGTCTGTTACTTGGGAGAGGCAATAAATTACTTTGAATATCAGCTTTTCCATCTCCCATGAAACTAATTGTGCAATATCTTGTAAGACTTTGTATCAGAATCAAAGCCAGATAAAGTAATTGAATATGCCATGAAAAATGAGGACATTTCAACTTTTACTCTTATGCCAAATCTAAAGCTCTTTGGCATATTGTGGGTATAATAAATATTTTGTTAATTTTATTGTAATTTATAATTTTCATACCCAAGTTAATATTTCATATTATTTTTAATTAAAAAAATCTGCTGATGATAAATTTTCATTTATAAGAGTTTGGTCAGAAGACTGGGGGTACCTGTCCTATATATAAAGGGGAGTAAGCACCCAGCATATATATGATGTCACTTTTTTATTTTAAATTGTATTAAGATATAGCATAAACAGAAAAGTGCAAACCATTTAATTATTGAGTGTCATAAAGTGTCATAAAGTGAATCTAACATTTAAGTACCACTCAGGTCAAGGAATAGTCTGTTAATTACATCCCAGAATTCCCTAGACATATCTCCTATAGTATTCCTGGGAACTCACCCAAATAAACCTTCTTGCTTGATGTTTTTCAGGTATTTTGAAAATATTTATCAATCTTTGTGTTAAGTGCTCTTGTTAATTGTGAAATTTAAATTGGAAATGTAAGAAAGAAACATTTTTAGATAGATAGCAACCTAGTCCTAGGCAGAATCCTGAAGAAATGGGAATAAAAGACAAAAATGCCCAGACTAGAGGGGATAGAAAGCCCAGGAAGGGCACTAGGCAGGGTGGAGTGGAAAAGAGAGAAGGGATTAGAACAACTGCAGAGATTCAAAGGTCATTGAAAATGGAATTGCACTGAAATAATGTCATAATGAGTATATTTCATAACTGAACACTGATCCATTATTCCGGTTTAAGAAATTCAGTCACTTTATTTCCATCTCTTTCCTCTGCTGTTGTTGTTGCTGTTTGCTTGTTTCATTTAAGAGGAAAGATTCAGTTATTAGAAAATTGGAGATAAGACCAACCTTGTAGTTAGCATACTGAAAGGAATATTTTTTAACCCACATCAGCAGTGATGGAGGAAACATTTTCTCCTTTATATTAGAATAAATGTATTTATTCATAGATAAATATTCTGTGAATAATATTCCATATAAAATTACTTAAATTGTACACCATGTACTCTTTTCTAAGCCTTCTAATGATGAGGAAAACATACACCATGTGAATTAAAATTTCTTTTTTATCTATAATATCTGAAGACATAACAAACAATAGGCAGATAAAGCTAAGTAAATGGATGGTGTAAAGCTCAGTATGATCTCTACTTAGTTAACATTTTAGGCCTTTGCATACAGATTCACAATTACTCTGAAAGCACCACACCTTTAAAAAGGGAAATGTTAGCCTACAAACATATCAAATGGAGAAGTTGAGATGATGAAAATTGAGCAGCTTAACTCAAGGGTGTTTAGTTAGTTAAATAAATTTTCTTGACCTATTCCTCCTACATTTATCTATTACCATTTTATTAAAGCATACCTGGAAAATTTTATAGGGTTGTAACAACTTTATGATCTTAATAGAAGCAGCACATATTAAACTTTTTTTAGGATAAAGACTACTTTATAGTATATTTTAATTTCAGTGGTAAGAAAATATATTTTATACTATATTTTAAATTCAGTGCTAAGATAAATATGACTGTGAATAGAGACCCAAAAATACAACCAAATCATATTTACAAAAGCTCCCAAATAAGTAATACTATTACACTATTATCATCAGAAAATATTTTACTTGTGCTGCATTTTAAAAATTAGATTATCAATGACTTAGCAAATGTTCCTAGCAACTTTCCAATGAAAAGTTGATTAGCAATAGATACATGTAGGATATCTGAACCCATGTAATATATTTGTATAATGGATGCTGGTGATGGTAGCATGGTCTTGTTATTGTAATTAATGCCATTGAATTAAACATTTGAAAGTGGTTAAAACAGAAAATTCTGAGTTGCATTTATGTTATTATAATAAAAACCTTAAAAAACCATTCTGGTCTCTTATAAGGAATGGTTGACCAGACTGGGATTATTTAGGAACCACGCTACCTGATTGATGAAGCTTTCAGGAAAATGTCAGTCAATCCAGATAGGCACCTCAGCTAATGCTAATATACTTACTGCTTTCAGCTATAGTCCTTAATGATGCTGGTGACAGAATGATTTTTTCCTGCCAATATCTCAGGATTATCAAAATGAAAATAGGCATTTTTCCAAAACAAGAATATATTTTCTTAAAAGACTGTATGTGTCTTAATTCCTTCCTATGGGTGTGAGCCCATTTTAAGTAGGGCATTTTGTTTTTATTTTTTATTTATTTTTATTGTGGGTAAAAATCAAAATTCTCACAATACACATAAACATTTGCAAAATGATATATAAATATATATGGAAAAAGGCACTACATCGGATAGAGGCAAGATGGCGTTGGTGTAGGAGGGCGCACACTGCAAGCTCCCAAAGCAAGGCGGATTAGGGACAGGGTCCTGCCCGGTGGTCTGTGCTGTGCACGTGTGGAGTGAGAGGCTTGGGACATCTATCTGCGCGGATCAGCGGCGTGGACCGAACGGTGGAGATTCGTGAGTTTTGAGGCTGCCGGTGGAGGTTGGCACAGGCGGCTGAGCCCCGCGGTTAGGGAAAAAAAAAAGATAAAATGGCCATTTGGAGCTGCGGGCGGGGTGAGAAAGTTTTATTTTCTGGGGAGCTGGCTGCCTGGCGCCCCTTGGACCTTGTGTGAACAGAGCAAACGAGCTAGTCAGCACCCGGTGAACCGGAGGGGGGATTTTGGTCGGGGAACGCAGCTGATTTCCCTAGCCACCCAGGGATAAGACCCGGGCCGCTGCGGAGCCAGGAGGAAGGGACACTTCCCAAAAAAGGGAGGGTTCGGTTGGAAGACAGGGAAGGATATTTTATATTTTTAGACATTGATCTGGCTGCCTGCACCGCACCATAGCTTTGGGGAGCAGATAAGCCGACTTGAAGCAGCACTAGGCTGAGAGCAGACGCGAATCTGCACTCAAACTGATTTACTGAGCAGCCCAGTGACGCTGGAGCTCGGCACCAGAAGGGGCGGAATCCGCCATCTTTAGCAGCCTCACTGACTAACATCAGAGCTTCAGCTAACCTGGGGAGTCCGGAAAGTGGGACGTGCTTGATTAATTTCCACGGGCCCAGCTAGGGTTCCTTCCGTAAGGGGGTTGGTCTAGAAGAGGAATTATTTTGGGTCCTGCAGTTGGCTAATTTAAAAAAAAAAAAAAAAAGTGAGGTCACCTCAACAATTGAAAAATAAATTCTTTTTAATTTAGTTTAATAGCTAAAAGCTGCTTCAGGACCTGCATATAGAACCCTGTGGGGAAATTCATTGATAAACACAAGTAGGCAGGAAGGATCCACGTGGACCCTAGGGGAATCATTGACCCCACTTAGCTCTGTTTGACTGCTTGCCTGTGTGGATCTTTGGTTTCTCTCTGTTACTTTCTGGTCTATTGCTATTATTCCCATTTTCCTCCCCCCTTCCTTTTTCCTTCTATTTTTTTTTTTAAATAGGTGTTGCCAGCTGGTCGCTTATTTGCTGGGCTTCTTATTCAGTAATTTCCCACTCGCTGTATATATTGATTCTGTATTACAAACTATCGCTTATCCTTCCTGCATGTTTCTGCCTTCTGTTTTCTGTTGTGGCTGTTAGAGACAACATTTTTTCATAGGCCCACAACTTAAGGGTGTCAATTTCTATCCCATCTATTTTGTTTTTTTATTCTTTTTTCTTTTTCTTTTTTTATTAGTATTAACTTTTTCCTTTCAGACCTTTCTCTACTATTTCTCTACTTCCTCATAATTCTAGCCTTCTAAATCACTATATATATATATTCCTCCATTTGTTTTCCTAGTCCATTATAGGAACTCCATATTTTTTCCTAGTACTCTACACTGCCTACACAAGTTAAATATTCATCTCATTAAGTCTCATTTTGCCCCTCTTCAATCTTTTATCAATATTTCTATTATCCTTCTGCCTTCCTTACATCTTTTGATTCCTCTGGCCCTAACCTTTTGCCTTCAAGGGAACATAGAAAGAAGTAAGGAAATAAAATAAGAAGAAAACTGCCAAAGAGAAAACTTAACTCACACGCAGAACCAACAGCTAAATAAAATTCTAGAGCATAGAGAAAAGCTAATCAACTGAACAAACCCATCAAGATAATATGATGACCAGAGGGCAACAGAAAAATACAAATGACTCTGAAAAACTGGAAAACATGGACCAGTCCAGTGCACAAAATAAAAACCAGGAAGCAATGCAGTACATCGAACAACTAATCAAAGCTATCCAAACAAATATCATGGACCAACTTAAAGAACTGAAGGAAGAGATTAAGGATATAAAGAA